>JAWNLW010000591.1:6342500-6437500 GCA_035042075.1 Drosophila macrospina
TGCTGCATCGCCACTGGATCGAGTTGAACTGCAACTGAACGCAGCGTGAGAGTTGCCAGCTACTGTGGAAATGGATTCGTTGTGGTTCGTTTTAGTCGATAACTAATTGCAAGTGCTTGGAACATAATTAGATTGGCAAAGTGCTTGCGAGACTGCTTGTACCCCACGCTACTCAAAGTGAACGTAGTGGCAACTCTGTGGCAGTGGCAACCAAACAGACTGCTTGTACCCTACGCTACTCAAAGTGAACGTAGTGGCAACTCTGTGGCAGTGGCAACCAAACAGACTGCTTGTACCCTACGCTACTCAAAGTGAACGTAGTGGCAACTCTGTGGCAGTGGCAACCAAACAGACTGCTTGTACCCTACGCTACTCAAAGTGAACGTAGTGGCAACTCTGTGGCAGTGGCAACCAAACAGACTGCTCGTACCCTACGCTACTCAAAGTGAACGTAGTGGCAACTCTGTGGCAGTGGCAACCAAAGAGACTGAATGTACCATACGCTACTCAAAGTGAACGCAGTGGCAACTCTGTGGCAGTGGCAACCAAAGAGACTGTTTGTACCCTACGCTACTCAAAGTGAACGTAGTGGCAACTCTGTGACAGTGGCAACCAAAGAGACTGATTGTACCCTACGCTACTCAAAGTGAACGTAGTGGCAACTCTGTGGCAGTGGCAACGAAACAGACTGACTGTACTACCTACGCTACTCAAAGTGAACGTAGTGGCACCTCTGTGGCAGTGGCAACCAAACAGACTGCTCGTACCCTACGCTACTCGAAGTAAACGTAGTGGCAACTCTGTGGCAGTGGCAACCAAAGAGACTGATTGTACCCTACGCTACTCAAAGTGAACGTAGTGGCAACTCTGTAGCAGTGGCAACCAAACAGACTGCTTGTACCCTACGCTACTCAAAGTGAACGTAGTGGCAACTCTGTGGCAGTGGCAACCAAACAGACTGCTTGTACCCTACGCTACTCAAAGTGAACGTAGTGGCAACTCTGTGGCAGTGGCAACGAAACAGACTGAATGTACCATACGCTACTCAAAGTGAACGTAGTGGCACCTCTGTGGCAGTGGCAACCAAACAGACTGCTCGTACCCTACGCTACTCTAAGTGAACGTAGTGGCAACTCTGTAGCAGTGGCAACGCTATATAACAATTAGACTTTGCTTATTAGGAATTGCTGTGTCGCTTTCTTCATCGCAGCTGCCAGCTAAACCCATGAAATAGGTGGCAACTCTGCCAGGCATCTTGCAGCAGCATGTGGTTGCCACATAGTTTGAATAAAGTAGCGAAACTCCAACATTAATAGAGCCGCTCAAGTGGCAACACTTGTTTGCTGCATTTACTTAGCGAACTACTATTTTCCTATAGCTACTAAAACAAAGTGGCAACGCCAATAATGCAGCATTATAGAATAAATAGCAACAATTTATAATCATTCAATAACATTAACTTAACTTGAAGTTGAAGCTGAAGCTGAAGCAGTTCTAATCTTAAGTCTAATCGAAAAGTTTCCATTTTGCAGCTTTGCTCAGCTTTCCATCAAATATAATCAGCTTAAGCGTTGCCGTACTTACACATTTTGCAGCTAACAAACGACAAAACTGTTGGCAACAGAAATTTATTTGATTTATTTCTTATTCTCTTTTGTAAAGATTATTTCTGCAGTTCGCGACTTTTGCTCGGTTCGCATAAGACAAACAAAGGGACTGTGTGTGTGTGTGTGTGTGTGCGTGTGTGTGGGTGTGGGTGTGTTGTTTAAGAATTCTTGTCACTTGAGTACGTATTTACACACACGAAACGCCTCAAACTCAATTAGGCCGACACATTTATTGTGTAAATATAAAAATTACTTACGCCGCATGTAAATAAAGTGCAAACAAAGCAGCGCAAGGACCATCGAAGGGGCATCCACACACGCACACACACACACACACATATATATATATATATATATATATATATAAATATATATACAAATAAACATACACACACATTTAGCTAACCCCAAGTCTTTGCCTAATGTAAATGTCTTCATTGCCTCACATTGTTGCAAGTCGCATAATGTCAGCCACTTGTAATAACGCCACACAAGGAAGCTTCAGCTGTGCCGCACACATAACTCAGGTAATACACAAAATATATATATATATATATATATATATATATATATATATCTTAGCCAAGTCTTACATTTATGACACTTTGTAGCTTGAATCAGCGTAAACTTTGAACGTGAATCAAGTCGAAACGGAGACTGTTAACAATGTCAATAAAAGAAGCTATAACACAGATTGTAATTATTGTAAATATTGTTTTTATATTATTTAATATTGCATTTTATATTAGCTTATTTTCATATTACTAAATATATTTGTTATGTATTTTTATGTATATAAACAAATTAAACAAATTTACAGAGTTGCCTGCACTTAAACTTCTTTCCCGCTGGAAAATTCTCAATTTAAAGTTGCTCAGCTAAAGTTTAAATATATAAATATATATTGTAAATATATTATATATAATTTTAAGCAACTGCAGCAACAAACAAATGCAGCTGAAATTTGCAGTATAAACTATATACTATATATATAAGCTATAAGTCTCTAATTTTACTCTACTCTACTCTACTCTACTCTACCCTGAAAAAGTTTAAAAGTTTTAGAAGTTTTAGAAACTGAAACTGAGAAGTCTTAAAAACAATACTGAAGAGAAATTCAACTACGTTTTAGGCCTCCAGAGTGCTCTGTTGATGTCCATGGCATAAATAATTGAAATCCTCCTAATTTCAGCGTCAATTCCCCTCCCAGCTGAGGGTTCAGTCCCCGCCAGCTGCAATGAATACTCCGCACTTTCCGCAGCCTCATCAAGTAGATTGGGCACAGCTGATCGCGGGGCTGAGCGGCTGTTTTTGCACCACCAGCATAGAGAACACCACCACCACCACTGTGAGCTGCTCACGTTTCAACGCCATATGTTAAGGTAAAGTAAGGTTGTGGTCATTGGATTGGATTGGATTGGGTTGGATTGGGTCGAGCGACCGCAGGGCAATTAAGTGCGAGTGTTCACTGTAAATATTTGTTTGCCATGCCATTTTGGCGGCATCATCAACAGCGTACTCCTGCTCATCCTCTTAGCTCTAATCGCGGCGCAATCTTTTGGCCAACAGCCTCCTAATGCTGCAGATAATTAAGAGCAACTGCAGCGGTTGCCAGCGTTGCGACTTTCACCCGGCATATGGTGGATTGGAGTTGCTGAAAGGCGTTACAATGCGTCGATATGGGTCGCTTTGTAATTAGTTGTAATGCGAGAGGCGAGTGGCGAGAGGGAAGTAGCGTGCAGCGAGAGGAGTCCAGTCAGTTCAGTCCATTGGAGTGTCCCGAAGGCGAGGGAAGGAAGCGAATGCTTAGAATTTCAATCAGAATATCCGATTCGTGGCTCGGACAGGACGCACAGCACGTCTCACTTGAAGTTTGCTCTAGTAGTTTTTCAATTTCTGCGCAGGATATGTGAAGGAGCTCCACAACAACAACAACAACAGCAACAACAGCAATAAGGAGCACAACAATGCATGCACTGCCCTAAGGCGACCCCCTTCTCGCATGCAGCTGTTCCGTGTCCCAAGTGGATAAGGCGAACTGACAGAAACAGAAACAGAAACAGGCGACGACAGCAGGAGGACGCGAATGCGGATGCGGATGCGGATGCGGACGCGGACAAGGACGAGAACGTCTTCAAAACAAAAACTGCCAACTGGAGTGCGCCCCCGAGCCTTGTTCTTGCTCTTGTTCTTGTTCCTGTTTCAGCTGCGATTTGCAATTGGCTGCTGTCGAATTGGAATTGAAGTGCCACACTTCACATTGCTCCAAACCCCCTCCCCCCCTTGCCTTTCCTTCTTCCACTCTACAAGAGGCTGGGGCAAGGCATGAGCGGATGAGAGTCACATAGATGGAAGACGGCGCCTGGCAACACACGTCTGCTTCTTTCGCGCCCAAGGGCAACTGTTCAAGTGTGGGCTGGACGACGCTTTGTTCGATTAGAGAATAGGACAGGCTACACAATTTATCGAAGCTAACGATAGTACTCTGCTTGAAATAACTTTTGCAATCGATAAACTAATGTTTGTTATTACTCATTCTATGCTCAACTCGAAATCAATGATTATTCGACTAAAGCATACAACTGGCAATACAATTTATCGATTAAATCGATAGTACTTTGCTTAAAATAGCTTTTACAATCGATAAGCAAATGTTTGTTATTACTCATTCTATGCTGAACTCGATGTCAATGCTTTGTTCGACTAAAGAATAGGACAGGCTAAGCAGTTTATCGATTTAATCGATAGTATTCTGCTTGAAATAGATTTTACTATCGATAAACAAATGTATATTATTATTAATTCCATGCTCAACTCGAAATTATTGATTATTCGACTAAAGCATAGAACTCTCCATACAATTTATCGATTGCATCGATAGTATTCTGCTTAAAATGACTTTTATTGTCGATAAGCAAAGCTTGTCATTGTTAATTTTTAGCTCAGCTGATAGCTCAATAAAGCTTACTTTTATAAAACGGAATGCAATTTATCGGTACAATCGATAGTACTGCATTGACTAGCCAGCTGCTATCGAAAGTTATTGTTCTTTATGAAGTGCCTCACTTGAGCTTAAAGATGGTTTGACTTTATTAAGAAGAAGAAGTTGAAGTACAACTGATTGATATTATCGATAGTATTGCGCTATGTAATCAACATTTGTTTTAGGTACTCCTGTGCTCAGGTAGAGCTTAAGTAGGATTTGTGAAGCAAAAGAGCGCAAATACAATTCCAAGGATCGATAGTATTGAAGAAGTTTCAGTTATCGATAGTATCGACTTGGCATATTAGATGGATACTATCGCTGCTGTGCATAGAAAGTACGTATAACGAATTGCTCAAGTGGCAGTGGGATTCTGTTAACAACGAAACGCTTGAGGCTTACATGAATAAATCGAAATAAATTGTAATTTAATCGTCATGTTGATAAATGAACTAGATCAGAGAGTAAAAATCGTAATTAAAGATGTTGAAATACGTTGTGGAGCCATCGATCAACGTGTTAATAGTTAAATAATGTAATTCAGTGCAAGAGCTCAGCGTCAACTCAATGAAGTGATCGGGAAGGGGGACGGGCAACGGGGGAATTGGAAGTGCAGCACTGCGGATGGACCCTGAGTCGACCCCGAACGATAAATCAATCATGTTGCATTATCCAGCGAAAGGGGTTAACGACTTTCAAAGCAAAAGCAAAAGCAAAGCTGACAATTGACTGCTCGATGGACTTGGAGTTTGCCAAAGGTTTTAACCCAGCTGATGTTGTACAAATACGTTGGGGGAGCGAGGAGTTCGATATATAAATGGAGGGGAAGTTAAACTCCCCCCTCCCCCCTCGCTCCCTTTGCAGTCACAGTCCCTGTACACACACGCTGGCCCACCACGGAGCACACGTGCCGGTCTGGCCAGATACCTAACGGTTATCAAAACGCCTGGGCATCATTAACACAGATGGGACCCATTGATAAGTCGTCATCGGGCTGCCAGCTGTGGCCCCCGCCCCTCCCCCCATTTTACCGAGGCTAAACAAACAGTGTGAGCTGTGGCAGTGGCAGTACGACAGGGAGAGAGGAAGAGAGGCAGAGAGGCAGAGGGGGATATTGATGTGCCCATAGGGTCGCATACTTTCAGCTTAGTGGGTTTATCATTGACTCGTCGGAGCGCCCAAGCACACGTGTGCTAATTTTTTGGGTTTTAACATCTAAATGATAGTTGCCGTTGTTGTTGCTGTTGTTGTTGTTGTTGTTACTGTTGTTGTTGTTGCTGTGGGAAGCCACGCAAATGTTTCCATTTGTTGTCGCGCTGCCTCCCTCCCCCTAAGTAGCCAGATAACAAGGCACGCAAGGAGCCAAAATGTAAACTGAGAGAGTCAAAGGACACAACACAAATCAGCTGCCGGGCACTAAGCAAATCGAAGCACAAAGTTATTTCATACACAAGACGCGATTATACGCTGCTAGAGATGGCAAATATGCGGACAATCGATGAATAGAATCGATAGATATAAGTTAATAAAATCAATTAAATATATGCAATAAATAGGAAAATACAAATAAATGTTAATATATGTATAAATAAATATAGAAAAATATATAGCTTAAATCTATGTATAAAAAAATAAATAAAATAAATGCATGTAAATATATATCAAATAAAGTTATTTAAATATTTAAAAAGTATAATATATAAATAAATATATAAAGCAATTATTTGAAATTATAACATGGAAATGTAATCGTTATATTTGAATAACAGAATGATAGTTCATATATAGATATATATAGCTATAGATATTTCTGTACAGTATACAAATATTCGCAGCTTCACATATCTAAAAAAAGTTAAAAATAATAAATTAATATGAATTAAATTAAATTAAATTAAAGACAAGTATTTATTTCTTATGATATTATTACAAACAAACTGCAGATATTTATTTTTATGTAAATAAATATGTATAACTAGAAGAAGAAAGAAACAAGAAAATTTATATTAGTTGACGCTACTCAAGACAATTCGATTATAAATAGTATATTAAATATTTTAAATGTAATTTTTATTGATAGCCATAGATAGTATGTTAAGTAATACTATATTACTAATATTATTAAAGCCAAATAAATATCAACTGTTGAATGTCTATGAAACAATTTGAATTACATTTATGAAATTGCTGCTCTACGTTTAAGAATATACACACTTTTTTTAAAGTGATTAATAATATAAAGATGTACACCTAATTTACAGCTAGATGCTTACTAGAACTGAACTGTTTTAGCCAGTTTGAACTAACCTAAAGTGACCCTTTAGCAAGCCTAAAATAGAGTTCAAAGCGTGCAATGATTTGAAACTTGTTCAATTGACGTGCAAACCGCATCAATTGGCGAATTCTCTTGCTCTCTCTATCTCTCTCTCTCTCGCTCTCGCTATCTCGTTACCTCTATCAGACTCTTGCGATCTATCTCTTTCTGGTTAGGTAGCCGTAGAGTCGTCTTCAGCATTGGCTTTGCCATTTATTTATTTATTTATTTGATTTGTCGCGCGTCGTTTTGCCTTCACAGTTAATTTACGGGTTTTCATTTATTAAATCAACAGCAAAAATAACAATCAACAACAACAGATGCTGCCTCAGTCCAGTCCGTCCATTCGCTGTCGCTGCCGCTGCCGCTGCCGCCGTTTGCCTTTACAATGCCGCAATGTTCAACCGAGTTACAGTAGCTCGAATGTCGGCTACTGTTGATTTTGTAGCTTGATAATCTCTTTGTGCTCACTCTCTGCTACCCAGGCGTCTGTCTCTCAGTTACTTTTCGATTTCGATTTCGATTTCGATTCCGACTCGCAGACTGAGTACGAGTGTGAGCAGGAGGCGAACAGCAACGAGTAGCGACAACGACAACGGCAACTGAAAAGTCAATTGATGATACAATTGATAGAGATAGAGGACTGAAGACGAAGAGTAAACTACAAGACGACATCTAAAAATAGAACACGTTAATTACGCTCTTGATAAGAACAGCTTGAGCGACATGAAACATGAACAGCAACAACAACAACAACAAAAACAAGAAAGAAACGAAAAGACATAACAAAGCAAACAATAACTGCTTGCCAGAACAAAAACTGATAAACTTTAATGATATTTATTGTAAATAATGAAAATGATTAGGGAAAGCGTATATAAATCGTTCGAAATAATCAATTAAACACATATATCAAGGATTTATATATTATAATATATAATAAGTCGCTTGATATACAAATAATTCATTTTATTTATTACATTTTTTAAGAGTATTATCGCATTGCCATTTTCAAATAAATGAAAAATAATAAATTATTTATTATTTATTTTTTATTTATCTGTGAATCCATTAAATATTTCTTTACGTTTGGCAATTGTGAGTTGACAAATCGTGACTATTTTGTAACATATTTCAGCAATTACAAGCGGACAACTGTCTTGTCTCTTGTTCCACTTAACCAAACACACACACATTGGTAAGCTACATATATATACATATATGTACATATACATATGTGCATATAATCCAACTAAATATGTACCAAGCAATTAGTACAAATGTCTTTTGTAAATATTTAAATGTGCGCGCGCAGCTTATCAGCCACAAAATACTCAAACACGCACTCGTACTTCTCTACAATGAGTACAATACAACAACTGAGCGGAGTGTGAATGCAACTGTGTGTGCGGATGTGGATGTGTATGTGCATACACGCCATCTGTGCGACTTAAGCGATAACGTTAACTCTCCAACGGAACTTTGAAGACAGCAAGGGGCCGCAGTCGCAGTCGCAGCCGCAGCCGGCGTCGCCTCGTCGGCAATCGCTTTGATACCCCTAACTGCTAACCCCCTCCCCACATGCTTAGTTCTTGTCAAATTCAAAGTCTACAAAGGTGCGATATTTCGATTGTAACAACTTTGACAACCAGCCAAAGGGTTGCCAAGTAAACAAGGGTGTCTCCTAAAATATATATAATAAAACAATTAAATAAATGTTAATGGTATTATAATAAAATTTAAAAAAACACATCAAATTAACTTTTGTATTTATGGCGCATGTTTATTAGCTTCATTAGCTTACATTGTAATAGAGATTCTTTATCAAAACAATTAACATTATTAATAGCTCAGCATTAAATAGATCCACATAAGCATAAGCATAAACGAATTATGTTAAGATATAAATAAAAAAATGTATGCGAAATCGTAGACGTTTCTTATTAACAGTCTTTCGTTTTATTTTAGTTGTTTGCTTTACTTGTTGATAAATATGTGCTAAATACTAGCGTTTATTCGCTATTTGTATAAATCATTTAAGACGTCTGGCAAATGTGACATAAACAAGAAATAAAATGCACGACACGCTGTCTAGCTGAGGTACAGATACAAATGCAGAAATAGATATATATATATATATATATATATATATATATATATCGTTTAAGCCTGCACATTTGATTAATCTAGACACTATAAAATATATACAACTTCACTCGTTATTTCTTTTCTCATGTAAGTCAATTGCAGGCGTTGTGACAAGTTTTCATCTGTCAAATACATTTATAATTTGTCGCTCTTCCCTTGTCCAAGCAAATCGCTGCCGCCTGGCTTTGAGATACTTTTGAGAACTCAAACTCAAGCACACAAAACGCAGCGAGTTGAAATTACAGCTGAGAGGCAATGTGAAGAGAGCAGTGGTCCGACAGTGCGGAGCTAAGAGCGCTGTACAATTGAGTGCATAGCATTTAAGAGAGTGCTGTCAAGAGTGCCTCTAACTTGTGCTCAAGAGTAGCAACAGTGTTGCACTCACTCATTTCCCACTCTCTTTATTTGCTGCCCTCTTCCACTCACTCCACTCGGCACACTCAGCTGCTGCCAATTAACTAGAATTTTAATCTCAAGAGAATTTCGTCAGTGGCAGAGTTTGAGTCAAATGCATTTGCTAGTCAGATTTATTTGTGGAAGAACTGTGAGACGCACAGAAACATGGAATTACTTCAGGTAGAATAGTTCTTATTGTAATTGAATTTGTAATGTAAGCGGAATATCAAACTACTTAGTTACAGATAAATTAAACAAATGCAATTTAAATGGTTTAATATTATTTAATATTTAAAATATTATTAAAATTCAATTACTGTTGGCATTGACATAACTTTAGACAATAAGCATTATAATTTGCATTAGAGATAGCATTATTCGACTATCTCATTTAATTGAGAAACTAATCAATGCTTACTTTTATCATCAGCACCTAAAACTCAATGCTAATTGCGCTGACAATAAAATATGCAAGATATTGCCTTTAGGAAATTGGTTTAAATATTTAAAACGGTATTCCAAGTCTACAAATTCAGCCAGCTTAATTGCTTGAGTCGAAATAAATGAAAATTTGGCGCATTTTCAGGGCTTTGTGATATAAGTCGCTTCGCTGGCAACGACGAATTTCGAGTCTCGTGTCTCGAGTCTCAAGTCTGAAGTCTAAGCATTGCCACATTGCCACCTTTGTGGTTGTTAAACTCTGCCAACGGCTTACTCCCCTCGTCGCTCCCTGACAGTGTTCACAAAAGATGCCAAATTCTAAGGCTTATAAGTACACACCCACCACCGCCCACCACCCACCACCCTCCACGCACCTCACACTCCTTTTATGCCGCACTTTAGCTAAGAATTTTCTCTAATGACTTAAACGCAGTAACCACTAAAACATTTACAACGAACACAGCACAAGCAGCACCCCTTCCGCACCCCTTTCGAAACGCTCCACCCCATTCGGCAACAGCCTCACAAGGTAAAAGCCTCCTCCGGGCGTTTCCTCCACTTCATGTTGTTCCTAAAGTGGCGCATTTTTGCGCAAATTTTCCTTGAAACCGCAAGTAGAAAACTCATTAAGCGAAAAGCATTTGGCGGCAAAATGCGACCAGAGTTACACCTGACGAACGCCCATTTTAGCAATTTTACATGGGGGCGTGGCCACCGCAATGGCACCTCTGCAACAGCAACAGCAGCAGTCACAACAGCAACAGCAATAACTCCCTTCCACTGCAGGGTATTCCACGCATATATACCCTACAATGTTATGCAACTATCTGCAATTGAGCTGTGCAACTAATCGAATCTTAAAGAAGAGAAGTTGATAGACTTTAAGTTAATTTCTAGTAGATAAGTTGGATAAAAGTATTGTCAATTATTATAATTAATTGTTATATAATATTTATAAAATAATACAAAGTTATAAATAATACAAATTAAATTATTACACATATATATAACACTTTCAATATAATAAATCAATTGAAAATGTTACAATAAATAAATTATATATATTACTCTGCGAAAGTGTATATAAGTAATACAATATGTATATAATATAATAATAATAATAATAATAATAATAATAATAATAATAATAATAATAATAATAATAATAATAATAATAATAATATTATTATTATTAATAATAATAATAATAATAATAATAATAATAATAATAATAATAATGATAAAAGTAATAATAATAATAATAATAATAATAATAATAATAATAATAATAATAATAATAATAATAATAATAATAATAATAATGATAATGATAATAATAATAATAATAATAATAATAATAATAATAATAATAATAATAATAATAATGATAATAATAATAATAATAATAATAATAATAATAATAATAATAATAATAATAATAATAATAATAATAATAATAATAATAATAATAATAATAATAATAATAATAATAATAATTATAATAATAATAATAATAATAATAATAATAATAATAATAATAATAATAATAATAATAATAATAACTAATAATAATAATAATAATAATAATAATAAAAATAATAATAATAATAATAATAATAAAAAATACTAAAAATAAATAAAAATACTGCAAAATGTTGCTTAAACAATTCGCATTAACGGTGTGTATAACAGTGAATGGCGAGCAGCAGAACTGTTATACGCTGTCACTGCGTTTACATATGCCTGCATCGCACTCGCTCGCTGTCTCGCTCGCACGCAAAGAGCGAAGCGAGAGCGATTGCATAGATTTCTTCACTTCTGCTCTCTCTTATTTACAGACTGATCTTGATGAAACTTTCAGCGCTGCTTCTGTATGATATTCTGCAAGTGCGCGTGATATTCTTGTTAAGCTGGAAGTTATTGAAAATGTGGTATAAAGTAAATTTGAAGAACTTATTGTTGTAATAAACTAATCAATTGAATAGCAACAATATAAATTGCTGATGAGCGAATTATTTATGAAAAGTTTTGGGGAATTTACCGACGCACCTAGAGCAGTACTAGGGAGATAGGCAGAGCTGCTCTGCAGTTGGCTCGCAATCAAAATTGACTTCCACTTCGATGGCGTCGCATTAAACTGATTGCGTCAAATGGCAGGAAGTCCCAAGTTTGTCAGTTTGTCAGTTCGTCAGTTCTGTCAGTTTGTCTCTTGGCTGAAAGTGAATTTGGCCAAAACGAATGGCAATGCCTGTAAACTGAACTGTCATAAATAAAATAAATATCTTAGGCTGCCAACGAGCCGTATCCAGCGCTCCCCGCCACCGCCTCCGCTCCGTTCCGGCAACTGGCCAGTGGGCCAAGCCAATTTGTGACTTATAATCAGAGAGCATAAGCCAAGCCCAGGAGCAGCCCGAGGTTGGAGTAGGCGCAAATCAAATCCAGTGACGAACTCTCCAGGCGTCCTGCTCATGGTGGGTTGGGATGGTGAGGGGATGGGGGAAGCTCGCACGTGCTACATAATGCCAAGAGGCAGCTGGCCACACCATCAACTAGCTTGGCTACTGCTCAGAGCAAACACATGGAACAAGTATGCTCTATCATTTGTAGTGCCCCAGGAGCCAATAATTTGAACTTTAGGCAAGTCAAGTCGTGCCTGAAACGAGTCTCGCTAATTGAATTTGGGAATTGTGTGGCAAGCGAAACAAGATGCGATTAAGTTGCATTAATAAGCGCAATCAATGTTTATTCCATTACAGGGTATGCACTGGTCTATCACACTGCACGCGAGTGGCAACTGCTTGAAGTTCGATTTGCTGCTGGTTCACATTGGACAGGTGATGCTTGCTCAATCTGTGTCGAATCTCTGGTCCAGTCTCTACGTGTTTTTCATTAGAGTTTTCCGCAGTTTTCCTCAATGTTGCTCAGTTTCCGAATGCTGTTGTTGCTGTTGTTGTTGCTGTTGTTGTATATTTATTAGCATAATGCGTAAAGATATCGCGTTCATTTGACAGCTTTTCCAAGTTGCCGCTTGGCTACACCGTCTCCCTCATGGCCAGCAACTGTAGCTGTAGTTAGAGCTGGAGGTGGAGCTGTAGCTGTAGCTGGAGCAGGAACTGTAGCTGATGCCGTTACTTGTTCTTATTTCATTGTTTCATTATGTTAATAAGGGGGGGTATTCACATAATGAAGCCGCGCAGCTTCCACGCTGGTCATTGGGCCCACTGGGCGAGAGCTTACCAAATTCACTCGAATTTCTAATATCCAAGTTTATTATGTCATCCCGGAGCAGGACCGTCGGCGACAAAGGCGACACTTTGCTACAATGGCGCCATAAAGTTTATTCGTGTACGAGAAATACCCACTTGATGGAGCAGCAGCGGTGGCCAGCGAGTGTATCCACAGTCTCCACAGAGCATCCACAGAGCATCCAGAGCCATGGAATGCAGGGTGGCTTACCCAGAAGGGGTAATGAGCAGTTGCAGCAGCAGCAGGCGCCAAGTTCTCCCTCCCTTTCCCTTCTCAGTCGCTTTTCATGACTCTCCTCATATAAATCGACGCAATTATTTCGGCAGCGCTGCTCGCCCCTCGCGCGCCCCCTCGCGCCCCTCAAAGTGTTTCAGTTCAGCAAATTGGAATATTTGCATAAATTACGCGTTCGGTCAATACTCGACCAAGCAAACACGTTGAGATGCGGTGACTTGGCATGAGAGGAGAGTGGAGAGTGGTGAGTGGAGAGGGGGGCAAGTGAGCAGCGGCAAATCACAGCAGAGTTGGGCATATCAAGCCGGAACTAGACAGAGTGAAAGAGCTGATACCCTGCGACTGAAGAGCTACAATAACTTCGGGTTGTATAACTAAATCTAAATGGGAGTTCAGCTCTATAAACATAGAGTTTAGAGATGCGATTGAATAGAGAAACATTAATACAGAAATTCTATAGAAAACTGTACACGAAAAAGATGCAGAATAACTGCAAATATGTTTACAGTTAAGATCTTTGCTCTAGATACTCTGTAAGGACCAAGAAAGTTTGCTGAAGATATGAAGAAATGTGAGTAATAAATGATGCAAAGGAATAAAGAATAATATAGAAGAGTGGAGTCAAGAAATGAGATGGAAAACTGTTAAAGATAGTATTGAAATAACATAGATTAACTATAAATACATTTATATATTTAATGTAATCAACTGATAAACTCAATAGTTTGCCGAACATATGAAGAAATGTGAATACAAAAAAGTTGTGAAGGAACTGAGAATAATATAGAAGAGTAGAGTCAAGAAATGAAATGGAAATATATTTAAAAAAAGTATTAAAATAATGTAGAATAACTATAGATACATTTACACTAAATAACTATGCTCTAGATACATTGTAATGTAATCTGCTTCAACTGATAAACTCGATGGAGGGAATAGATAAAAGTTGTGAAGGAATATAGCATAATATAGAAAAGTACACTCAAGAAATTAGATGGAAAACTGTTAAAGAAAGTATTAAAAACAAAAAATATTAACTTTAGAAGAAATTAGATGGAAAACTGTTAAAAAAAGTAGAAAAATAATATAGAATAACTACATATATAATCACATTAAAGAACTTTTCGCTAGATACTCTGTAAGGCAATCAGCTTCAGCTGAAAGTTTGCTGAAGATATGAAGAAATATGAGTTGTTAAATGATGCAAAGGAATAAAGAATAATATAGAAGAGTAGTGTCAATAAATTAGATGGAAAACAATTAAAGAAACTAGAATAATAATGTAGCTTGAATATAGATACATTTACACTAAGTAACTATGCTCTAGATACATTGAACTTCAGCTGATAGACTCGACAGTTTGCTGAAGATGGGAAGGAATATAAATAGTTAAAAGTTGGGAAGGAATGTGGAATAATATAGAACAGTTTAGTCAAAAAACTAAAGGGAAAACTGTTAAAGAAAGTATTAAAATAAAGTAGATTAACTATATATATATTTACACTAAAGAACTATGCTCTAGATACTCTGTAAGGCTATCAGCTTCACCTGAAAGTTTGCTGAAGATATGAAGAAATGTGAGTTGTTAAATGACGCAAAGGAATAAAGAAAAATATAGAAAAGTATACTCAAGAAATTATATGAAAATTTGTTAAAGAAAGTATTAAAATAAAGTAGATTAACTATGGATACATTAACACTAAAGAACTATTCCCTAGATACATTGTAAGGGGATCAGCTTCAGTTAATAGACTCGACAGTTTGCTGATGATATGAAACAATATAAATACATAAAAGATGTGAAGGAATATGGAATAATAGAAGACTAATTGCAATAAATTATGCGAAAATCTGTTAAAGAAAGTATTAAAATAAAGTAGATTAACTATAGATACATTTACACTAAATATTTATGCTCTAGATTCTTTGTAAGACGGTCAACTTCAGCTGATAGCTGAAGTTGTGAAGGAATATAGCATAATATAGAAATGTACAGTCAAGAAATTAGATGGAAAACTGTTAAAAAAAGTATAAATTTAATATAGAATAACTACAGATACATTTACACTAAAGAACTCTACATTAAAGATACTTCCAGAAGATATGCATAGATTGTTTAGAGAAGCGAAGGAATATAGAAAACTACAGCCAAGAAGTTGCACACCAAGCTGCTAAAGCAAACACTAGAACAATCGAAAAACCATATAGATACCCTGTAATGTTAGAAGCAGTTCTTGTACTAACAGATACAGTAGTTTAATAAAATGAATACAAATGAAAGCGAATTCTCTTACTTCATTCTGCTTTACATGTGAATTAATTGCGATGCATAAAATTAATTAAAATATACAATAATATTTTAATAGCAATATTTGTTTAAAAAAAAAAAGAAAAGAAATGTTTACAATGATAATTTGATATCCAAACAGCAATCCGAAATGAAGTGCGAGTTTAATCATCACGTCGAAAGTGCTGCCAGAGGACGAAGGCGCAGATTGTGATGCCCATGACGAATCCAATTGCCAGGGCGATGCCGAGGAGGTAGGTGAGGAAATCCAAGAAATCGAATGAATCCAATCCTGAATACGCTTGACTGGTTGTCTCCGATCTCTTCTCCGGCTCCAAGGACTTCTCCAACCAAATCGATCGCGGCGACTGCCCGAATTGTTCTTTCATTGTGGACATATGCATAATTTAATGTTAATTTAATAGAAATTTAACGAATTTAACGAATTTCGAATCGGGTTTCTGATCAATTTACTGTTTCAACTGTAAGCATTTGTCGTATTCCCAAGGCCAACTCAATTCTATTGACTTGATTTGACTTTGACAGCGAGATAGCTGAGGATTACGACAATGCCAGCAATACGGAGAATATTCCAGAGCCTCTTCAATATTGTGGATATCATCTGTTATCTAGGAACTGCCCCAAAGTCCGAGTCCTGCGAAGCTTGCGCCTCCCCAAAGCCTGAGGAACTTCTCATTGTTGTTGCAGCACTTGAAAAACGTTAAACGCGAATGGGAAATTTAGAAATTGTCAAAATATTTATAATTTCCACACGTTTAAGCAGAACTTCTAGGCATGCTCTCAGCAGTTTTGAATTAATTGGACAATGCAAGGAAAAGTTGTCTTCTTCAGTTTGTTTTCCCTGCGCTGTCCCAAGCCACACGAATGAGGTGAATTGTTTTCTCTCTCTCTCTGCTCTGGCAAAAGTTATGAAAGTTTCATTTGTGTTTCTGACATGGTTAACAACTGAAAAGGAGCACAAACAGCAACAAACAAAGCTGCTACCAATCTCATTGCTTTTAGCCACATTAGACTGAAGAGTCTTCTATGTTTGTTCTCGAATTTCGCATAAATTATTATAAAATATATATTAAATTGATAGATTTCAGATTACAGATTTAGCAAATTTAAAGTAAAGATAAATAAGATAACAGCACAGTCGACTCCCCTTCCTTACTTCTCCGCCTGCTGCTGCAACTCAGCTCCAACAATTAGAAATCTGTTCAAAGAGCTGGAGCGATAGAAATTTTGGTTTCGTTAAAAGTTTTTGCTTTTGTGGACAGCTGAAAATTGAAATCCATTTGGCAAGAGCAAAGCAGGGGCTGGGCAGGGCAGGGGGGAGCAAAGGCAAATGCCGAAGGAAGATTACCTCATTAATTTCTATTAAAATTAAAATAAGTTTTGCGCTCTTTGTGCAAATGGCTTACAAAGCGGCAACAAACGAGGCGCAGGCATAAAATAAATAAATAAATAAGCAAGTAGAGCTTCCCTCTCTCTTGCTCTTGCTCTCCCTCTCTCTCTTTGAGAGATGGACATGGCGAATGGTCAATGGGGTTCTGATAAAGGGACAGTTTTCTTTTCAGCCCGACGTAGGTTGAATGACTTTGTAGAGCATTCAGTAAGCAGAGCAACGCATGAACACAATTTCCTACTTACAACACATTGTATAAATATTTAATAGGCGTCCAAGGACACGACTAGCCTCCTGCCATTTGCTGTGCTGCTCTAACGCACTGTCCGCTGTGCTGTGCTATGTGCTCTGCTCATTCTGCGTTCATCATAACCGCAATGGAAGGTTATTGGTGGCGCTCAGTTGGCCCAGTCCAGCTGTGCCTAATCATTTGTTTCCCCCCCCTTCGAGCAGCTTCTGACCCACAATAGTTAACGCCTGGTTGCAGCTTTTCACAGTTGTTGCCTGTAAGCAATAATAGCTCAGGTCTGTTCTTAAAAAATAAGCTGACTCATTTATTTATAACAAATGAAAGCAGTACTTAAACATATTTAATGAGAGTTGCTGCAGTTTATGTTAATAATTTGAATTTAATTGGTTATTTATGCAGAACTACACAGCAATTAATTATAAATTAAATATTGAACTAGTTCGTTTCACATATTTGAAGAACAAAATGAAAGATTCAAGTGTTTTCTCAGCTCTTGATTCATCAATGCGCAACTTAATGTTGAACTAATGAAATCGCTTTAAGTAGCATAAACTGACTCATTTATTTATAACAAATGAAAGCAGTACTTAAGCATATTTAATAAGAGTTGCTGCAGTTTATGTTAATAATTTGAATTTAATTTGTTATTTATGCAGAAATACAAAGTGATAAATTATAAATTAAATATTGAACTAGTTCATTTCACATATTTGAAGAACAAAATGAAAGATTCAAGTGTTTTCTCAGCTCTTGTTTCCAACTTAATGTTGAACTAATAAAATCGCTTTAAGTAGCATTCACTGTTTCATATGGAATTGGCAAAGCCAGGAGGATGCTCTGCCCTTTGAGCTGGGCAGGATGTGTAGCTGATATGCGCTGTTCGGCTGCAGGGATACAATGTAATCCCCTACTCGACGTGATGTTGCAGCACTTTGATGTCGCCTGTGGACAGGCAGGCTGCAATGGCTGAGTGGAAAAAAAGAAATAATAATAATGCGAAATGAAGAAAGCGCAAAAGAAGCAGAGAAAACACAACAACAACAACAGCAGCAGCAGCAGTAGCAGCAGCAGCAGCAGAATATCCAGCGAGCGAGTAATGTAGAGAAAGAAATGAAGAAAGAAAAAATGTGAAATAAAAGGACATTTTGCACGCGCTGCCGCCTTAATGACGACGATTAAAATGCGCTCCACAAAAGTTGCACGCAGCAAGTAGGGAGAGAGAGAGGGAGAGAGCGAGAGAGAGAGCTAGGAGTGAGTCGTGGAGGAGGGGCAGGAGGCAGGCACGCAGGTGCAAGACATGTGTGTGCTATGGGGCTTGGCATGGGTGACACTTTGTGCGATACATGAAAAACTCATAAAGCAAAAAGGAAACAATTACAAATACACAAGTACACACACACACACACACACACACCCACACACACACAAAAGCTTAGAAAGCAGCCAAAGCAAAAGGGGGAGCAGTCAAGCTGGCGGTTGGGCGAGTTATTCACAGATGTTTGAAGGATTTCTGTTACAATTTGTTTGCGGCGCTACGCTTTAACAAATGCTTCGCAGTCTCCGTCGCTCGCAGTCGCAGTCGCCGTCGCAGTCGCAGTCGCCATCGCAGTTAACGTTCACGGCAGCGTCGACGTCTGTAGCTGCTTTGCTTTTATTTCGTTTTATGGCTTTCGTTGTGCTGAAGAGTGAAATTGTTTCCGCCGCACTTAACGAGGCTGCGTTCTCAGAGTTCTGAGTTCTAAGCGCTGCTTCTTCTTCTTCTTCTTCAGCTGCTCTTCTTCCTCTGGTTCTTCTTCTACTACTTCTGCTGCTGCTGCTGCTGCTACTTCTTCTTTAACAACTGCTACTGCTGCTGCCGCTACTTCTTCATCTGTGTTACCCCTCCCCCCTCTCCACAACGAACACATTTGATGGCAAACATTTCCGCAGCTCGTCGCATAATTTAATGCAAATACGCCCATACCACAGCATTCTCTCCTCCCCCAATCCCCCTCCCACCCACACTCTGCACAGAGTCTAGTCTCACCCACTAAATATCGATTTTAATAAGAGAAACATTTTCTTTTGCTACTTTTTCATCTTATTTTATTTTTAATATTTTCCTTTTTGTGCATTTTGCTGGCATCTCTCGCGTTGTCCTTGGAGTGACCTTTGCTCGGGCTGCACTGCCAGCTCTCGCTGCTGCTGCTTCAGCTCAGGTCCTTGAGTCCTTGGCTGCCATTGCGTCTTGCATTTATTTCCTTCGTCTTCTTCTGCATTTCTAATTTCTGGCAAGAAATCCTCTTTTATCGCTTAAATAAAATTGTCACGAAATCTTCAAAATTGTGAGCAACTCTTAAGCATGCGACGGTGCTTCATTTTAAATTTAAATATTCTATGAAACTTAATTCTTAAATTACTTATTCATTTCTCAAAAATATACCTTGTTAATTATAATATTAAAACGTATCTATTTATTGCTTTCCTTACTTCTCATATTCACTTAACAATCTAACAGTCTAAAGAATCTACTGCCAAGCCGCTCTAAGAAGTATGCTTCATTTACGTGTGAATTGATAGAGAAAACACAGTTGTAGCAGAGCTGATAAGTGCCTCACAGTGTCTGCTAGCTGACAGCTGACAGGACCTCTTTACATGGGTAGACAGCAGCGCAATCAAATATTCCATATTCGATTCAGCATAGAATTCTCTGGAATAAAATAAGTAGTCTTAATGATTATTTTAAATCAAGAGATTTGTGTTTATTTATTATAAGCAAAGCAATTTATATTTAAGAAATTTCTTTTTAATTATTTGAAATAAAGAATAATATATTCTTAATATGAATAAAGAGATTTGTATTTATTTATTATAAATACAGAAATTTATATTTGAATAAAGAAATATATATTTTGTATTTGTTTATTATAAATAAAGGAATTTATATTTACTAAATAAAATTTCTTTATATATGGCATATTTACCAAAACAAAGAAATATATATTTTTTATATAAATAAAGAGATTTATATTTATTTATTTTAAATTAAGAATATTGTATTTATTTAGTAAACTACTTTGTAATTATTTTTACATTTATTTATATTTTAATAAAGATATATTTTTAATGTAAATAAAGAAATTTATATTTATTTAAAGAATTTCTTATTTATTATTTTAAGCAAAGAAATAGATATTTTTTTTATATACATAGAGATTTATATTTATTTATTATAATGAAGAAATTTGTATATAATATAGAAATTTCTATTTGTTTATTTAAATTAAAGGAATATATATTTTTTATATAAATAAAAAAATTTATATTTATTTATTTTAAATCAAGAATATTTATTTATTTATAAATAAACTACTTTGTAATTACTTTAAATAAAGAAATTTATATTTTGATATTTCTGATATTTCTTACTAATTATTTTAAATAAGAAAATATATATTTTTTATAAAAAAAATAATGTTATAGTAAATTAAACAATAGAAATGTATATATATATATTTTTTTTTTATAATAAAAAGCTGTTCTAAGCGTTAAAAGTTGTTTTTCTTTATTTAATATATAATTATAATAAATAAATATATTTCATACATTTTTTTAAACGACTTTCTATTTATTTATTAACGTTTCTATTTGAAATATCAAATGACTGTTAATTATTCTTTAAAGTGATTCCGCAGTTGCTTAAGAATTAAGATATATTAGATATATTAAATAACATTTAATTATGCAAATAATTGATAAATACCCAGCATTATTGAATGGCTTTGTAATGATGAGAATGTGTGTTTCTTGTTGTTTTCTGTGTTGTATGTTGGGTGTGTCTGTCTGTCGGTTTGTGTAGGCAAAGCATACTGTTATGGGCGGTTGCCGAATGGGGTATATTGTTACAGGACCTTGGTGAGCGAGTCGAGTTGCTTATGAAACTGTCGCTGGCGCTGAGTTCACTGTCAGTTGCAATTAAAATCGTTGGGAATTCTCTTGGGTTTGCTGGCAACCTGAGTCCGAGCCGTGTCAGGAGCGCTTGTTAACGTTTCCTATTGCCAAAATCCACTCGTCATTTGTGAGTTTTCACACGCAACCAACAAAAGACGCGTGTGTGCTGTGTGTGTGCATGTGTGTGTGAATTTGAAGCATAAAATAAACAGACACGTGGCACACGAAACCTATTGAATGATAAGCATGCAACTAAAAAGCTGCCATTCGAATGCCACATGAATCCGTCTGTGCTACATGGCCGAATTAGATGACGGAATAGGCAGCAAGAGCGAGAGAGAGAGAGAGAGAGTGAGTGAGAGAGATAGAAGAAAGTTATACAAAATCGAATTTCAAATATCAGAGAAACGAAATTTAAATATGCGAATGCGAATGCAAAAGGGATAAGCGCAACTTTTTATGCAAAATAGGAAAAACATTTTTGTGCAAGGGGCTTATAGCGGATTTATTTTGGCAACACAGACCCACACACACCCGCACACACTCACTCAGCATTTGCCCATTTCCTGCAAATCCTCTCACAACCAATTCTGCACAGGAAACACAACCAGAAAACAAATACAAATACAAATACAAATACAAAAATACAAATACAAATACACGCAATCCAAATATTAACGTGCAGACTCTCAAATACCAGATACAAAATACTTCTACCCTAGCGTTAGGGAAGGTGTTGCTGAGTGGTTGGTTGGCGCGAGGGCAGGGGGAGTAGGGAGTTTGGTAGATAGAGTGATTGGATTGAAGGATGCGTGGCCCGATTGACAGGCTTAGACAGGCACAGGCACAGGCACAAATACGTTGTGAGGTCCTAAGCTGACATCAAAATGGGAAAGCCAATGGGATTTCGCTACGGAATCGAAATAGTTCGAGAAGAACTGCAGTACCGAAAGCAGTACGAGCATATAGCATTAGAAAAGTGCAACATTTAAAGCTCCACTTGGATGAGTTACGAGTGAATCATGTGGCACTCAGTTAGCATATGTATTTAGAGGTAAATAGTTAAGCAAAGTTGGTCTATTGATAGACATTCGCTTGGGGAAGGCAAATTCTGCTTTTTTTATATGAATTTCGGATCATTTTCATAGATAATCAATAAGTAAACAAGGCTGATCATATTGCCTCTGTCAATTAAACTTATCAATCATTTCTGCTAAGAATCCTTTAAGTTCTATCAACAACTCAATAAGTTCTGAAGTAAGCAAAGCAGATCCTCTTCCCTCTATCCCCGCAAACATTGATCATTTTCTCTGCATAGACTTTAAACTCAATCCATAAACTGGGAATCACATCTTGAGTTACGGGACTCATGTGTTACCCCTTTCATTGGGTTTAGTTAAGGACTCGAGTGTTATGATTGTGATTGTGTTTGTGTTGAGGTTGATGTTGATGTTGATGAAGTGCCACAAAAACAGGAAAGAATAAAAACAGCGAAAAGAAATGAGAATGCTATGAATGTGGGAATGGAATGAATGAATGAATGAATGAGTGAGTGAGTGAGTGAGTGAGTGATGAATGAGTGAGTGAGTGAATGAGTGATGTTGCCTGATGGATGAATGTTAGACTTCTGTGCACACAGACTATGCATGCTATGGGGTTGCTATAGCTTGCATATACTCTATATAGGTGCTGTCTGTAGACATGTACTTCCCCTCCCACACAACTCGACAGTCTCAGCCCTCCGTGGCATGTTCGATAAGTGTGCGGCCTTACACAGAAATTACACGCACACTTGCGCTCTTTTGCTCCTCATGAAGTTGATGGATTGCTCTGCCGCTCGGTGGTCAACTGCTGACTGACCATAACTGGCAGTTGCCTCAGTCCCCCTCCCCCTTCCAACTTCAACTATTCCAAAAAGAAGGACAGGCATTTCCGTTGGAACAGCGCCCAATGCAATGCTCTTGATAAATGGTGGAGCCATAATGAATGGTTGTCCTTACATTCCCTGGCCAAATGTTTCAAGTGATTTCCAACTGGATTAAAGTACATGAATATTTATGTACAAAATATTACTTTTAAGCTGTCATGCAGCCTGTACTTATCACACTAAATATATCGTGGGAGTCTCTGTAGTCCAAGCATTCATCAGCTGCTTAAGCAGACAACTCACAACAAGAATGAATAGATACATAATAGAAAGATACAAGATACAATATCTTTAAGATACTCACAACTGTTCAGTTATTGAGACATTGAGCAGAGTAAATTCTAATAAGCAAAGCACTCAAAGAATTTGATTGTAATATATTATTCAATCACTTAGTGAGAGTTCCCGCTTGATAAGATACATCGTCTTTGGGCACTAGATATACCCTGTGAATGTTGGAGCTTATGTGGTGGGAACAATTACATGTTCCGCTCTGCCACATGGCCCCAGTGTCGGGGCCTTGCATTGGGGCCACCTTCAACCTTCCCTCCTCTTTCATATCTTCCCTAATCGAACCTCTAGTTACCCCCTATTCCTTCGTCTTCCGTTATTTTCACCCCTCTTCCCTCCTCTTCCTTCATCTTCCCTCCTCTTTCCTCTTCCCACCTCTTCTCTCCTCTTCCCTCCTTTTCACTCCTCATCCCTCCTCATCCCTCCTCATCCCTTCTCTCCCCTCCTCTTCCCTCCTCTTCCCTCCTCTTCTCTCCTCTTCCATCCTCTTCCCTCCTCTTCTCTCCTCTTCCCTCCTCTTTAATCCACTCCACTCCTCTTTCCTTCGCTTCCCTCCTGTGCCCGCCTGCTCCACTCGCTCTCTCCACTCGCCACATGCCTCATGCACTTGTTGCCCTGCTGTGCGGTGCTGAACAAGTTGCAGCCAATGAATCGAATGCATTCTCATATTTAGCCAAAGACGAGGCATGCAACATAATCGTAATTACTTAATGCGCCGAACAATGTTTTGCCACTAAATTTAAGTCGAAATGCATCATTAAATGGAGCAGACTCTGCTCCAACGTACGCTGAGTCGCAGCCACCCCAAGTTGGGTCTCCGTTGAGGGGCATGGCAATGATTGCGCTCTAAGTGAAAACATATGGATCACAGATCGGTTCGGTTCGGTTCGGTTCTGATCGCAACGCAATGGGGAATGGGGACAGACATTTGCGTGACTCATAAGGTTGCCAGATGGCACAACTGCCACAACTGCCACGCCTGATCGCCCCTGACAACACGCACCATCGCCAGACTTCCCTCAACAATCGTATGCTAGCTGAGGGGAGCGAGCGCCAGAGAGGGGAATCTCATAATCCATATGCCTAATTGATAGACGCTACAGGTTATCCAATTTCAATTGCGAATCTCTACATTTGCAGTGTTCTGTCTGATATATGTATATAAATATCAACAGTTATAGTGCAAAGTAACGGATAACGGATAACGGATAACAGAAAAACGAATGCTGCGAAGTATTTAATAGTATTTTCGTTGATTCTTTAGTTTGCAATTATTAACAAATATTTGCAAAATATCTGTCAAATAAATAATAAGATATTTAGTAAGTTAAAACACTAATCTAACAAACTGCATTAAGATTATTACGATATCTACACTAGTTTAGTTATTAGTTATCATCAGGTGCTGGTTGAAATAAGCTGTGACCACATGCTTAGTTCTGTCATCTATAAGTTAGTATTATAAAAATGTGGATATATGTACATATATAATACCCTATACAGTAAATATATGTACATAAACTTCTTCTTCTCTTTCTTTTGGCACATAATCAATACATAATTTATAGATTCTATAGCGTACACACATTTAGTAAACCACAAATAAATATAACACATTTCGTGAGTGAATAATAATAAATAATGATAAATGTAATTACGTATTACAATTGTGTTCATACCCTGTGCAAAGAATATGCAGGATGCTCAAAAGTATTTACACAACGAACGGTTTCTTGCAAGTTTCACAAAATAAGCAAATGGCTGCTGTTGTTGTTGTTGGTTGCATTTGACAAGTGCTAGGCATCAGTTCACATGCGTTTATTTTTAGCATATTAACCGTTATCTTTTGCAATTCTTCTCTCAGTCATTCGCTGCTGCATAGCGCTAAATTGCGAGACAGCAACACATTCGCTTGCACTGCTCTCACAACAGCAGAGCCAGACCCGGATTGTTCATGTGAAATATAAGCATAATAAATACACAATTTCCTTATATTATTACATTTATAGACAATTATGTTTATAGAGACAAGTTGGAATATTTTTGTTAATATTTTATGCTGTTTTCTAAATGCCAAACCTATGTGTTTATTATACAATAAATTATATAAGTGGTTTTTAATGGCACATATTATTATTAGGCAGAGTCTGAATAATTATGCAATTATGCACAACCAACACTTCAAGGTGTGTGCGTGTACGTGTATGTGTGTGTGTGCGTGTGTGTGTGTGTGTATCAAATGTGTTATTAAAATCCAAATTGGCTGTTAGAAACGGGATGTACTAAACTGTACTAAAAGTTCGCCACGCTTCCATTCCTGCTGAATCGCTGAATGATACAGAATGGAAACAGTGGCAAACGCCACAAAATTATGCAAATGCGATCCATTAGAGCGACGCTCGCTATATGCAAATGAAATGCCGTGGAAATGTATATCTCTTTGTTGAAAATAATTAGGTTCATGTGTGAAGCAGCGGCCACAATTAAATGACCAGCAAATGATGGCTACAACTGAAATCTATAATTAAAACCATATACAGAGTCAACAAAACACAAACAACATACATACACTCAGCAAAGGCATCAAATGAAATTAAGTATCGCCATTAACTATATACTGACAAGACGAAATTGAAATACTCTATCTGAAGTGCAGCCATCCAATGTCTGATTAACTTACCAATCGTTCCACACTTTGCCACTCATCAATGATTCAACGAGGGTATAAAACCATTCGAGGCACGTTCCCGACATTTTCCAGCGAAGGAGCAGGAGGAGTCTCCACTTTCAGGGTATTGAGAATACCCCATAGAGACAAACTCCACCTTGCGACGTGTTAATTATATAATTGACAAATTAATGTGATATTCGACTGGCAATGCAGACGACGGTTGTGTATTAATTTGACGTGCAAATAACAAGTTGACAAATTAAATTTAAAATAATAATTATCATTGAAAGCCCATCCAAGTGAATAAACTGCGCATATGAAATGAACTGAATCTAAATGCTATTACAAATATATTCAAATGCTGTAATATTTCTATTTCAATTTGAAAAACTATAGAATATAACTAATATATAATATAACTCAAATATAATTATCATTTGTACTTTGATACTTCTAATATATATTGCTTTAGTTGTATTTATTGTTACTGATTAATTGATATGTCTAATCTGTTATTAATTATATTATTATTTTCGTTTTCATTTTCAATTAAATGTATTGCAATGCATTCGATAAATTTATTTTACTTAAGTAGCCTCACTGCACAGTCCATTCTTTTGTGCCCCATCTCTCATGTTCTATTGTCCCCTCCTTCCCCCTTCTCCCCTTATTTGTTGCAGTCGAGTTCTCTTGCAAATCGAAAATATGAGAAGTGCTCAATTGTGGACCCATGGGGAAATCAGTTAAGCTGCGCCCAGTGTGCCACGCCCCCACTTTTATTGAGTTGCAGATGAAAATGTGGGAACAAGCAGCGCGGGAGCATAGGGGTAGCATGGCATCTATGCTGCGGTGCGGGGGTGGGCAGGCACAGACTGAGAGGGTCGGCCAAATGGTGTAGCCTGCGTTGTTTGTTGTTGTTGTTGTTGTTGTTGCTGTTGTTGTTGGGATTAGTGTAGTGGGGTTTGCCATGCAATGCAATAAATTAAAATAATGTTTGCTCATTTAAAACTTAGGGGCTGCCGTTGCTTTGGACCGCGTGGGGAGAGGGGTGTCGAGGGGCAATGGGGGCTTTAGAGGGAACAAGTGTTTGCTTGTGCGCCGTTAATTTGTTTTTACGACACTTGTTGGTGTTTATTATTTCTGTTTGCAGCTCCCGCGGTGGCGGTTAGTCATTGGGTTTGGATTGGGGGCAACATCAGAAACGACAACAGCAACAGCAACATCAACAGCAACAGCTAACGATGCCCCAACAACTCCCAGGAGGCGAATGTGGTAGGGAGCCACAACAGCTCCATGGTCCGCACAAGTAGTAGAAACAACAGACAATTAGATAATAACAAATTTCAGTTCCCATTGTTGACACTCATGAAATGTGAAACAAGAGATAAAAACTCAATTCCATTTGAGGTAGAAACGCTCCCAACCAACTCAAGATTATTCCCAGCCCATGCACTCGATGCAGTGGAGCACTCTATTCCAAGTTCCACTTACAACAGATGGAGCTGGAAGTACTCGCATTTTAGGCATATATTCAAAAGAAACTTTTATTGTTGCTGCATTTGCATTGCTCCCTTTTATGGCCTTAATCTATGCCAGACAATAATAATAATAACACACACAGATATGATATTTTCATTTTATTATTTTTAGCAATTCCTAATTGCATTTATTTACATACATTATTATAATGTTTCAATTAAAGAGTTAATTCTGCATTTCTTATGTGTATTAAAGTCTGCTTCCTATTTCAGCAATAATTAATTATCATAATATCTGCATTTTGTGTTAATTCATTATCCCATTTTATTATGTTTTCCCTTATAAAATATTTTAAGATTGCAACAACCACAATTTTATTACATTTATTTAAATTCATTATTTATTTTTATTGCACAATTATTTCGTTATCTTTTCCCTTTTCAAATGTATTTTAATTAATTCATTCATTTTATTATATGTATATTGCAATAACTTATTTATTTTATTTTCCATTCTCAAATGTATTTCAATGAATTAACTAATTTTATTATAGACATAACAGAGCTTTTTAATACACTTTTCTTAATACTCTAATATATACTATGTTATTTTATTATATTTTGTGATATTTTCTATAGTAAGATTAAGTTAATATAATTTTAATTATTACAATTAATTACTCTGTATGTATTTTAATATATTCAAATTGTATTTTATTGTATTTATTTATTATATTTTCAATGCTCAAATATAATTTCTAATATTACAAACTTAATATACAATTTCTGGTATTCAAATAATAATTCGCTGACGTTTCTCAACCGTAAGCTCACGCAATTTCTCTGAGTGTATGCATATACATAATGGGAATCCAGCGTCAACTGAAACCAACAGTGGACTGACTAGTTAACTTGGCACTGGCCAAAGCCCAGCCACAGATTAACCCATCATGAATCTTAATTAGCAAAAGGAGAAAAACAAAGCAACAACAAAGCAAAAAAATAAAAAAAAAGAGAAATAGAAAAAAAGAAGAATAGAAAATAAACAGAAGGGCAACTGCGCCTTGGGCTGATCCCTTGATGGGGTTCTCAGCAATTGGGTAACTAGTTGATAGACAAAGCGGCACTCAAACTTATTACGCAAAAGCCCGTAGAACGTACAACATAGAGAGAGGAGAGAGAGAGCGTAGCCATGCCCCTAACCATGCCCCTAACCACATCCCCGTATCCGAAACCGAAGCCAAAACTGAGCCTCAACTCTATCCCAAATCATATGAGTACAAAGCACTGCAACAACAACAGCAAAAGCAAAAACAGCAACAACAACAACAGCAATGAATAGAAGAATTAAAGAAAGAACAAACGAAAAGCAAAAAAAATGTGTTTTGCTTTTGTAGCACAAAGAACAACAACAATGGCAACTTGAAAAAAAAGATAAAAATAAACATAATAAAGCAAAGCCTAGCTAAAGGTCTCTTTTGGGTCGAGAGAGCGGGAGAGCGGGAGAGCTGGAGAGTGAGAGCGAGAGAGATGCATGCACCGTATGACAGAGCACAAGAGAGAGGGTTAGAGTGGCGCAGGTAGAGCTAAAGAGAGGGTAACGACAAAGACCAAACATTTAAAGACTGAACCGTGTACAAACAAACAAGGGCATCCAGTTTTTTTTTCTTTTTTTTGTATTCTTTTTTTTTCTTAGTTTTTATATTTTTTTCTAGCCCAACCTTTTTGAAAAATCAAAACAAACGAGCGTGGAATGAAGGAAACAACGCTAAACGTAAACAACATAGAGCACACCCCGCAGAGGCAGCGACGGCAGCGACGACGACAACAACATGGAACTGAAGCTTTAATCCAAGTCCACAACTCGCCAGCGGGAGTAGGTGTAACTCCAGTAGTGCCCTGGCCCGGCCTGGCCCGGTCTGGCCTGGCCTGGCCTCAAATGTTCCTCAAAAGCCAACGCGGAGAACCAGTTGGGCCAGTTCCAAGTTGCCCGCTTGCCCTCTTGCCCGCTTGCCTCTCGCTTCTTTTCCACTCTTTTGCGCTCTTTCCTCTTTATTTTCGTTGTTTTTTTCTTTTGCATTTTTCATCATCATCATAATAATAATAATAATTAAAGAGAGCTTAAAGATCAACATGTGGCGATATCGCCGCACCAACTACAACTATTCCTTGGTCTCCATCAAGCCAAAGCGTCGTCATCAACAGCAACAACAACGACAACAACGACAACAAGGAATAATATTAATGTTGCAAGCATTGTTGTTGTTGTTGTTGTTGTTTAGCGTAGATTTAACTACATCATCGACTAGCAATATCCACCTGGTTGCTCAGCAAACAACAGGTAAACTTTGGATGACTCATGCAGCTGAGTTTATTGCTGCGGAACTGCAAATAATATCTATAAATTGTTAATGGTTTTATTAATATAAGCAAAGCTCTCTGCATTTATAATAAAGATCTTCATTAAACTGTGACAATAACAAGAAGCATGAGACACAAAACGAAGGAACTAGTTTAGTTAAACTGAAGAACTGAACAGAACAGAGTGTAAAAGACTGCAAATAGAGAAGAAATACTTGATGAAAATATATTTAAGAATTATAACAAGATAAATATTCGCAAGACTTGAGAATGCAATGAAGTTGAAGATTGAAGATTTATGAAATAATTTACCTTCCCAAGAAATCATTACTTAACTCACAGTTAAATCTCTTCGCATAAATTAAAGTTTGTAATTTCATTACTAGGAAATAATCAAAGCAGCGAAACTTTATAAGATTTACACTGAAGGCAGAATCTGTTGATTGCCGAAGAACAACACTAATAACAACAATTATTAAGCGATGTTGCTGGCAAACTAAACTATCAATACTAGCAGCAGAATGGCAAATAGGAAAATGGGAAAATGGGGAAAATAGCAAACAGCAAACAGTCAGCTGACCTCAGCTCGGCTAGCAACAGCGTCAAATGGCCAAACAGGGCTCAAGTCTGAGCGGGGGGTAACTGTGGGAAGCCCTATTATAGTGATGTTGGGTGGGCGGTAGCATGAGGTGGAGGGATGGGGAAGCAGAGGGGCGGCGATTCGTAAGAATTGTTGGAATAACGAAAATATTTCATCAAATGAAAGTTAATCATAGAAACGCATTCAGTAGATTTTACTGGGAAGCCCCACAATGCTATCAAAATAAGCAAAAGCAAAAGACACCCACATCTGGGCCTTGCCCTGTCCAACCCCCCACCCACCCTCTCCACTGTCGCGTTCACTGTTACTATTGCTGGCATTCTTTAAACAATTTAACAAATGCCACAAACGTCAATTGGAAGGCGTTCGAAGCACGTTCGTTAATTAAATTAATTGAAGCGTCTTTCAGCGAGGGGGGGGGGGAAGGGAACAACTTATGATGGGGCCCAAGTCGCAGCGAGCCAGGTCCGAATAGAGCCGGACAGACGCGGACAGGTCAGGCCAGAAGGCAAATGCCAGCTTGTGCATGGTACTGACCTATAAGTCCGGCTACTGCAGTCCGTCTTTAGGCATTTTGTATCTAAGAGCAGGCGAGTGCCTCGTAACTGTCATCGTCATCGTCATCGTCATCGTCATTCGATGATTTGCTCTAATGTTCGCCTAATGTCTGTCATAAAAAACATAGCAGGCAAGCGACAGCAGCTAGTCGCTGGATAGCCGCAGCTTGAATACCCTAGCAACAGATTCACAGACAACTTAATATGTGTTTAATTGTGCCGCATTTCAAAGCTGATAAGTTGAGCATACCCGCAGTTAGGGTATTGCAAGTAGCACAGCTTGTTGTTACTGTTATTGTTATTGTTGTTGCTGTTGCAGATGTTGATGCCGCTGTCGATGCCGCTGTCGATGTCGATGGCAGCATAAATTAGGCACAAACTAATTAAATGCGTTTCAATTGAAGTTGCAACTGACAGCAGACGATGCCACAGTCGCTGCCTCTGCTGCTGCCTCTACTGCTGCCTCTGCTGCCTCGGGCCTCAACTAATGAGCTGCGTACTTGCTTGTATCTGTATCTCGCAGATACACGTACTCAAGCGTCAAACCGGCGACACAAACACGTTCAGGTTCCTGCTCAATAAACTGCAATTCGCCAGTGACAAGACGCTCTCTTTCTTCTAGCCGCCGATTATTGCCATTGAGCAGACAATAAATGCTCGATAAGTGCTGCAAATACCCTGTAAAAATGGCAAATTGCCCTATGAAATTTTTAAGTTATTTTTTCAACACATAAAAGTAAGAAAAGTAAATAAAACGATTATTATTGTTTGCTTTTGTAATTATACCCTGTAATCCTTCACTATGCTTAGGGCAACAGGCATAAATATATGTCTAGATTATATTTGAGTTGCATTGACTGAAACTAGTTGTAAACACACCCTGTAAATGTATATACTTCGACTTAAGCTAAGAAATATCCGTTTGCCGAGCAGTACTAGTTATAATTAGAACATGTACCCTGTAAATATTTGATTACTATTTGATATCTGTGTATTTCAAAAAACTCTAAATTATTTTATGTAAATAAGTGAAGCAAATAATGTTAAATAAATACTTTATTTGTTTATTTATTTATTTAATTATTTATTTATTTATTTATTTATTTATTTATTTATTTATTTATTTATTTATTTATTTATTTATATATTTATTTATTTATTTTTTTATTTATTTATTTATTTATTTATTTATTTATTCATTGACTTATTTATTTATTTATTTATTTATTTATTTATTTATTTATTTATTTATTTATTTATTTATTTATTTATTTATTTATTTATTTATTTATTTATTTATTTATTTATTTATTTATTTATTTATTTATTTATTTATTTATTTATTTATTTATTTATTTATTTATTTATTTATTTATTTATTTATTTATTTATTTGCTTATTTATTTATTTATTTATTTATTTATTTATTTAACGTCGACTATCAGCAGTCGACCCAAGTATAAAATCAAACTCTTATGATAATTAAATTAAAAATAATTACAAATGTAATTTGAGTGTAAAAATTTAGTTTCAAAATTTAAGTAATTTAATTTATTAATTTAATTTAAATAATATAAATAAAAATGGAATTAAATATTATTTATTTAAACATAAATTAAGAGATGTGTACATTATATTAAATATGTATTTATTTGTTTATTGTTAACTTTAAAGTAAATTGAATCTTAAACAGTAAAAAACTCTCAGTTAACTTGGCTGTTGAATCTATAAATTTCGGAGTCATGGATTTTCTAGCTTTAGAGCCGCGATTAGCAATGCTTTCGTATTTTGGTTACTCAAGTTAATTTCTTTGGCTGTTTGTAAATTTGGCAAATGACTATTTCATTGCGTGCTTTTCACTGGCAAAACTTTTCCGCTTTTGGCAACAATTAAAAGCGCTGACTCAGCCGTTGCAGATGGGCTGCTGCGAGTCGCTTGGCAACAGCAGCAGCAACAGCAGCAGCAGCAGGGCTAAAGCGTCAAATCAAATATGGCCAAAACGGAAAGTCAGCCAAATGTCTCAGCCAGTGAGGGCCAACAAACTTTTACCCCAGAGAGCCGGCAAGTCTACCAAGACTAGCAAGACTACCAAGACTACCACATCTTCAGAGCCCCTCTCTGTCTGTCTGTCTCTCAGTCTGTCTCTCTGTCTCTCAGTCTTTTTGTCTGTGGATCATAATGACACACATATCGTCAGAGCGTACTCGAACGAGTAGAGACATAATTACCGAGCCCAAAGCTGAACCCAAGCGACCAAAAATGATCTCCGGCTGACAGCTGACGCTGTTAGCCAGACCGTTGACTGATTTATGAAAGACACTTTTGCAAGTCGCCCAACTTGATTTTCGAGAAACCGTTACGGGCCTCTGCGCTCAAAACAAGTGTCTCTGCCTCTCTGACTGTCTGTCTCTCTGACTGTCTCTCTGTCTCTCTGTCTGTCTCTCTATCTACCTATCTATCCATCTATCTAGCTGTCCAACTGTCAGCATATTCAGCAAATCTTTTGTCTGTCTTCATGCTCTTTCTTTAGCCATTCGCACAGTGCTGTCATAAGTATTTTGACATGTACATTGAACTATTAGCATAAACTAAAATATGAAAATATATATATAATGGAAGAATTTTCAATGCTGTGCTTTAAGTTTGCAACTTTCTTAAACAAAATGTATATAAAATATTTTTATTTTTTATTTTTTAAATAAAACTGAAAAGTTGCAAAGTTCAAAGAGAACTTTGGTTATCTTGTTGCCAAAGTTTGCTTAACTACAGAGTATCTGTGCGCTGAGTGTTTGTTAGGGCATTTGCCGTTGTGTTTGCGTTAGTTAAAGGTTTTTCTTTCTCTCAATTTGGTCGATTACAAACGGCAACGAATTGAAGTGTTTTGTTGTCGTTTGAGCCAGGTTTGTTGCCAAGCGCACAGATACTATGTACATATATATATACATACATATATATATATATATATGTATATATATATATATATATGTATATATATATATCCGCTTCAACTCGACTCAGCTCGTCTTGTGTTGTTTGCTGTTTGTTGTTTGTTGTATGTTGCGTCTGGCCAGACCGGTCGTCTCTTTGGCTGGCTGATTGTGCAGTTGTTGTTCAGTTGTTGTTTGGTAATCACGATCGCCTGATCTTTTAGTTGCTTTCAAAGACTGGCCCAGTTGCTGCCTCTTCTCGCTTCCCGCTGCCCTCTTCCCACTTGTCTCTCTCTTTGCTCTTTCCTCTTGCCTCTTGGCTGTTCACTGTTCGCTGTTCGCTGTTGGCTTTCCGCGCAAGTCTAAACTTAATTGTCGGCCTAATGTCTGTCTCGCTGCCCGCCTCCCCCCTCTGCTTCCGCCCCGCAAAACAGCTGATGACTGCCGTCTGATAATGATGAGTAAGCGCTTTTAATGCCAGCAAAGTAACGCTTTCAGAAACTAGAAAACCAGCGCAGACACTATTTGAATGCATGTGGCGTTGCTTGAGCACAGCGTATAATTATTTGCAGACATAACGAAAGCGTATACAAATGAAGATGCCCTGTAATTGTTGCTCACATTTGGGGAGGCTTAGAACCTTTGCTAAAGACAGATTTCTTCTAAGATTTGACCAACGCTTTAGTTGACTTCACTCAAATTCCACTTAGGCAGCTGATTAATGATACCCCGCACACTGTATGAGGGCAGGGTATACACAAGCACAGTACTGTCAAAGTTGCACATTTCAAATATTATTACTATTAATAATTTTATAAAAATTTAACCAACTAAATTGAATTGCAAGTCTTTTGGTAATCGAACGTTAAATTTTAATAGTATTGATAAGTTGATAAGCTGCTGAGGATGCGCAGAAGCACGTGGCGAATGCATCACGGCATGCCCTTTGAGGGCACACTGCACCCGGGCCACGCCACTGACCTGGAGGATGCCAGGAAGCGGGGCATCCTGCAGAGCACACGATGTCGGCCATATCGGGAGCAGTTGAGGAGCACACAGCAGGGGAACATACTGCAGGGTCTGATGATTGTGACGGGTGCTGCGACAGTGCTGGCGGTGCTGTGGTTCAACTGCTTGGAGCTGTCGCTTGCCACTGATCTCAGCCAGTTGCCAACGGCTGCAGGTGTCCTGCAATCCCTCTGGCTGGGTGTTGTGGGTCTGATTGAATTGAGCGGCAGACCGGGCACCTCGAGGGAGCAAACAACTCGTGCATTCTACTGCAGTCAGCAGTTGGACACGAAGCGAATCTTTCGCCAGATTGCGAGGCAGGTGCTCAACCAGGAGCACGCGCTCGCACGCTTGGAGCGAGTCGTTCAAAGTCCCAGGCAGTTCAAATCTGTCGCCTTGCTTGGTCCCCCCGGCGTGGGGAAATCAATGACGGCAATGGCGCTCCGACAACAGTTCCCCTGGCAGGAGAACGTCCACACGTACTCGTGGAACACCTATGTGCCTGATGGCGTCCACAAGTTCCACATGATACGCAACTTTGTCGAGCACCTGTCCGACTGCGGACAGAATCTGCTCATCATTGACAACCTCTCCACCTGTGATTACGGCATTGTGCCCATCTACAACAAGCTGTTGCTGGAGCGCGAAGGAGACCCCAATGCGGCAGTCAACCAGACTGTGCTCGTCGTCTACATCTTCAACCTGGAGATGGAATACTACTGGCAACAGTTTGAGCTACTGCAGCAGCTCCCCGTCGACATGGCCATCATCAACTATCGACCCTTCGGACGCGACGAGCTGGCCGATTGCCTGCAGCAAGAGCTGCGCCTCGAGCAGCGTACTCTGGACCAGGCCAAAGCCTCCCAACTCCTCGAGGAGGCCCTCCTCAATGTCCAGTGCACAGGCTGCAAACGACTCCGGCAGCTCGTCCTCCAACACGCTCGATCAGATCCCAATTAATCAAGTCCTTTCCCTATGTGTGTATGTGTATCAAAATTCAACAAAGTGTATAAATAAATACAGATAAAGATAAAGATAAAGATAGATATAGATATAGATATAGATATAGATATAGATATAGATATAGATATAGATATAGATATAGATATAGAGATAGATATAGATATAGATATAGATATAGATATAGATATAGATATAGATATAGATATAGATATAGATATAGATATAGATATAGATATAGATATAGATATAGATATAGATATAGATATAGATATAGATATAGATATAGATATAGATATAGATATAGATATAGATATAGATATAGATATAGATATAGATATAGATATAGATATAGATATAGATATAGATATAGATATAGATATAGATATAGATATAGATATAGATATAGATATAGATATAGATATAGATACAGACTGAAGTTGCAGCTTCTTCAGTTTATTCGTGTCTTGGGTGAAGGGCGACGCAGTTGCTGGGCGAGCTGAAGTGGCAAAGTGAAGTGGGGCCCATGCAAATGACAAGAAACGAGTTCAGGACGGGGTGAGGCGGGGTAGAAGAGGTTAAGGGGGTTCAGGGTGTGATGAGAGGGTGTGCGGAGGGCTTTTATTGAGCAGAACTCAAGTACTGAAGATGCTTAGAAATATTTGTCTATCACTTGAGATTCGGAGGTTACTTCGTCGTCATCATCAGCGTCTTCATCATCATCATCATCATCAGAGTCAACGTCATTATTGTGATGAGCACAACGAAGCTTCAAGTACGGGAGAAGTGCCCTGGCTTCGTTTGGGTTGGTAACAAAAGTGAGATATCGCTTGTGATGATAATGTTGATGATAATGAGTACAAGTTATATGAAGTGTAAGGTCGTCTGCTTATCAGCAGCTGTGAATACTTTGGGAGTTTCGTCGTGTAAATGGAAAATAACTCAGACTCATTGCAATTGAAAACAAAAGCAAACGATTGAATGTGCTAATTGAATGTTGAATGATTGAAGAAAATCATTTTCACTGATTCATTTAGCACAATTAAAATGAAATTCAACTTGAAGTTGAATTGAATTGAATTGAATTGAATGAATACAACGCATTGGTAATGCGATCATTTACATTGATTTAATATTGAATTGAAATTAAATTAGAATTGAAATGAATGAAAAACAAAACACAGAGACAACAGACAGAGACTCGACTTGTAGTTTCAAACAAATTATGCTAAGGATATGCAATGAGCTGAGCAACTGAAATTCAATTGAAGTCGAGCAATTGAAATTTCAATTCAATATTCAATACGAAATTAATGCAAGTTCCAATGAGCTGTAGAGTTTGATTCGCAACATAAAGAGAATACCATAAAAAAGATAATAGATAATGTATTAAAGTGATTAAATGCATTTAAAATAATTAGGTAAATTTGTATTTATAAATTTATAAATGAAATTGTTACAATTGAAATCAAAATTGCAACTGAATACTTAATTTTCAATTTAATATTCAATACGAAATTAATGCAAGTTCCAATTAATGTGTTCAAATGAGCTGTAGAGTATGATTCGCAACATAAAGAGAAATTCGAAATAGATAGATAATAGATAATAAATTAAAGTGATTAAATGCATTTAAAATAATTAGGTAAATTTGTATTTATAAATTTATAAATGAAATTGTTACAATTGAAGTCAAAATTGCAATTGAATAATTAATTTTCAATTTAATATTCAATACGAAATTAATGCAAGTTCCAATGAGCTGTAGAGTATCATTCATAACATAAAGAGAAATTCGAAATATATAGATAATAGATAATAAATTAAAGTAATTAAATGCATTTAAAATAATTATCAAAATTTGAATTAAAGTTTATAAATGAAATTGTTACAATTGAAGTCAAAATTGCAATTGAATACTAAATTTCAATTTAATATTCAATGCGAAAATAATGCTAGTTCCAATGAGCTGTAGAGTATCATTCGTAACATAAATAGAAATACGAAATAGATATATAATAGATAATGTATTAAAGTGATTAAATGCATTTAAAATATTTAGGTAAATTTGTATTTATAAATTTATAAATGAAATTGTTACAATTGAAATCAAAATTTCAATTGAATACTTAATTTCAATTTAATATTAATGCAATGAATATGTTCCAATGAGCTGTAGAGTATGATTCGCAACATAAAGAGAATAGCATAAGAAATATATAGATAATTTATTAAAGTGATTAAATGCATTTAAAATAATTAGGTAAATTTGTATTTATAAATTTATAAATGAAATTGTTACAATTGAAATCAAAATTGCATTTGATAGGAAATTGAACAGAAAGTGACTCAGCTGGCACTGCAATTGCTGATCTTACAAAAAGCATTGATCTTGCCATTTGTATCTACCGAATTGAGAGTATCTGAGAGTTGAGTACCTCACAGTATCTCAGTATCTCTCAGTATCTCTAGTATCTCGTTTTGGGCGCAGTGCGTTGTGCTTGGGCATCCGTCAGATACGTGTGGCAAAGCGCAAGAGCCAACAACCGCATCGAGGACAGCACCCCCTCCGCTCCAATCGTAATCCCCTCCCTCAACCCTTGTGCCACCACTACCCCAGTCCCCCCTTGTCGATTGGCAATTTGCAGTCGAATGCAAAGCGAAAACGCAGCCAGCGGCGTTTGTAGTTCATGAACGGGCAGCGAACTCGGCGCGAGTGCCGCGAGTTGATAATAAGATACAACTAAACGAATAAACGAATACGACTGCGAATAAACGAGTAAACGAATAAACGAATAAACGAATACGAATACGAATACGACTATGAGTACTATCCACATTCGTAGGCGAAACGTTTGCGGGAGCTGAGCATATTGACGGCTTGCAACATGCACCGGTAATTTCAATACCCTGCACGCACCTAGCGGCATTCGAACGGGTATACGCAGCTGGCAGATAGTTGCTTGGAGTAGGCAAAACAAATAACAACTTGAAATGAACTAATAAAGTTGTTAAAGGAAACGCACAATAGTTTCGCTCTTTGCCAGCTTTTACAGGGTATCGAGGCGTCGTTAATGCAGGCGCAACTGTTGTTACTTGTTTTTAGTTTTGATTTTGCTGTGATTTTGTTGCTTTTTTTAGCAACTGCCTGAGATTGAGTCGTTCGGCTGGTCACGTAAGCACCGATTCCAAACTACGATTTGTTCGCTGTTGTTTTAGTTGTTTTTGTTGTTTAGTGTTGTTGTTGTTGCTGCTGGGCCAGTTGCATAAGCCCCTCCAATTTGATTTTGGCAACGCGGAAGATACCAGCCACAAAGCCAAAGCCAAAGCCAAAGCCAGAGAGTTAGCATCTAAGCGATTTGGAAACCATTTTGCGTTTTCCTATTTGCCAACAATGCGATTGCAAGCAATGGAAAATGGAAAATGGAAAATGGAAAATGGAAAACGGAAAATGCAAAATGCCAGTTCATCAGGCCCACAGCGATCGCGAACTGACTGCTTGTAAGCGCTGATAGAACTGATAGCAAATCATTTAAGGTATCATTAAGTTGAGCAACTGTTGCTAACTTCTTCTGTCTATTTAAATGTCAAATTGAACTTGCTTGAATTATGTTATATTTAGCAACTCAAACTCAGTCTGCAGACGAACTTTCATTATGATTTGATATCATTTTTGTATTAATAAAAAAGTAACAATTGTTGCAGCGTCTAACAAATATTTCAGCCTCTCTCTACGCTGCTTTGTTTAATGAACTAAATGAGCTGAAATGTTTCAGTTCAGTACGATTATTTATGCTTTTATTTATTGAGATTAGTGCACTTTAAAGATCTACTTGTCATTCATCAGTCAGAGCTCTGGGGTTCGCATAGAATTACGAAATCGAAGTCAGTTTTAGCATATAAAATACATCAATTGTGGACTCTCAGCTATTGGCTAGGCTGTGTGGAATGGGGGGGAAGCAGGGAATGGAGGAGACTAGGGGGACTGACTTTCAATATGTGGTAAACTGTCGCTCGGCGTGCAGATCTCTTAACTTATTTTCAATGCTGACTGCAATGCATGTTGTGAGTGGAAAGTGGAGCAAACGGTTTCCTTTATGGATGAGCATATAAAATTTTATGAACCATTTATGGCAAAGCGCAATAGCAAAGGAAAACAGCAAGAGCTGCAGCAGGAGCAGCGGGGAGAAACGAAAAGAAACGAAACGAAACGAAATGAAATGAAATCAAAGAAACACATAATAGTAAAGTAGCAAAAGGAAAAGAGCAGAAAACGTCGAAGCGGAATAATAATGCGATGACAACAGAGCTGGAGACAGAGAGAGAGAGAGAGAGAGGGAGACGGGGACGGAGGCAAAGGCAGAAGCAGAAACAGAAGCAAAAGCAGAGACAGAAGCAAAGGCAGAGCTGGAAGCAGTGCTGGAAGCAGAGCTGAAGCAGAGCTGCAGACAGAGCTGGAGGCAGAGGCAGAGGCAGAGACAGAGCTGGAGGCAGAGCTGCAGTTAGAGTCAGAGTTAGAGTCATCCAGTCTCCTGTCTACTGTCTCCTGTCTACTGTCTACTGTCTGCAGTCCGCAGTCCGAACAAATGGACGAAGCATTGCAAAAATATTATTATGATTGCAACTGCAGTTTCAGCTGCAGCGATGGAGCAGTGGCGCGGGGCAGGGGGCTTTGGTCAGCATAAACAATCACACGCTGAGTGCGTCGATGTTGCCGCTCCACAAAATGCCATAAATAATGAAGCTGAAGGAAGCTGCAACATTGGGTTGCGCCACAGAAGCCAGGGGCATGCATAGTTTTCGAATGATTTGAAATGAATGAAATAAATTGGTTGCCACGTTGCAAGTAACTAGTTGCTAGTTGCAAACAGAGAGAGAGAGAGACAGCGAGAGAGAGAGAGCGACACATTGCTCAGTCACCAGTTGCCACAAGCTGCCGCAAGTAAGCGAATGTGTGGCACGACTCCTGCTAATGCTCAGTCATTGGCCACAAATCAAAGCAGCAAACATTGTCGCAGTCCGACAACCACACAACTCACATGCAAATGCATGCTCGACGCGCAGATACTCTCTACGTTGGGCGAAACTAAGCTTACGACAAAAGTATTTGCAAATAATTGAATTCCTTCAAGTAATTCAACTAATTACTAGTTTAGATAATAGACTAAGTATCTGCAGGTGTTATATCCCCTTCAAGGGTATAGGGTATCTTATGCTGAAATAGCAACTGCATATAATACGATATCTGCTTTAAACATTATCATAATTAAATTGAACTTAAATTTAATGCTAATAATAATTATATTTTATTTATTATCATATGTTGAGTTTATTTGCAGTTAATGAACAATAAATCTTGTAATTATTCAATAAAATGAATTACAAATAATTTAATACAATTTGCAAATTATTTATTTTATTTTATTTTATATTATTTTAAATAGTTTCCATATATAAATTTTGCATATATATTTATACTATTTTGTTTGGTTGATCTTTTCACTTAATAATTAATAAATATAATAATAATTATAATAATTATATTTTATTTATTATCATATGTTGAGTTTATTTGCAGTTAATGAACAATAAATCTTCTATTAGTCAATAAAATAAATTACAAATAATTTAATACAATTTACAAATTATTTTCATATATTTTGCAACATGAAACCGCTCAGCTTAACTCGGAATAAATTAAACAATATAATAAATGAATAAGGGAAAAGAAAATTCAAGTAAATGAAAGAATTATGTAAATATGAATTGTGTTTTCTTTGACATTAAATAAGAGCCAAGAAAATGGTTGTAAAGTGCAAATGTTTAACACAAATGACAACAATAGCAATAAATCTTGCTGATACCAAAGTTAGTTTTCCTGAGCATCAAGTAAAAGTCAAAGAACGACGACATTTATTTATGAGTTTGTTGAAAAGCAGCAGCCAATTGGGGTTACTGTTACACACAGAGCTGAGATGGAGAGCAGTAGAGTGATAGTGTTGTGTGAGAGGGGGGGGAGTGGGGGAAAGGAGTGGCAGTTAAATTTAAGGGCACGCTGCAATCGTAAGGCATTGGAGCATGTGTGCAGTTGGTAATTGTGCAATGACTGCAACAGTTGTGGCTTTAATGAGGAGCCCAACAAGGCAGCAACAACAAACAAGCACACACACACACACACACACACACACACACACACAGAAGATACATTTGTATCTGCAAGTTTGGTGTGTCGTATGTGGACAAGCGAATCAATCGCCACTCAAATAAATTAAAAGAAATGGCAGGCAACGCGAACAGAGCAGCAGAGTGCTCTACTCGTTTGACTTTGAGTTTGGCTTTGATGCGAGCGGCGACTCTTGCAACTGCAACTGCAACTGCGACGCGACTGCGACTCGCATGAGCAGGCAAAATAAATTAAAGCGACGACAACTCACAAGGCACAAGGTATAGTAGAAAGCAATGGCAAAGGCGAAGGCACTTTGAGAAATTAATGGCACGACCAGGCAATTGATTTAAAGCCAACGACAACAGCAGAGCTGAACCACAAACCGAACCAATGCGAACCAATGCGAACCACTGCGAACCGAACCCAACGATCCACTAACCAGTTACCAAAACTGTCCAAGGCAGCTGTCCCCACTGGCAACTCAAAGACTCGCAACTGTCCGCTAGATATTCAAGTGCAGATAGCTCACACAGCAGCAGCAGATACGCATTTGGGCAGTGGCGTAGTGCAACAGGGGCTGAGTCAGTTGACAATCTACTGAGTTGAATTCCATTAATTCTCTAACAACTGCTGTGCTTGTTGAGAAATATGCATAAGATAGAAGCGCTATAGCAATAGCCCCCTCTGTTGTCGCCGCCACTGCGCTTAGCAAGTGTTCTGCTAGAAGAGGCTGGGAAAATGATTGAAAGAAAGCTGCTGCTGTTGCTGCTGCTGCTGTTGCCTGCCTCGCATCCGTATCCATGAGATACTCGCACATTCAGTCAGCTATTTAGTCGCACAAATGTTTCTAATCTGTGCCGCCAACTCCACTGCCAACTGCCAACTGCCAACTGGCCGATAAACACATCCCGTACCCATTCCCATAGCCAAGAACTGCAATACTCCAACACACACACACACACACACACACACAACACACCAAGCAGACCAATAACCATTCGCATTCACATTCACATTCACATTCTCATTCACATTCGCTACTCGTAGAGTGTCAGAGCTTTGTGCGTGTTGCCTAGATTAAATTTCAATTAACACCGCAGATACACTCGCACAACAACAACAACAGCCACAACAACAACAACACGTTGCAAAAATATGGCAACAGCGTGTGTATCAGTTTTTCAATTAGATTTCGCATTAATTAAAAGACATTGCACAGCCAAAGCATATTACTATCGATTACTCGATTCTAATGCTACAAAGTCCAATCGGAGCTGTATTACGGCCCTATGTGTGCTATTATTATATTATATTATATTGTATATTATATTATATTTAATATAAAACAATGCTGCAACTATTAACTATTCAATTTAATAGTTTGACTTTAATATCTGCTGTTAATTATCATTAGAAATTATGAATAACATTGTAATTAACGTTGTGTGCATTTAAATTGAGTTTTTTAGTTGTAATTATTAAAATTTAATTAAATTTACGTTTAAATGGCTCAGTTTGAGTTTGCTAATTGCGAATTGACTCCAATTTATGTAATTTATTTCTATGTCATTTAGTAATAATTATAATTTATATATTTAATTTATTGTAATTCAATCGAAATCAATATTTGATTTATAATTATAATTTGGCTTTTCAATTGCATTTAACAATAAAAATATATATTAAGCAATTTATTCATAATTCTAATTTTCTTTTAATCTTAAATTTATATAGATTAATTATTTGATACAATTAAAAATTTAAATTATTTACAATAATAATTATAATTTGGAATTTTATATTATCGTTAACATACTAAATTTGCAAATTTAATAATTCATTTAGAATTAATTAATTTATAATATTAAAAAATGTATTTTAAAATTAAGATAAAAATATAATATAATAAAATATAATATTTATAATAATAGATCTATAAACGTATTTTATTAAATTTAAATTAATATAATATTTAGTTGTTATAATGCTAAATTAGAATTGAATATTTTATTTATAGTTTAATTCAACTTTTCACTTGTATAATTTTATAATACATAATAAGTTATATAAAATTATGAATCGACATATTAATTATGTTTTACAACAAAAAGAAGCAGCCAATTTTTTTACTAATAAATATTATTAAGTAAATTATAGCTTTGCACTTACGTTTGGGAATAATTATTTCAATTAAACAATTTATTTCGAATTCTTATTCAACTTTTCAGTTATGCTTAAGAATATATATTAATATACAGCAGATAATTAACATTTTTACATATTTCAAACACAAATTAAAAATTTAATTTATATATTTTATATGCAATAATAAATAGAAATCAAATCTTTTTACTCGTGTTAAAGAATAACTATTCAAATAGTTCTTATTCGTCATTTGAGTTATGTTTAAGAATAAATTGCAAAAATATACAGAACTCAAACAATATGTATGATAATCAGTGGTATTTATTGTTGGTATATTTTCTGGTATTTTTAAAATACTCACACATTATGTGTTCAAGTGCTAACTGAGAGCGCAGCTCACTAACTGCTTGTGTTCTCATTGGGGTCTCTGCACAAGGCTGATAGAGCAATCACTGGGTGCGATCAGAGCTTGTTCTGCGGAGTGGGTGGGGAGGGGGGATAGGTAGGCAAGGACAGTAGCTGGGGAACACTACAACACTCACGCATAACTGAAATTTGTGGGGCGTTCACATTAATTTTTGAACAACTGCGGAATATTTTGTGTGTGTTTTGCGTTTTGGGTCTGTCAAGCGAGTTGACAACTCGCGCTGTGTGTTGTGTGTGTGTGTATATATAAATTTAACGCTGCGTTACCAACACACCCACAGACCCACACACACGCACATACATAACTTATACAGCTATATACGAAAATGAAGGGCGAGTGGAAGGAATTTTCGCCATTAAGGCATAAAAAGCCAAACGAGTCGCGCAACGGGACAAGTCCGGAAGATAAGCGAAGAGAGGGGCAGGGGGAGCTGGTAGGCGGGTGAGTGACAAGAGCGAAAAGGAGCAAAAGAGTACAACAAAATAAAATAAAAGTAAAAATCATTAAATTAACATGACAAATGACAAAGGAGCGATAAAAGTACATGCATACATGTGGCCACGCTGGAGGTGTGGCTCCACACGGACCGCAACTGCAGTTTAGGAGGCGAACAGCGAAGGGGGTGGAGTGGGGGTAGACAGTCAACACTATAATAAATCCGTAAATATAATGGCAAAGGATACTTTGGTAATTGGACGAGCTTATGCTTAACGGCGCTTTAATTTATGCCAAGTGCCTGGAGTTGTCCCCACCAAAAAAGCAACCCAGAGACCCAGGGAAATGCCAGCCAGGAGTCCAGAAACCCAGGAACCCAAGCACCCGGTGTCCGGAACCCAAAGCCCACTCACTCTCTCTCCCTCTCTCTCTCTTTCCCCCTCTCTCTCTCTCTCTCTCTCTTTAGCTATAAAATGTCGCGCTCCTCGTTGTCGTTGCTTGTTTATGGTTATGTTTATGTCTGTGCCTGTGTATGAGTGTGTGTGTGTGTGTGTGTGTGTGTGTGCGGGTGTGTGTGTGTGTTTCAAAAGTGTAGGCGTGGCCTGGCATGTGGTCTTCACCACGTGTATGCGCCCGAATTTTAACGGGTATATAAAAATGCCAGCATGGTCATCACTCCCCAAAAGTGACCACAGTGCACAGTGGTACAAAAACATATTTTAGCTAAACAATTTATGAAATCACACAGTGCTTGAAACGCTGAATAATTTGTAAATAAATGTATTATTTACATTTGAATTGATCTCAACATTTGTGGCAATTGCAGCGCTTAGAAAATCTACGAATTTTCCAGAATTTATAACTTAATATAATGTAATTTATATAGTTATTTTAAATAGTTTCCATATATAAATTTGCATATATATTTATACTATTTTGTTTGGCTGATCTTTTCACTTAATATTTCGCTGTTTTATTGCATCTTTTTGCCTCTCAACTTATTTTGAAATAGAATTTCTAAATGCCAACAAATGAGAGTTTCTTATTATTTGATATTTATATTTATTTATATATATTTATAATCGCTGTATTATTATATAAATAATCAAATTACTGCTGCTCCTTCATTTGATAGCTATTTCTATACTCATCTCAATTAATACAATAAAATATCAGAGCATTCTTAGCCAATTCTCAATACACTTTTCTCTCATTCACCAACTGAATCAAGCAAGTCTACAGCTCTGAGCTGAATTGATAATCTCTTTTAAAAGTAATCAAATATTTATATACACTGTAATATCTTTATAATCATTATTATTATAATATTTATCGTAGCTTATTCTACATAAATTCTTATTAATTTCAATACTTTCTTAGAGTTTAGCCCAAGTTGTAGAATTCTTTTGAATATTGTTCTGCAACCTTTGAAATTTTTAGCGAATCATCGCAATATTTTAGCCATTGTACATGACAGCGCTGCTTGCATAGCGGAAGCGGAAGTTGCCATACATTGTTGTTGTTGTTGTTGTAGTGCTGGTTATTATTGTCTTGTTGTTGTTGTTTGTTAGGCACTCGTGCTTTTATTACAATATCTGGGGGCATTGTTGCATTTGCGCTTTTTATGATTATTTTGCATATCATCAAATTAAATGTACGAAAATGTTTACATATTTTTCAGCTTTTCGCTTTTCGGGTTTTTTATTATTATTATTATTATTATTTTCATTTTATTATTTTGGGCTGCGTACATTTTTGGCTTGATAATTAATATTTGTAGGGGGACAATAAAAGTACCTGCTCCATAATAATTGATTAAATTTCTATCTCAAATTGCGAATATTCTGTGTATGCGATGAGAGTGTAGAATAAAAACCTAGAAACTCTCTAGTTACCTTCTCTGCCAACTAAGTCTGCGCTTTGTTAGTTAGTGTATCTAAAATTTAAACGAATGATTGATTGTAGTCAGTCCACAGTCAGAAGATTTTAGTTGAATTTGTTAACTTTAAAAACAATGAGATCAGCTAAAAGATTCTTAAAGCATTTGATTTCAGAATGCTCTTCAGTTCCTCTTCTGCTGCTCTTTAATTTCCTGATTGAGAAACACTTAAATTGGCTTTGATTGCCTGATTACCTTGTGCACACAGCCACACACACACACACATCCTTAACGGAACAGTTTGTACTGAGAGATACTTTGTAACGATGCTTTGTTGTTGCGTGCTCATACATAAATTATGTTAATGCCATCAAAGAAGAGTAACTAGCCATAAAAGCACTAAATGGTTAACTATAAAGACCAACTGAAATAGAATCCACAAAGAGCCATCAACTCTTGACGGAGATGGCACTGCAGATGAAGATGTAGCTGCAGATGGAGATGGAGATGGACATGGTGAGGGGAGAGGAAGGGGGAGAGGGAGGAGATGGAAGGAGATGGGCAAACAGAGTGGTCAACAACAAAGGCGGTCCAATAAATGAGCTAACGGACGGCTTTATGTGCCCATTAAAAGATACTGCACATAAAACTTTCTACACAATGAAGTGTAGCATACTTATATGCGCAGAACTACCCCACTCAGTATAGAGCATAGTATAGAGTATATGTATATCTATATCTATATCTATATCTATATCTATATCTATACTATATCTATATCTATATCTATATCTATATCTATATCTATATCTATATCTATATCTATATCTATATCTATATCTATATCTATATCTATATCTATATCTATATCTATATCTATATCTATATCTATATCTATATCTATATCTATATCTATATCTATATCTATATCTATATCTATATCTATATCTATATCTATATCTATATCTATATCTATATCTATATCTATATCTATATCTATATCTATATCTATATCTATATCTATATCTATATCTATATCTATATCTATATCTATATCTATATCTATATCTATATCTATATCTATATCTATATCTATATCTATATCTATATCTATATCTATATCTATATCTATATCTATATCTATATCTATATCTATATCTATATCTATATCTATATCTATATCTATATCTATATCTATATCTATATCTATATCTATATCTATATCTATATCTATATCTATATCTATATCTATATCTATATCTATATCTATATCTATATCTATATCTATATCTATATCTATATCTATATCTATATCTATATCTATATCTATATCTATCTATATCTATATCTATATCTATATCTATATCTATATCTATATCTATATCTATATCTATATCTATATCTATATCTATATCTATATCTATATCTATATCTATATCTATATCTATATCTATATCTATATCTATATCTATATCTATATCTATATCTATATCTATATCTATATCTATATCTATATCTATATCTATATCTATATCTATATCTATATCTATATCTATATCTATATCTATATCTATATCTATATCTATATCTATATCTATATCTATATCTATATCTATATCTATATCTATATCTATATCTATATCTATATCTATATCTATATCTATATCTATATCTATATCTATATCTATATCTATATCTATATCTATATCTATATCTATATCTATATCTATATCTATATCTATATCTATATCTATATCTATATCTATATCTATATCTATATCTATATCTATATCTATATCTATATCTATATCTATATCTATATCTATATCTATATCTATATCTATATCTATATCTATATCTATATCTATATCTATATCTATATCTATATCTATATCTATATCTATATCTATATCTATATCTATATCTATATCTATATCTATATCTATATCTATATCTATATCTATATCTATATCTATATCTATATCTATATCTATATCTATATCTATATCTATATCTATATCTATATCTATATCTATATCTATATCTATATCTATATCTATATCTATATCTATATCTATATCTATATCTATATCTATATCTATATCTATATCTATATCTATATCTATATCTATATCTATATCTATATCTATATCTATATCTATATCTATATCTATATCTATATCTATATCTATATCTATATCTATATCTATATCTATATCTATATCTATATCTATATCTATATCTATATCTATATCTATATCTATATCTATATCTATATCTATATCTATATCTATATCTATATCTATATCTATATCTATATCTATATCTATATCTATATCTATATCTATATCTATATCTATATCTATATCTATATCTATATCTATATCTATATCTATATCTATATCTATATCTATATCTATATCTATATCTATATCTATATCTTTATCTTTATATGTATCTTTATCTTTATCTTTATCTATATATTTCCAAGTTAAAGTTAACTCAATTTAAGACTTGAAATATTTAACTTTAATGCTTTTAAATGCGTTTCCTTTGGCTTCTTTTACATCAGACTTCGCTCTATCGCTTTGTCTTCTTACATTTTACTTTTCTTTTGCTTTCCATTATTTCTTTTTCTGCGTAACTTTTTCGCCAATACCTTCATCAATCATTTCTTGTGTCACGCGCTGGGGACTTTGGGTCTGCATCCTCCGGATTGGACTCCAGTTTGGCGGGTCGCGACTGCAGTGCCAGTGGATTAGACGGCGCCCTTTCCGGGTTAACAAATGAATTTCGCGCGCCTTTTTACCCACCTCCTGCCCGTCACCCGCTTGCTCTCCGCTCTCCTCTCTCCTCTCTCCGCTCTCCCCTTGCCATTGCTCAGACTTGAAAAGATTTCAACACATCGAAAGAAGGTTAAGATAGGGGCTGAGTTTTTGGCGACAAAATCGAAAAACGCTGCGTAAAAGGGTAAACAATGACTTTTTTCCAGGCAGTACTCCCCGTTGGCTGTCGTCCCCCTGGCCAACATTTGCCATTCCCCATTTCCCATTCTGGCCGTCGAGCTGTGAAAACGCAACGAAGCACAAAAATAATAACAAAACGGAGCACATTGCGTTGCCATACTACAGAGTGTGTATGGAAAACAAAGAATGAGGAATGTTTTTCTTTGCCTTCCTTTGCTTTCCTTTATTTTATCTCTTTTGATGATGTAATGAGCGTAATAATCAGAAAAACATGCGAAACGCTTCTGATTTAGTTGTTGTTGTTGCTGTTGTTGTTGTTGGCGGTGTCACCAACAGATTGGATAACACTTGATTGAAATGTCCAAAACCTGAACCCATAAATTACAAACTGACAAGCTAAACAAGACTTTGCAATTTGTGGGCTTTGCTTCTTTATACTAAATAAGATTTTAAGCGCTAAACAATCCGCAATTTCTTCTTCTCTCTTTCGGCAGCAGAATCTGAAGAGGAAGAGGAAGAAGAGAGTAGGTCAGTTTGGCATTTGCTTTTGCTTTTGCTTCTGCGAGTGTATTTAGAGTTTTGGAGAATCTCCTTTTAGAGTTTGAGAATATATGAGGACTTTTAGACCCTGTACTTAAAAAGTGCAGCAGTCTATTAAGTTTGTCAAGAGCGCAGGCATTTCTATAGCTAAAAATTATATATATTCTTAGTCAGCATTAGAAGCCAAGTCGATATAGCCAAAGTCGCTCGTCTGTCTATCTGTCAGTCTGTCTGTCTGTCTGTCTGTTTGTCTGTCTGTATGTCTGTCTGTCTGTCTGTCTGTCTATCTGTCTGTCTATCTGTCTTTCTGTCTGTCTGTCTGTCGGTCTGTCTGTCTGTCTGTCTGTCTGTCTATCTGTCTGTCTATCTGTCTGTCTGTCTGTCTGTTTGTCTATCTGTCTGTCTATCTGTCTGTCTGTCTACCTGTCTGTCTATCTGTCTGTCTGTCTGTCTGTGTGTCTATCTGTCTGTCTATCTGTCTATCTGTCTGTCTGTCTGTCTGTCTGTCTGTCTGTCTGTCTATCTGTCTGTCTGTTTATCTGTCTGTCTATCTATCTGTCTGCCCATCTGTATAAGAGCTGGTGACAAAACTGTCATAGTTTGCATTTTTTAGCTTAGTCCTTCTACTTTAATTGCCCAAGAAACTTACTCTAGGTTTTGATAAAAAACAAAACAAGTGAAACGGATAGAAATAAGATTTTCTATATATTTAATTTATATTTTATAAATATTTATATTTCTATTTAATTTATAGATACTCTGTATTTTCATATAATTATATTAAAATAAATGTAGTTTCTGGCTCGCACACTGAGCTGAATTCTTGGGGCTCTTCTGCAATCTACATCATAATATGCAACAGTTTATGGGGCAGCAACGTGGTAGCAGACACGGTAACGGTATTATAGCCACTCGTCGAGTCTAGCTAGGAGGCTGCTGTGCACCGATAAATAAGAATAATGTGTGGAAAGTTCAACAACAAAGAACTAAGGAGCATACGAAAGAAGCGCCTCGCATAATGACCAGAGACGAGCGGTTTATGCTCAGCAGACCTCAACTCCAATGGGGAGAGACGCGGCGCGAGGACAGGCGACATGTCGCGACGTGTCGGCAACTGCCTCTCCAGAGCACACAGCACACAGCGCACAGCGGGATATATTCCCCTTCGTTATGCAAAGTAATGCAAAATGGCGAACGGGCAGCGGGCAGCGGGTAGCGGGCAACGGCAACTGCAATTGGTAAGCCCCGCGCCCAGCTCTGCTCTGCCCACTTGCCTGGCCCTCTCCCACAATATCCTGCATGTCCTTGTTGTCTTTCCAGCTGTGCGGCCCAGCTGTGTGTGTGCGTGTGTGTGTGCGTGTGTGTGTGTGTGCGTGTGTGCGTGTGTGTGTATGAAGAGTTTCTCTTTTTATATTGGCCTGGCTTGATAACGCATATTTTTGGCTTATTTTGCAGCTTACTGCTGTGGCAGCAATTTTGTGGGGCTACTATGCTGTGTGTGTGTTGAGTATACCCTATAAAGCAGTGCTTTAAGGTATATTGCAACTGTTACGAGCTAATATTTAAAAGAAACTCTTTAAAAATATTCAATAATATACATTTTTGAAGCTTTAAACAATGTTAGTTATTTTACTTAAATTTAAATGTATTTTTATTTATTTTTAATTAAATATTCGAACTATTTTCTTAAGCAGCAAGTTAAGTAATGAGTAAATTAATTTGTATATAATAATAATAATAAAAGAATAAAAGAAACTCTTTAAAAATATTCAATAATATACATTTTTGAAGCTTTGAACAATGTTAGTAATTTTATTCAAATTTAAATGTATTTTTATATATTTTTAATTAAATAAGCAACCTATTTTCTTAAGTAGCAAGTTAAGTAATGAGTAAATTAATTTGTATATAATAATAATAATAAAAGAATAAAAGAAACTCTTTAAAAATCTCTTTAAATATAAATTTTTGCATCTTTAAACAATGTTCGTAATTTTACTCAAATTTAAATGTATTTTTATTTATTTTTAATTAAATAAGCAACCTTTTTCTTAAGCAGCAAGTTAAGTAATGAGTAAATTAATTTGTATATAATAATAATAATAAAAGAATAAAAGAAACTCTTTAAAAATATTCAATAATATAAATTTTTGCATCTTTAAACAATGTTCGTAAATTTACTCAAATTTAAATGTATTTTTATATATTTTTAATTAAATATGCGAACCTATTTTCTTAAGCAGCAAGTTAAGTAATGAGTAAATTAATTTGTATATAATAATAATAATAAAAGAATAAAAGAAACTCTTTAAAAATATTCAATAATATAAATTTTTGAAGCTTTAAACAATGTTCGTAATTTTACTCAAATTTAAATGTAATTTTATATACTTTTAATTAAATATGCGACCTTTATTCTTAAGCAGCAAGTTAAGTAATGAGTAAATTAATTTGTATATAATTATAATAATAAAAGAATAAAAGAAATAAAAATATTCAAATAACATTTGATTTTACAAATTTAAATGTATTTTATTTATTTTTAATTAAATAGCAACCTATTTTCTTAAGCAGCAGTTAAGTAAGAGTAAATTAATTTGTATATAATAATAATAATAAAAGATAACAAAATTTTAAAAATATCAAATATACATTTTGAGCTTTAAACAATGTTCGTAATTTTACTCAAATAAAAATGTACTTTTATATATTTTTAATTAAATAATAATAATAATCATAACTTTATTTACATGCTTCAATTTGCTGCATATTAAGCAATGAAGCAGCTACGTAAAGTAAACGTAAAGTTTGTTTATATATTAATTAAACTGCAAGTTTTCTGCACGCTTAACATTATAGGGTATGCCATGGTCGGTCAGCCTGCATGCGCTTTGCTTACTTCTTTTTTCAGTGACTGCGGTTTGCCCTTCGCTACGAGCTGTGCCAGCCGCCTGCCGATAATCACGCCGTTGCCCATCAACCGGAAACGGGCGCTACGCCATCTTGTTTTCTGCGCAGCTGTAAGTGTGTGTGTCTGTGTGTGTGAGTGTTTAACTGATTGTGTGAGTGTGTATGTGTGTGAGGGTATGGAAAATATGCGTGCAACTGCCATAAAGTGGCAGCGCTGTCGAAATTGCAGTCGCTGCAAGTGCCTCTCCTCCCTGCCACTGCCACTGTCCCTCCTCCTGCCTCTGCCTCTGCCACTGCTACTGCCACTGCCACTGCTTCTGGTCTCTGCCAATCTGCGGCCCGGCTGCATGCCAAAGTGCACGACGTATATTGGATTTGCCAATCATAAACTGAAGCCAACTGCATAATCTATGCACTTCACATGCAGAACCAGCAACCGACTGCTCCTACTCATCCTGCCGCAACGCACAGATTGAAAGAGAGTGTGGGGAGAGTGAGGGAGAGAGTGGGTGAGAGCGGGAGAGAGTGTGGCAGCAGTGAGTGAATGGGACAGTTGCGAAAGGCCAATGGAATATATTAAAGTTCTTTTCGTTTAAATGCAAAGTGGCGTTGCATGAAATTGAAAACTCAAATTGTCTGCTTGCAGCACAAATGAACTTAACAACAGTTATAATACACTAGTTGTACACTAGATGGTGCCTAGCTAATGCCACACCAGATGGGGTAGATCAGTGCAAGGTTGCAATTCGCTATACAATACAATTTTCACTCTGGAGTTTCTAAATAAATAAATATACAAAACACACAAGTTCTGTGCTCTGAGCAATCACTTTAAAGTATACAGGGTATGTGTAAGTCGAGTTCAAGCAATATTGCTTATTTATTGCTGCTTTGTAAGCAAAAGCGTTGCAACGTAAACAAAAATAAACAGTTTGCAAGATTGCAGGGTATTTGAGCTGGAACTAAGACAACTGGAACTGGAAGAGATAAGATGAGATAAAAAGTAGAGAGAGAGAGAGAGAGAGAGAGAGAGAGAGAGAGAGACTTAACTATAGCCAGAACATGTGAGGAAAAGAAACATATATAGAGGGTACAAAAAGAGAAGGAGGGAAAGAGAAACAGATGGAGAGACTGAAATAGAGTCAGAGAGAGATGAGAGTGAGAGACAGGAACAGAAGGTGGGAAAGAGATCGAGTTAGAGAGAAATAGAGAGATAAAGAGTGCTAGAAAGATATAGAAACGGAGACAGAAACAGTGAGACAGATAAAAAGAGTGAGAGAGCTAGAAAGAGAGTGAGAGTTAGAAAGAGAGCGATGGAAGAGTAAGAGATAGAAACGAGGGAAAGAGAAAGAGAGATAGAAAGATAGAGATATAGAAAAAGAGATAGATGGAAAAAGAGGGAGATAAAAGAGAGATAGATAGAAAGAGAGAGAGAGACAGACAGAAAGATAGAAAGAGAGAGAGATAGAAAGAGAGAGAAATAGAGAGAGAGATAGAAGGAGGGAGAGATAGAAAGAGAGAGAGACAGACAGAGATAGAGATAGAAAGAGAGAGATAGAGAGAGAAATAGAGAGAGAGAGAGAGATGGAAAGAGAGATAGATAGAAAGAGAGAGAGATAGAGACAGAGATGGAATGAGAGAGAGATAGAAAGAGAGAGAGATAGAAAGAGAGAGAGATAGAAAAAGGGAGAAATAGAGAGAGATGGAAGGAGAGAGAGATAGAAAGAGCGAGAGATAGAAAGAGAGAGAGATAGAGAGAGATAGAAAGAGACATAGATAGAAAGAGACATAAATAGAAAGAGAGAGACATAGAACGAGAGATACGAAGAATGAAAGATAAAAAGAAAGAGAGAGATAGGAAGAGGGAGACATTGGAGGACTGAGCGATAGAACTGAAGAAAGAGAGAGAGACACTAGAAAAGTGAGATATAGAACGAGGGATAGAGATAGAAATAGTGAGGGAGTGAAAAAGAGAGAGAGAGAAATGGAGGGAGTAAGAAAAAGAGAAAGCTAAACAGACCAATAATTGACTTGCCTGTGAATTTAATCGAAGATCTCAAAGTTTCTTAATACAAGCATTAAGAGATTAATAATAATAATAATAAGATTATTATTAATAAAAGAAACCACCTTAAAAGATACTTATAAGTGAGTTAAGTTATTTGATTACTAAGAAACTTACCGCAAATAGTAAAATATAATATGAATTAAAGGATTTCAACACAATACTCAACAGATTATGTAGCTGATTGCATTTATTGTTTTATCATAAATGCCAAGAAAGTTCCCCCCTCTCAGCACACTCCATGAGATTTGAAATATGCAAAAGTCTACAAATTGCTGAGCAACCACAAGAAAAGAAAGAAGAGAGAAGAGAATTCATTTTGAATGCGATTCGCCGAGAGTTGCTGATGGCCTGAATGGCGTGGTCCTCATATTATATGTCCATATAAGCCATTATTTCGAATGGATTTCGAGTCATATTCATAAGTAATTCAAATCATAACTATTCGTACTTATCGTTTCCGCAGTTTCGGCCAACAAAAACAGAAAAACAGTAAAACAAAAACAACAAACAAACTGGGAACAACACAAGAGAAATTGAAATTTGAATCAAGTTTTTGGCTGACAATGCTACAAAAATGGCACTCGTGCTTGCCACATGCCCCAGTTGTCTGCCGCATGGCGTGTGGTGCGCACTGTGGTGCGGCTGTGGCTCAAAACAACCGCCAATAATAACAATAACTATTCTTTAGATCTGCTTAACAGCCAATGTAGTTAAAAAGCAAATGTTTTTCTCAATTGCCAAAGGCTCCTTGTTGCTTTTGTTGTTGCAGCTATTTGTGTGTGTGTGTGTGTGTGTGTGTGTGTGTGTCTGTGTGTGTGCCTGCTTTTGTTGCAATTGGGCCGCAGAGACAGCGACCGCGTCGCTTGCCAAAAACAATTCCCACTGAATTTTTACAGTCGAAATAATTTTTAATTTACATAAATGGCGGCCTGTTACATAGCTGCATGTGTGTGTGTGTGTGTGCGTGTGTGTGTGTGTGTGTGCACTGCTGTCTCCAACTGTGTCTGCTTCTTGCTTGGCCTTTGAGTGGCGCCTCCCTTCTCCCATTCTCGCACATTGACGTTGCCGCATTTGCGACGCATAATTTTTGGGTTTTTGCATTCTTCGACTTTTGCAGCAGTCAGCAGAACTGTACAGAAATGCGAGCGTAATGAGTGCACGACTAGCAGTTACCCTCGACATAACATATTTCTATGGAAACAAAGGCAATTGAAATATTCAATATATTTAAGAGTTGCATTTGCTTTCTTTTGATTTTGCAAGATTAGATAACGCTTTTTACAGGGTATACATGTGGCAAGTTGTAGATAGGGAAGCACATGCTGTCTTCGCATTTCAAATACTCGGACACTTATTGATTTCTTTCCCACTGGCGAAGTTATCGTCATCGCTCATACGCCGTGTGGCCTTTGCTGCAAATTGTATGAAAATTGTCACTTAAATTCCACACGAAAATTGTTGTTGCTGCTGTTGTTGTTGTTGTTGCTGTTGTTGTTGCTGTTGTTGTTGTTGCTGTTGTTGTTGCCATGATAAATGACCAGCAAACATTCCTTGTTCACTGTCTTGTCCTCCTGCCACTCGATGCTATGCATAACATTTACACTAACTGCTTAGCTCCTTCATCTCTTCTCCCATCTCTTTCACACACCCTCTCACTCTCTCTAACGTCCATCTTATACCACACAAATATACATAAATACATATACAAGTTGGTAAGTTGTTACATTTATTTCTGTTCTTTCGGTCTGACTGTGGAATTAATCATGACACAATTATGCTAAGCACACAAACCCGTATGAAAGCTCTATTATGTAAGCTGCAAACCCGAACCGGTTCAGCAGAGCTTTTCGGATGGTCTACTGAAGTGGACAGTGTGCTTGATCGATGTTGAAATTAACATTTAAACTGCTTAAAGTCAGTCTAAAGTAATGTTGAACCCTAATTGAACCGGTTCAATAACAGCTGCTGAACCACTCTTAATATGGACTAAGTTTCTCATCAATTAACTTAATAAATAGATGAAAAGTTAGTTTAAGTTAATGAATGTAACATTTTCATATCAAAGTTTTATTGATTTCTGCAATTTCTGAACCGGCTTTGAACCAACCTGTTGAACCACTCATAAGCTAGACTAATAGACTTCTAATAAATGAACCATTTCTGCAACTGAAATGCATCAAATCTCAGACTTACTTAGTATATATAAAATTTTCAAATCGCAACTCCAATATTTTCCAACTTATGCTGCTGAACCGCATTTGAACCACTCCCAAAGCATTTAGATTTGCAGAAATGAACGGTTTTATGTGTAGAACACGATGATAATCATATCGAATGCTCATTTTTTACAGTTCAGGCGCAACTAGAATGTCGGCCAAGTGATCATAGCCACATTTGGTGCACTTGTGGCCGGCCATGCGATTGGCAAAGTCAGCGGCGGCGGCATTGGTTCGGTCTCTCACGTAGACGGCATAGATGAAGGAACCGACAAAGGCTTCTGAGGCGCCGAGGGGGTCCACAATCCGTTTGATTTTAGTGGCATGGGAGCGGGTATATTTGCCGTTGTGATCCATGAGGCCGGCGCCGCGTTGGGCCCACAAGAAGATGACAAAGGGACGCTTGAGATTAGGACCAGTTCGCTGTCGGAGCATTTCATCGATGCTCTTGCAGGCTTCCCGTGGTGTGCTCCAGTCGTTCTGGAATCCCAGCTGCTTGGAGAAGAAGGCATAGTCACAGTAGTTGACCAACGGCCAGAAGGTGGCCAAGTCCGAGTTCAGGGCAACGGATAGAATGATCTTTTCATCATGGTTCTCATTGTAGGCAATCACTAGCTTCATCATTTCGGAGGTAACAGACAGTTCACGTCCTCGAAAGTGAATCCAACCGTATTTGCTTAGATCCAGTTTCTGAAAGTCCTCCAGCGTTACGTAGGGAAACGACGATGAGCAGGTTGTGACGGTGCAAGTCTTCTCGGACTTCGATAGAATCACCGAGGAGAAATTGGGCGCTTTCTCACAATAAGGGCAATTCTCAATCCCGATTCCCCGCAATCGCATGTCGTCCCTAAATAATCGGAACATCGGATTGGTGCTCAGCATCACAAATAGCTCCACATTCATTCCGAGATTCCTCAACACGGTGGCTGTATTCGCCGCTTTTCCTCCCCTTTGCCAGTAACCTTTTATGGAGCGTATGTGCGTCATATCTTCGGGAAACTTCCTCACTATCGATATACAATCGATAACGGCGTTGCCCACACACAATACCTTCTTCTTGCCAGCCGCATAGCTCAATCTGATGTCGCATCTGTCCATATTTATGTCTAAAAACTATTTTCAGTAACTAAAGATTTTCAATTTGCAATTTGGAACTCAATTCTGTGAAACGACTGAACAGGCAAAGGTACTACGAAGTACATACAATCGGAATGCCAAAGGAAAATTTGAAACGCCAAGTTAATAACTTCAGCCACTCGGAAAAGACATTGATTAAATGCTCGCATCACATACTTTATTTAAAACAAAGTTCAACTAACAATTCGACGATTAGATTTACAGGTCACCGCAGTCCTCAATAATAATCTTCTTCGTAGTTGCGCCGTTATTGGAGCCCATGGACTCAACCTTTCGAATGATATCCATGCCATCCACAACTCTGCCAAAGACAACGTGCTTGTTGTCCAACCAACTGGTCTTCTCCGTGCAGATAAAGAACTGCGATCCATTGGTATTGGGTCCAGCATTCGCCATGGAGAGTGTACCCGGTCCAGTGTGCTTCAGCTGGAAGTTCTCATCGGGAAACTTGTTGCCATAGATGGAGCGTCCGCCTGTGCCATTCTGGTTGGTGAAGTCTCCACCTTGACACATGAAACTTGGTATAACTCGATGGAATGGAGACCCCTTGTAGCCGTAGCCCTTCTCCCCAGTGCACAGTGCACGGAAGTTCTCCGCAGTTTTGGGCACTACATCTGAACGTAACTCCATGACGATACGTCCGAGCTTCTCACCTCCGGCGTTTATATCGAAATATACACGTGGCAACGACATTTTCATTTCGTGACAGAATGTGCGAAAGAACGCCAGTTCTATCAATAAGAAATAAAATAAAAATTAAAAATTATATTGGATTCGATTTGTAGACTGTGAAAATACTTACCGATTTCAATGTATTAACAAATTAATATAATGTATGTATATTATTTTAGATCCGTTCAAGTGCAAAGCCTAAACTGGAATGGTAGAGCAATAAAATAAGTTACCTAATGTTGGACAGCAGCAGAGACAAAGCCTACTTAAAGTTTAACTAGAATATTCTAAAGCAAAGTGGGATGAGTCAATACTGCATTCGATACTAGCAATGTGAACAAATATTGACGAATGAGCCAATATAATTCTAGCGCAATAATTTAAATATTTAACCACTGTGCAATGCTTATGCATAGGAATAAAAGCAACTACAAAGCAAAAACGGACAACAACAACGCAACAGCGCTTGCTCCAATCAGCAACAAGCGGAATATTAACCGTTACGCTGCAAACCAGAGAGAGTGGGAAGTCAGAGAGCGACGCAACAACAAATAGCATGCACTGAGCAAGAAACAAGCACAAAAGGAACGCACGAAATTTGCAACAACAAAATCTATGCTGAAGCGCCACTCTCACTAAGAGAGAGCTCGAAAGAAGAGTATACGGTATAAGTAGTATAAGTATAAGTATAAGTATAAGTAAGAGTATAATTAAAACCAATTAGCTTAACTACCGAATTAACTGCTGAAATTGCACATTTTAAATTTGGTTCGCATGCAACACAATTAGATCTCGAATTATTAATGAATAATTCCAATTTCAACATAACCAAATTTCGTTTGGCACCAATTTTCGGCTGGCAACCCATCAAAATTATGTCAAAATAGAATTCCAGATTAAAGGAAATCTTCGAGGATTCGTTGTAACCATGAACAAATTCGGCGCGTTGAGCATAACAAAGCCCGTCCTATGTGTGGGCAGTCTATCGATGGATCTGATCAGGCTATGCCATACGCTACCAGAGGAGGGTGAAGATCAGATCTGCTTAGAGAGCCATTGGCAACGCGGCGGCCACTCGAGCATTGTGTGCTATGTGCTCAGCCTGCTGGGTGCCCAATCGGAGTTCATGGGCATGTTGAGTCGATCGCAGCTTTTGGATTCGATCACAAGTGAAATGCAAGCAAGGGGCATTGAAATGCAGCACTGCCCCAAGACGGATGAGGATCCGGCATTCTCCACAATCATGGTGGCCAAGAGGACGGGCGCTCGTGCCATCATCCACTGCAATAGAAACTTTCCGTACATCAGCTTCAATGACTTCCAGCAACTTGATCTCAGCCTCTATGGCTGGATTCACTTCGAGGCTCGGAATGTCAGAGAAACGGCTCAAATGATGCGAGCCGTCCTCGACTATAACAATGGGAAAGCACAACCGATTCTGCTATCGCTAAGAGCCAATTCTCGCTATAAGGAAAACAAGATACTCTTCGATATGTGCGATTATGTGCTCTTCTCCCGGCAACTTGCAATGCGTCTGGGTTGGCATTCGGCAAAGGAAACGTGCCACAAACTGGACGTCGATCTGCGGCTGCCACGTTGCATACACATGCACAGGCCGTGCTTCGTTTGCTCCTGGGGTCCCCAGGGTGCGGGCTGTCTGACAGGAGATGGTGTCTACCACAACATGCCTCCCTACACTCCTCACAATCGAGTTGTGGACACCCACGGGGCCGGCGGATGCTTCACCGCCGGCTTTATCTATGCCACCTACCTAAGGCACATGAATCTATCGGATGCCGTCGAGTTTGGCAATCGTGTGGCCGGCCATAAAATAACCAACTATGGCTACAATCACATATCCAATCTCTATATCTACCCCAGAGATGTGCCCAAGGTTGAGGACGTTCTCTCCGCCCACGCCTCTGAGGACAGTGAAGCGGAGGAGGCCATCTGCAGAAAGTATCTCAACCGCTCCATTAACTATTCTGATGGCAAATACTCAACCCGCTTGCTGGGCGAATTCATCCCACATCCAGACCTCAAAGGAGACGATCAATCAGAGATTGGGGAGTCCAGTTTCCATAGTTTCCAGAACACTCGCCTAATGCAGAGCATCTCCACACTGAAGTCGACCCATTCCCGCTTATCGAAAGCCAAAAATGTCCAAATCAAACGGAGGCGAAACTAATTCTGCATTACAATAAATGTATATGTTAAACATCGTGAGATAATCCCCGCTCCCCCTATATGTCCCCGCAATCGTCAATCAGTATCTTCTTGGTTGTGGCCCCCGAATTAGAACCCATCGATTCGATCTTTCTCACAGTATCCATGCCATCCACAACTCTGCCAAAGACAACATGCTTGTTGTCCAGCCAAGTGGTCTTCGAGGTGCAGATAAAGAACTGCGATCCATTCGTATTGGGTCCAGCATTCGCCATGGAGAGTACACCCGGTCCAGTGTGCTTCAGCTCGAAATTCTCATCGGGAAACTTGTTGCCATAGATGGAGCGTCCGCCTGTGCCATTCTGGTTGGTGAAGTCTCCACCTTGACACATGAAATTCGGTATAACTCGATGGAATGGACACCCCTTGTAGCCGTAGCCCTTCTCCCCAGTGCACAGAGCCCGAAAGTTCTCCGCCGTCTTGGGAACTACATCTGAGCGTAGCTCTATGACAATACGTCCAATCTTCTCCGCATCGGCGCTGATTTCAAAGAAAACACGCGGCAAACTCATTGCTGTGTGTGAGAGAGAGAGAGAGAGAGAGAGAGAGAGAGAGAATGAGCGAGTGGGAATCAATGAGAATTTAATAAATTTTCAATAACAAACAATTCACCGATTGTTCAAGAATTCCTTTGATTCGATCTGAAGTGGAGTGAGAAGACGAGCTAAAGAATGAATTTACACAAAGGACAAAGCCAGCTGAGATTGTAATTGAATGAAAATATATATTTATAGATATGTATTGAGTGCGTGGAAAGTGCAAACTTAAAGTTCTTAAAGCTTTTCAGAAAGAGATTAAATGAAAATGCTTTCCTTTTGCGCCACTTAAAGGTCAAAGCCATAAATTGTTGGTAAAAAGAAATGCATAAATGCGAAATGCGAAATGTGAATGGGATAAAGTGTAGGAAAGAGTGAAAGAGAGAGGAGAGAGAGCGAGGGATGTTGGCGTTGCTTAAAAAAGAATGTCACATAACCTTAAACCGTTTAAACCGGCCATTCATTACGTATGCGCCACGTTGGCCAAGAGATAATAATTACCTTGCCATGGCTATGGCCAGCAACTGGCTCTCGTCCATTGCGAAATGTAAAAGCAATAAATTATCAGCTATACATGTATATCTATTCACACACACACACACACGCACACACACACATTCAATTGATTGCAAATGGCTGCATCAACATTTTATTTTGCTGTTGAAAAGGGTTAACATTTCACATTTTTCGGGGCCATTTTGTAATGTTTTCTTTTTTTTTATAGTCAGCGACTATTTGAATTATTGCTAGATTATTTAAATAAATTGCAATATCTGCGCACAGATTTTGGGCCAGAAACCCAGCCATACCTGCGTATAAATTTATACGTTTTAGTTGCAGTTTATGAGATTTAATTCGATTTGAAAAGAGTTTTTTTTTTTAGTTTCAATTTATGCAATTAAGTTACAAATAAGCAGAGCTGTGCAACTCTTAATAAGGCATTTACTTTTGGCAGAGTTAAGCAGCATAAGTAGTGTATGTAACTGAGTTTAAGTAAATTAAAATTATTAATATTTTTTTAATTAAAAATCAACATTTTATCTGTAACTTTTCAATCTCTAACAATTTGAGTTTCCTCAGCGAAATGCTTCGGCTTTAAAAGTTCACTTAGTAACCTTGAAAATATCTAACTTAACTTTCTTTTGGCAATTAAGTAGAACGTTGAGAGAAGCTACTTGAGTTGATAGTTCAACTTGAGTATAAATTTATATGTTTTTAGTATAACTTTTTAGTTGCAGTTGATAGTATTTAATTCGTTTTGAAAAGAGTTTTTTTTTAGTTTCAATTTATGCAATTAAGATACAAAGTAGCTGAGCTGTGCAACTCTTGATAAGGCATTTACTTTTGGCAGAGTTAAGTAGCATAAGTAGTGTATGTAACTGAGTTTAAGTAAATTAAAATTATTAATATTTTTTTAATTAAAAATCAACCTTTTATCTGTAACTTATCAATCTCTAACAATTTGAGTTTCCTTCGGCTTTAAAAGTTCACTTAGTAACCTTGAAAATATCTAACTTAACTTTCTTCTGGCAATTAAGTAGAACGTTAAGTGAAACTACTTGAGTTGATAGTTCAACTTGAATATAAATTTATACGTTTTAGTTGTAGTTAATTATTTAATATTTAATATATTTTAATATTTAATATTTTTAATATTTAATTTAATATTTAATTCGATTTGAAAAGAGTTTTTTTTTAGTTTCAATTTATGCAATTAAGATACAAAGAAACAGAGCTGTGCAACTCTTGATAAGGCATTTACTTTTGGCAGAGTTAAGTAGCATAAGTAGTTTATGTAACTGAGTTTAAGTAAATTAAAATTATTAATATTTTTTAATTAAAAATCAATTTTTATTCTGTAACTTATCAATCTCTAACAAAGCTTTAAAAGTTCACTTGGAAACCTAACTTAACTTTCTTTTCTTGAGTTGATAGTTCAACTTGAGATTAGGCGTGTGCTTTATTTATTGTAATCGCTCACATAATTACAGGCCACGGCACAATGGCGACTTTAAATGAAAGACATTCCTTATCATCTTATTTGCATTTCAGCAAGTACAAAAAAAAAGAAAATGAAAAGAAATGAAAAGAATTAAAAAAAAAAATAAAAATAAATAAATTTGAAGAAATTAAAATGCCTAAATGCCCAAAATGTGCAGAATTTTGATTTATGTAAGTAGATGCCACGCAACGTGCCCCGCACAAGCCGCAGGTCCGCAGAAACAACCCCTGCGCCTGCTCCTGCCCCCAGCTCCAGCTCCAAGTCCAACTCCAGTTCCAACTCCAACTCCAAGTCCAAGTCCAAGTGTTCGCATTTAATTTTTGTTCCAGCGCAGTTCATATTTAGTGTGGGGTGGAGGCTGGCGTGAGGTGTGAGGAGGGGGCAGGAGGAGCGGGAGGGAGTTGGGAGGAATGAGTGAGTCAGTGAGTGAGTGAGTGAGGGGGATGTTTGTCCACTCGGAGGCATGGGTCAAGTGTGGGGCAATAAACACACCTTCAAACAATGGCCAGAGATAAGAGCAAAGCTATTGAAAGTAGGCAATACACGACTGTGCAATACCCTGCCTTTCTATCTCTCGACAGTGGCTAAGTTTATATACATTCTTATTCACATATTCCCGGCTTTGCTATACCCTGCAACTATCAATCAAGAGTCCACTTATATTACCTATTTATATATTGATATAGTATTAAACAAGAACGAAGTCATAGACCACTATGATGTACCCTGTAATGAGCACAAAACAGACTGTATATACAAAACAGTCGACAAATTATGGTTTTTTGTACATATTACTATTTATATAGATAAAATTGGAAATATATCGACTGTGCTATACCCTGCAATTAATACAAAAAAGTCTTTATACCCTGTGGTATATTCTAGATACTTATATCGCTATTATACGACACTGTTATACCCTGCAATTGATAATCTTATTGCCAATTGGGTTTTGCTGCCTATCGATAGTCGCTTTATCGATATTCTTTATAGTAGATTGTTTAAATTAAAGCAGAAAATGTAGAAAGCAGGCAAAAAACGACTTGCAGGTACTCTACTTGGACAACTCTTCATCGATAACTAACTAGAGTTGCTGAATTGTTAGTTTCTTTGGCAAAGTGTGTAATCGATAGAATTATCGATATGCTCAGTGGGCCTGTTACATATTGAACGCAAGTCTGGCATACCCTAAACGAAAACGCTGCATGAATCATTAACATTGACTTGAGCCGCCGGCACAGAGGGGGACCGCAGATGGTGGTGCTAGTGGTGCTGGTGCTGTGGTGGTGCTGGGGTGCTGGGGTGGCTCTTGTTTCGCTGATCTGGGTATGCTAAAAAGCATCAACAATAGCGCAAGAAATATGCGTTGCTGGATAATTTTTGTAGACGCTGATTTTACAGCTAGAAATGTTAGCTGTGTGTGTTTATCTCTATCTCTCTCTCTCGCTGTCTCTCTCACTCTCTCTCTGTGTGCAGCATGATGACCTCATTAATTTTCAATCTGAGCAGGATTACATGGTGCTGCCCAGCTGACTGCCACGCCCACCACACAGGCAGGCGCATGATGAATCTTTTCCTTGATTTCGTGGCACATTCCGTAACCCCAACCCCCATGGCCCCCACTTCGACCCACTCTAATTTATGATGATAAATGAGTTTCAATCAAGCGGCAGAAGTGAAGTCAACGTCGGCCAGTTTCCGTCACAGCAGCAGCTCCTTGACTTGGTCCAGCGTTGACGCTGCAGCTGGAACAGAAGCAGCAGCAGCAGCAGCAGCAGCAGCAGCAGGAGCAACCAGAGCACAAGTCCACTGGAAATTATATCTATGTATAAATTATCCATAATTTGATTTGACTTCGCTCATCCTGACGCTGATTTGTTCGTCTCGGCGTGAGGATTTTCATTTGAATATTTATGCATTTATCATTTTCTATTTTCCGCATATTTTTTTTATATTCTTTTGCTGCTTTTTTAAACAATTCTTGTTTGATTTTGTTGCCATATATTGTGTGTTTACTTGCTCAGCGGGTCAAGTACTCTCTCCCTCTCTTTCTCTCCCTCTCTCTCTCTCTCTCTCTCTCCTCTCTCTCTCTCTCTCTCTCTCTCTCTCTCTCTCTCTCTCTCTCTCTCTCCCTCTCTGTGCATTCTTCAACTCAACAATTTTATACATTTTATTTGAGTTTTCATTTCTTTTCTTAATTTACTAAAGCAATTTCGTTTTGCATTTCTTTTAATTATGCATTTCATTTATTTGTTGATATACATTTATTTGTATAGCTAAATAAACTTTGTTTGTTTTGTTAGAAGTTGTTTAAAATGTGCAAATGTTGACAATGAAATGCAGTTTTATTTACTATAACTAAATGTGCCATAAGTCTAATAAATTGCAAATTAAAATGAAAAATTTATATGAAATTCTTTGCTTTTATTATTCATTATGTTTATCAACTAATTGATTGTTTAGTTATATATATAACTGAGTTCTTTTTAAAAGCTAAGTAATTAGTAATTAGCTTAGAATTAAGCAGTTGTATAATTCTGCATTAGAAGTGTACAATAGAAGTGTCTAATAGAAATGCAATTAGTTCCAATTTAGCTTAAAGTCACATAATACTTAAGTTGCTTAAGTACAAAAAGTTTGTCTAGTTTCGCTTGGAGTTTAATTATAAAATCTTTCTGGAAAACACTAAACAATTGCCGCATATTTGTGGTAATTTTAACACTCTAATTAGAAATAGAAAATAAACGCAGTTAATTCTATGAAATAATAAACTGCTTAATAAAATCGCAGTGAATTTGCATTTACTTCGCAGCTGTTTAAGAGCAATCTGCTGCCTCTCTCTGTCTCCCACTCTCTGTGCCTCCCTCTCTCTCTCTCTCTCTCTCCCCTCTCTTTCCCTCTCTCTCCTCAACCTGTCTCTCCGCCGTGTCGATTACCCTATCAATTTGTCCAGCATCCATCGCAACCTCGCCGTGTTTAGCTTTCATTTCGCTACAGTTTTTATTTATTTTCTCTCTCCCTCTCTCTCTCCCTTTCTCTCTCTCTTTATCTACATTGTTTTTTGTGCAATTTTATTTTATTTTCTATATTTCATATATTTTTCTTTTGTGCGCTGCTCGCTTCATTGGGCAATTACGCAAGCAGCGCTTTGATTATGCTGCATTGCGCAATTGTTTTGACATTTAATCAAAGCGAGGAGGCAACAACAAAGTGTTCACTGTACGGTCTGCACAGTGCTGGCAATGCCAGACGTATTCAACCGCTGCTCCAACACTGATAAGCTCGACTGGACACTTGGGTAATTGAGTAACTCGCTCCCATCCCATTCCAATCCACTCCACATCTCGTGGGAGACAGTGCTTAGCCAGGCGCTGTCTGGGTTCAATGTCCGTGGTGGTGCTGGTCCTGCTGCTGGTGCTGGTCCTCGTCCTGCTGCTGCTGGTCCTCGTCCTGGTGCTGTTGTAGGTGCTGCCACAACTACAGCTTGACATCTGGAAGCTTTGAATCCTGGCGGCAGATCAAAGCGCGCTTTTTCGGGGGACAGTTGCCGTTGTCGTTGCCTTTGCTGTTGTTGTTGTTGTTCTTCTTCTTCTGCTTGTTCTTGTTGTTGTTGTTGTTGCTGTATTTCGTCCTGGTTGTTTACGTAGCCCGCATTGGTTGCCTGCTCGAAGGACAAAAGTGCTTTTATTTCTTTTGATAATACGATATCCTGTATCTTTCTGTGTGTTCTCGCTGCTGGCAATGCAAACTGAAGGCCCAACAACAACAACAACAACAACAACTACAACAACAACAACAACAAGTACGAGCCACATCCTTCGATAATGTCAAACAAAAAGGCAGCACAATTTGAGTTTGAAGTGCGACCTTGCGCTCTATTCCTGTTCCCCTTCCACTTCCGCTTCCTGTCCAACTCTATGCAGTTGTACAGCTATATATATACTCTATATATATATATATATATATATATGTACTTATTATATGTCATCACTTCAATGTATTTTCTGCAACATTTTCTTTCATGCTTGGCAAACTTTTCTCATTTTCTTGTTATTTTCATTTCCATTTCCATTTCTATATAACACAAAAATTGACTTCCGCTTCCGTTGGCGCAGCTTGAATATTATCCAAAACTTTCATATACATATGTACGCACTTTGGTCTGTGCTATTGCATACCCTGCATTGCATGTGGCAGCGGGTATGCTCGATCGTTTGCAAACTAAAGAGAGATTGTACTTAAAGCCTGTCTTTAATTTCATTATATATATTTTCACACACACACACACACACACACACGCACACACACACACGCACACACACATGTAGGTATATCCTTGGCTATACAACGAGCAGTTTATCGATTTGTTTACTTAATTAAAATGTACCCTAGGCATTCAAAAAGTCATCGGGTTTTCCCTCTTCATTTTAATTTGCTCGTACCCCGCACGCCGCACGCCGCACCACGCACCTGCAGCTGATGGAGCCCAGTTAACGGACCGAAAGACAGTCACCCCCCCCTCCACTGCTGCTGCTGCTGTAACTGATGGCGACTGGCAGCAATCGTTGTGAATGCGAATGTGGATTATTGTGGCCAACGTTGCGTATGCGTAATTAATGCCCTGTGGCTCTTGATAAACACGCGTGCACCCCGCCCACTCTCCCCGCTCTGGTCCACTCCTCCCTCGGCAGTTAGCACTCACCTCTGGGCTGCTATCACCGCATCCCCCATCCCCAGTTTAACATATTTGCTTTACCGTCGCCTTTTGGTCAAGATCTCAGTCAATGTGCTGTTATTGTTGTTAGTTTGTTAAGTTTGTTAGTTCGTTTTGCTTGTCTGTTTGTCTGTTTGCCTGTTTGCCTGTTTGTTGGTTGCTCTGCTTGTGTATCTGTTTGCCGAGCCCGGATAGCTTTCATTTCATTCCGTACGCAACGCAGATTGAAGTCTTGCGGCTTGGCTTTTGAGCAACATTCTGGCTAATACTTGTATGTGCACGTGTCTGCAAAGTTTGTAACTTTATTTAAATTATCATCTTTAGAAGCTCTCAGCTTTGTTTGCACTACGTTCTAATTTCTAATATACGAAAATTCAAAGTTGTTGCTGGGAGAGAAGCTCACAAGTCAATTTCCATTCGATGGTGAGGCCTAAAATAGTTTGTTATCCTACAAACTTTGATCGAAACTGTATAAAACAAATAATTGAACGGCAAACTCGATGATTTGCCATCTAGATTTTAAGTGAATTGTTGTGAAATCACAACACATCACACATCACCACATCACACAGGCAACTGCAAGCGGGGGACAAAGCACATTTCAGCTGCATTCTCAACAGATTCTCCCTCTCGCTCTCGCTGGCGAATTGCATATTATTGACATTTCAATTGTCTCTCATTATTATCGCCAGCTTTGGGGAACCTTATGTAAATGACGTGGCAAAAAGAGCAAAAGGAAAAGCAAGGAAAACAAAGCAGAGGAGCGGGGCGGGGCGGGGCGAAACATTGTGTGGAAATGGGAAACACACGCATGCAATGAAAAGCACAATTTGCATAATAATAGCAATTGCACACGCTTCAGGTATTAAACACACCACTCCCCTTCCCCTTCCCTTCCCTTCCCTTCCCATCCCTTTCCTTTCCACTTCCTGTCCACTGACCTTGCGCCCGCACCTCAGCTCCTGCACCAACTCAATTTGCCAACATGAAAATGAGCAAAATAAAAGAGCAGAAAAAAAACAAAAACAAAAACAAAAACAAAAACAAAAACGAAAGAAGACACAAGTAGAATAAAATGAAAAATAATAAAAAAGAACAAAATGTATAGAATCCAATTTTCACTTAATTTTCAGCACAGCGTTTCTTTTCTCGGAATTTGCCCCTCTGATCCCTTGCACCCCCCCTCTCAACCAGCAGTGTATCCTTCTCTGGTTGCCACTGCTGCCAACGTTACGCTGCAGCTGGAAAGCAGAAAAGCAGTCGAAAATGCTGGCAGCAATTTTCATTTGGTGCTCTTTATTTTGTTTTTTCGTTTTTTGTTATTGTTGTTGTTGTTATTTTGTCTCAAAGTATCAATTTGTGTATCATTAAAATAATTTGATTTTCACTCGCACATTCGACCCGACCCTTGAAATACAATTTAGCCACGCTCTTTTGGCCGCATCCTTCGATTCGAAATCCGCTCAAAGCTCCTTGGGCTGTAATTATGTCCAGCCCCCAAAAAAAAGCCTAATTAAGCATTTCCCTCGCCTTTCCACATAAAGTCCACTTAAAGTCCACATATTGAATTTCATTCCGTTACTCCAATTTCCTGCAATATTGTCCCGTGTTTGTCCCAAGGTTAATTCCTACATTTTGATGGAAACGTAAAGCTGATTAAAGAATTTTAAAGCAAGCAAATCCAAGTATATTGAATTTAAAGTAAGTAAAGCAAAAGTGTTGTTATAAGTCAGTTCAACAACAGATCAAATAACAGTCGAACTTTATCATAAACTCATTTTCGTATAATCAAAACATATCAATTTACTGCAGATATTACCAACAGATATTCAACCACGGTTTTATAATGCTCACTCTCTCTATCTCTGTTCATCTGCTTCTCTCTGTCTATGGCTATAAAGAATACTGTGTTAACAAACATTTCATTTGTCAGATACCATTAATCAATTGGCTTTTAAGCATACTCTTAAGCTGAACAAAATATAACCATCACAAATCAGCGATTCCCGCGATGCCATGGAATTTGTGTGGAACGAGCATTGAGATGGGTGAATGGGGAGTGAGGAGTGGGGAGTGGGAAATAGAAAGTGGGAAATGGAATGCGACAAATGGGAATGCGACTAGGACAGCTGCCGGGCAGGCGGCATATCCTTGCTGCTAACAAGACGTCGGCATTGAGGCGTTCATTAATGCAATCAACCACTCAAAATGTCCCTCGCCCTGCCAGATGCTCTCCCACTCTCTCACGGTCTATTCGTAGCGACAAGCGTAAAGAAATGCCGCAGCCTTGCCTCTTGCGCTGCTGTATGCATTTGCTGGCAGACAACACTTCATTTTGCTTTCTTTCAGAATAGTTTTATTACTTTCGACTTTTGCAACTGTTCACAGTTTTGATAACTATATTCAGATGCGATTCAAATTAACATCTACTCAAGATAATATGATTGTTGGAAACTGTTAATACAACTGTGGTTTACTTTCCCGCACTCTCTCTCTCTTTCTCTGTCTTTTATTTGCTGCGCTTTAACTAGCATCCACTTCCAACTGTTTAACAGTGCTCTCAGCGCAGCTTTAAAAAGTTTGTGTATCTTGCCGCTCTCTTATACTAATTAGATCTTATGTGGATGACATTCACAGTTCTCTTTTGCTTTGGATTTTATGTGGATGTCAGCTTCGGTTTCTATGTGTGTAGCAATCTAAGAGTAAATTAGGGTATTTTTTTGCTGCTCTGATCTGAATTGTAAATTGCGTGGAATACATTCATCTACGTTTGCCAATTTGTTGTGTATGTAATGTAAGAAAGTCTCCTTTCATGCAAATGTATAAGCAATTCTGCAGATTGTTCACACTATAACAAAAGATATATTTTATGTTTTGCTTTAAATACCAAACTATAGCAAAAGTTCTGCTAGCTTTCAAATCAGGGACTATAACGGGCAATGAGTGCGTTGAGAAATAACATTAACGCACACACATGATAAACAACAGCAAGAACAACAACAACAACTAAAGCTGATGGAAGTGGTCGGTGGATTTTGTAGGAAAGTCAAACAGAGCGCAAAGAATAAATTTATGCACACTCAACGACGACCGAAAATCAACAAGATGGCGTAGCATAGTGTGGGTGGCATGGGGTGGGGGCTGCCAACTGGGGCCAAACTAAAAATGAGGCATCATGGACAACCATGAGATATTGACAGTAAGTTGACAGTTCGTCAGTGAGGGCAGTTAGTACGAGTATTCATACATTGCCGCGACATTATGTCTGACTGACGTGACGTGACGTGACGTGACGCGTTGTAATATGGCGACGTATGGCTTAATGTGACCACGACGAATATCAACATCAACTCATAAACAAGTGGGCGGAGGGCAGACAACGTATGTACATATGTACATACGTATGTATATGGAAATTGATTGCAAAGAATCGAGCGAGAGAAGCCGCATTTACATGGGTTTTTTTGGGCAAACAAACAATAGTAAAAGCAACAACCAAAACCATAACTAACCATACAATGCGAGACCAGAGCAGAGCAGACCAGACCAGACCAGACTATGGGCAATGACGTGACAGCAGCCCATTTACTGGCGACAGGTTGGTCATTTGGGTTATGTGGTGCGTAGGAAATTAACCTCGCTTCAGTTTATACATACATATGCATATATCATCATTATAAAGTTCACTTTACATCGATAATACTGATGATCTTATAAAGAGTTACAGCCCCCAGTTACTCAGACTTAATCATGTGCTATTTAACTTGCAGGCAATTCGACAATTTCAGCAACTTTGACAGTTCTCTTACACCTACCGAAAGAGAGTAAAAGAGACAGAGAGCAACGTATGCCTGGGCAGAATGGGCAAAGAAAACAGAGAAAAGAAGAAAAAAAAAAGTTGCCTTCACTTGTGCCTCAAGTGCAGAAGGACAGCAGAAGTTGTGGTAAGCCAAGGAGGATAATGAAAGAGTGTGGGCAACAGCGACGGTGAGGAGAAGAGAGAAGAGGAGAAGGAGAGGAGAGCAGAGAGGAGGAGAAAAAGAAAATACAAGTAAATATCCTGAGCGAACACAATTCAATTTAACTTTCTTCATTTCTTTGCCGTGCTGTGTTATTTTTATTTATGTAAAGGCACACTCATACTCTCTCTCTCTCTCTCTCTCTCTCTCACTCTCCCTCTCTCTCTCTCTCTCTCTCTCTCTCTCTCGTCCTGTCTCTTTCGGTGTCTGTGTGTGTGTTTGTGTGTGATACGATATTATGGCAATTTCCATTGGAGTCAGTCCCTTTCAAAATTAAAATGTTTCTTATGCACGAGAGATTTCTGATGGGCAAACGGTATAAAAGGTAACGGCCTGGAAGTTACCGAGAATGTACGAAACACGACAATAACGGCAACTTTTGGGCTGCGGGTAGAGAAAGGGGGTGAGCAGTTCTCCCTCTCTCCATCTCTCTCGCCCAAACGCTATGAAAACGTATGTATAGAAAAGAAAATTTTATAAAACGTATTCAAAACTCATGTCTATGCATGTTGACTACAAATAACAGTACACAGTATATAAATATATATATATATATATATATATATATATATATGCATATAGTCCAATATATGTGGACTTGTTTCTGCTTGTTAACTGATTCTGCTTAACCATATTTCCATTTCATTTCGCTTGTCGCTCCAATTAATTACTAATAACAACATTATCTGACATTTATATTGGTGAATGGCATGTCGCCATTGTTTTGTATTTTTGTGTTTCATTTTTATGTTTTCCTCCACAATTTATGCATTGATATTCAAGTGTTGTAAAGCACACAATTACTGCGGTCAATTTCGCCCATTTGTAGGCAATGTACTAAAAGTAAATGGTCTTTTCTGATTTCCACACATTTCTATTTTATTTCTCTTAATTCAAAATTTAGTTCTCTTAATTTCCACACTAATTTTACAAGAATTTCCATGTTGATTCTGTACGATTTTCAGCAAGATAATATTTTCTCTACCATTTCCGTGTGTCAAAAATATGTTTAGACCACAATTGCAGTTGAGTTATGTTCCATTTCCATGTTCCTAAAATTTTGCAATTTTCGTATTTACACGATTTTCCGATTGCCCAGCTTCGCAATGGAAACAGAGGGAAGAAAAGCCGAAACAAAATGTATAACAAGACGTAAACTTTAAGCAAATCCCCACATGTCCAAGCATAAATCTATCGCCAAGTTGAGAGCGAGAGAGAGAAAGAGCAAAACGTCTCATTTGATTCGCATGCAGGCGGAGCCCATAAATCTAAGCTAAACTAGCGCTCAGTGAGTATGTGCGAAGCGGGGAGAACAAGAACACGAAATCACATTCGCAAAAATAATTAATATTTATTACCCGAGAATGAAGTATTATCAAATTGCATAATTGCTGTGTGTTTCTCATTCGACACGACACAACGACAGAGCGACCGAGCGACTGGCAGCTGGAGCGGCTGACCAGCCCAACCCGCAAGTCGAGCGCGCCTTTTGTGGGGCGCCCGACAAACCAGGGAACCTGGGAACCTGGCACCGATAAAGTGTATGCAACATACATACATCTATATATATATATATATATGTATATATATATATATATAAAGATATATATATATATATATATATATATTAGTCGAACTTGGAGCTGTGCTACTTGCGCGTAAATTGCTACTCTTGAGCCCTCTGACGCTGTTTTGGACGGACCAACAAACTTTTTGATATATGAATTAAGTTTTCTTCGGCCTCAATGCAAGTGTATGTGTGTGTGTGTGTGTGTGTTGGGTGTGTTGGTTGTGTGTGCTGTTGAGACATTTTGGATTTACGTTGTAATTACAGAATTTTGGATTTTCGTCTTTTGTGCAGTGCAGTGAGCCCCAAGTTTCCGGCCAAAGGCCCCACCACCTGCAGCCCGGCCCCCTTGCAACGTCCCCACGACAACTCACTGACTCTGCGGCTCTCTCTCTATGGCTCTCTGTGGCTCCCTGGCCGGGCCTGTGGTCGTGTCCATTTCGCTGGGTCGCTTGAAGGTTATTTATTATGACATGTTATTTAGGTTTCATTTCAAAAACTTGATTGGACACTTTAGACTGGCGGGGGTGAGGGCCAGCAACAGCACCAGGACCAGCAACAGCAACAGCAACAACAACAGCAACAGTACGAGGACCAGGCCTCACTTGTGCCTCACTTCTTGTGCTTCCTCTTCTGCGTCTTCCACTTTTTCTTCTCGACGGAAACATTGCGTGCGCTTGTGTTATTCTGCCAAAGGTTACAAGTCGCCTTCCTCTCGCTGAGTGTGTGTGTGTGTGTGTGTGTGTGTGTGAATGGGTGTGAATGTGAATTTCAAAGCGGGTTCAAGTGGACACACACACGCAAGCAACAACAGGCAACAACAAGCAACAACAAGCAACAACAACAATACACCCAAGTCACGGGGTCAACAGTTGAATACGCCCGGAAAGGCTGCGTGAAAAAGTTGTGTAATCCTTTGTTATCGTCGCCAGCTCATATAATTCGCTAATACCTTCAGCTCGATTGCATTTACAATGCGTTACCAAGGCGCTATTAACGCCTCAGACTGCGCCAACAACCAAAGCACATAAATCAAGCCTTAAGCAACCATATTAAAGTGTTACTAACTGCTAATTCAGAACTGAAAATGTATGCTGTATATATTTAATTATTTTAATATATATTATATATATATTATTATTATTATTTAAACGCTTTCTCAAGCAACACAACTAACTATGTGAACTCAGCCTGCATCGAAGTCAAGTTGATCAAATTTGATATGAAGCTGAATTATGATAATGCGATCCTCATCACCTTAAGCAACCATATTAAAGTGTTACTAACTGCTAATCCAGAACTGAAATGCTGTATATATTTTATTATTTTAATATATATTATATATATATATATATTCTCAGCCTGAATCGAAGTTAAGTTGATCAAATTTGATAAGAAGCTGAATTATGATCAAATGATCATCATTTGCTCTTCATTTGCAGAGTTTACACTACTACTATTCACTGGAGGTGTGAATTAAGTAGTTTACCATACATAATCACAATATATAATTAGAGTTTCGAAGAGATTGAGAAACCATTCTATAAATACACCCAAGCAGCAACTTTGTTTCCTTTTGCGCTCTTCTCTCTATTGAATGATTGTCAAAATGCTGTTTGAAGGGGCATCATTAAGTTGTGGATGATGTGCATGAGTTGCAGCTTCGGCAAGCAGAGAATAAGAATAAGAATAAGGAGAAGAAGAAGAAGTGAGTAAGTGAGAAGAAAATAGAAAAGTGGATTCATTTAAATAATTAAACCATGATTCGAGCATAAACTGATCCAAACAGCATGCGAGTTAATAGCACTCGAATTATAACAACTTGACAATGCTACAAAGCGAGAGGGAGAGAGAGAGAGAGAGAGCGAGACAGATTGGAGATTAAAGGAATACGAAAAAGAGAGAGACAGAGTGAGAGAGAGGGGGGAGAATATAATTAAAACGATGGAAATTAATTTGTTCCACTTGAGCCACCCGCCTAACAATGATATGAGGTTTTAGTTTTACTTTATGCTGATTGTTCGTCCACCTCACGTTGCTCCACGTTGTCTGGGCCACGAAAACAAAAAAAAATAAAAATAAAAAAACCGTCTACACGTCTTGGCCATGACACATAACTTATGGCCAAAATGGCTGAGAATTCAACAACATGAAGAAAAGAACATTTGGTAGAAAATTAAAAGACTTTTGTCAGCGCCGTCAAAATGAAGCCTCACAACGAATTCCAAATGCTCTTAGCATTGTAAATAAATTATAATAATAGATTAAATTGTAATTAAGTTTAAGTAAATTGCATTTATTTTGAAGCATTAATTCAAATATATTGTGAAAATTTATTATTTATTTCTATATTTTTACTTTTTTTATATTTTATATTTTCTATTTTGAGATATTTTGTATAATCTTTATTTGTATATATTTAAACTATTTTCAAAATGACTTAAACTATTGTTAATTTATATACTATTTTGTTGCTTAATAATAATATAAATATAAAAAAAAAATGTATGTATTATCTGTACTTGATTGGGCAACGTTACAAAACGAACATGGAATTCAGCATACTCTCTGCTGGGATATAATTAAGGCTAATTTATCTAATATGTGTTCCGTCGGTCAGCCGTGCGGGCAGTTACCATGACACGGCATTAAATGTAAAACCAAATTGAGGAAAAAAACCAAAAAAATAAAAACAGACGAACAGAGAAGCAGAAAAACAGCAAAGCGACGCAACGTTTGGTGGCAGCAAACGGGGGCAAGTCGTGAGTTGGAGGCGCTGCTTTATTTCGACGGCTTATCGCCAACAAATGTGCAACAATAACTCAGCTAGTGTATGTCTATCTCTATCTCTATCGCTATCTCTATCACACACTCTCTCTCTCTCTCTGTCTCTCTCTCTCTGTCTCCCTCTCGCTGGAGTGTCCTATCTGTAGCAAGGTGCAGGCGACGACGACAATGTCGACGTCGGCGAGTTCAGAGTTCACCCTAATCAATGTCAACAACTTCACGCTTCGCTGTTCGAGTTATGTTGACAAGCCGTGCGATAAGGACAATTCCCATTCTGCCCCTGCCTCCGCCTCTGCCCCTCTTTCTTCCTACCCATTGCCGTACACCTGAGTCCCACGCTGAGTGCCACCTGTGCTCCGCATTGCATTGACCAGTGCCCCTAATCTCCTGCAGCTCATAAAGTAGCTGAGTTATGTATGTGCTTAGCTGTCTTCTAAAAACCAGACTCCCGACTCCCGACTTCAAGGGTATTACCTATTATCTTACCTCTATAACCTCCAAATAACCGCTCTCTATTAAAGTTCATCAAGCGAAGAACAAAATAATTATTTAGTATATAAAAATCAATAAATAATTAAATTAATAATAATCAAAATAATAAGTATAATAATTGAATATGTAAATATAAATAAAAAAAAATAATAATAATAATAATAATAATAATAATAATAATGATAATAATGATAATAATAATAATAATAATAATAATAATAATAATGATAATAATAATAATAATAATAATAATAATAATAATATTATTATTATTATAAGTTGTAATATATTAATTGTATATATAAATATAAATAACAAGTAAATACTAATAGTAAATAATTAAATTAAATTAATAATAGTTTTTTAAATATATATTGTAGTCACACGCATGCGTTCTTGTTCATTGTCAAACTCCGAATGTTCTTTATTCTTCTCTTTTTCTTTTGCTAGCTTATAATAGCTTATATGTGTATATTACTTATTGCTACAATATATATTACTAATTTAAAGTAATTAATCACTTTGCTTAACATCTAAAATATTTGCTTAATTTTTTACTTAATTTTCTATGAAAATAACATTAAACAAATTTCGTTTACCCAAATTTATAAATAAATGTTAGTTGTGTTGATTTTAGATTAAGTTTTATATAAATTTAATAATTATAAATGTTTGTTAAAATTATTTATCATATTTTTAAATATTTTACATTTAATTAATTAAATGCTTTAAGTCATTCTAAGTAAATGTACTTACATATTATTTTTAAATTAACTTTTTTAATCATTTTTATTTTAAATAAAAATAAAAAGAAATTGTATTTAAATGCTATTTGGTCCTTTTATTAAATATTATACATTTAATCTGCTGTTTCCCTTTCATTCAATCACTGCATAATGCCCAGCATTTCCATTCAATTTGCCGCGAAACAAATAAACATTTAGAGCCAAGTCGGGGCCTAAAAGCGGACACACTACCATGTAGGGAGACGCGTGTAGGGAAACAAATCCAGTTTCATTAATCTAATGCATTTTTAAGACGTCCATTAGGCTGAAATTGTTCTAATATACGGGCTGTATAAATTACTTAATGCTGGACTCTGAAAAATATATAAAAATAAAGCAAAAGCAAAAACAAAAGCAGAAACAAAAACAAAAGCAAAAGCAAAAGCAGAAACGTAATCGTCAGCAGAAAAGGCAACAACAAGCTGAAGCAGAAGTTGTAGACGAAGCGGGAATAATAATAAGAGAGTAGGAAATTAAAGTGCGATATATATATATATATATTGTGTGTACAAAAGTAAAGCAATGACTGAATGAAATAGCAAACAATCATAAAAATGCGAGAAAATTGCTACGCCCAAAAATTAAAAAGGGAAACCCAATGAGGAAAATGATAGGAACTGGAAAAGCAGAGCAGCAAATATCAACTGCGAGACGAGAGACGTGAGACAGACAATAAGGGAATAAATGCGATAAAAAGGGAATATGGCAAGAGTATTTGGTTGGACAGAAATCATGAATAGATTTCGGTTTGCCTCAGTTTGTGTGTCAGTAATGCGTCGTTAAACTGTAAAAGACCGTAAAAAAATACAAAAATACAACAACAAAAAAGCAGGCAGAGGAGCCATAAAAAATGAGTAGACTTCTGGCACAAATGAGTGAGCGAAGCGAGGCGAGTAAATCATTTTACAATGGCAGCCAGAGCAGCTAGTAGAGGCAGTAGAGTCAGCGAGTCAGGGAGCTGAAGGACCTTAGGCATTTTTTTTTTGGAGCTGTCAGCGAGTTTATGGCTTTGCATGAAGGACAATCAAGTAATAGCCGACGCTTTTACGATGACACAAAACTACATAATAAAAGTGATATCAACGCACTCACACTGCAGCTCCCTCTCCCTCTCTCTCGCGCGCTCTCTCTCTCACTCTCTCACTCGCTCTCTGTCCAGTTGGATTGATATCAACAAGCGAGGAACTAAAGAACTGGTTGTACTACCTAAATCGTTAGATTTGGCACGCCAATGTATGCGATGCATGTTGGCAATCATTCTTCGGCCTAACAATTTTCAATTTCTCTACACCACAAACACCCCCTCCTCTCTCTCTCTCTCTGCCTATCGCTAGTTTGCGCTGTCTATCGAAATGTGTGCGTGACACGCAAACTACTCAACTCGAACTCCTGCTGTGCCGGCGATGGCGCGAAATTACTGTCACCTGAGTGGCCAAACAGTCTGTCAGCTCCGTCCCAAACACCCGCACCCGCACCCGCACCCTCGCACCCTCTCAATCGCCCCTTTGCCCACCACGCAACACAACAAAGCCAAATAGGTTTTTCACAGCACCTCCTCCTGGCCTGGCCTAAACTGCAAGTCTGCGCTTTCCACAATCGCCTTGTCGTTTTGCCTGACAGCGTTCAACTGCTGGCAATAAGAACTGTACAGTTGACACTGCCACATAAGCCTATTAGAACTTGGAAACTTCTCATTTTCATTGACTTCCACTTGGCATAGTAATAGTTTACTACAATTGCAGGGTATCTGGCAGTGGGGCATGCCTGCCATTTGGCTTAAATGTGTACGCTGTACGCTGTGGAGCAGAGCTTTAATGTTTTTGATTTCATTCCAGGATTTTGCCTCCTCTTGATTGACAGTAATGGCATTTTCGCGACTCGTCGAGCGGAAAATGCTGAAAAGCTGCGCGCTGACACGACAACGCGAGTCAATAATAAAAATTGCATGTTGAGAGCACATTTGGGAATCCCAAGCTTACACACACACATTCGCACACTCGCACAGGCAGCGCAGTCGACGTCGCTGTTGACACCCCAAAATGAGGGAGGAGAAAAAGCGTAAATGAAAACCCTTTTGGCCGCATTTTCCAGTTAATTTATTTTTGGTTAATTTCCTTCGTTTGTTATTTTACTGCCTCCACTCGGCTGGCACAACCCCATACCACATTATCAGCCCATACCACCCCGTGCCGTGCACCACAGAGAGAGAGAGAGCGGGAGAGAGCGCGATAGAGAGAGCGAGAGAGAGAGAGAGACCCACACCAGCATTTATTGCACTTTGACAGGAACGCACTGAGGTGGCTTACGGTGCGCAAAAGGTTAATGGCAGCACATGAAGACGTCGAGTTATGCAGGTCAAGGAGTTTGCCTTTCAGCCCCACAGCCCCACAGCCCCCAAGAACTAATCAGAGTGAGCCCTAAGTGTGTATGTGCTCCAAGTCAGCCAAACACTCGACTTGTCAGTCGCAATCCAAGCAAACTATGTTTAAATCTAATTGAAGCAGAGAAATCTTGATTAATCGAAATGGTTATTGATATTTCAACTAAAGAACAAACTAGCTGTGAGATTTGTTAATAATTAAACCATTTAAATCTCGAAATAACTGCTGAAATGATTACTATTATAATGTTTACTTCAAATTGTCATTGATACTTTAGCTACATATCTGCTGAGAGAGAGGAGAGAGATGAGAGAGAGGAGAGAGATGAGAGAGATGAGAGAGAGTAGAGTTAATGTTTTAATTTAATTTTAATTTCAATATTAACTTGTCTATTATTTAAAATATAGAATATTACAATTCATTACTGAGCAGTCCGATTGCATTTGCTGTATTGATTTCTATTTTATATTTTATATTATATTATATTATATTATATTTTAAATACTGAGCAAGAAAGTTACCACAGTTAAATTTATATTTTAACAATTGCAATATTATTTAAATTAAATATATGATTATTAGCTAAGTCAAGCAGTTCATTATGGAGTTGCACAGCTAAAGCTGAAATGATTTATAATTTATTTAATTGCTATTTCCATATTTATTTGAACTACAGAGAGGAAGTTGTGAATGATGATAAGAATTTATGAATTTATGCATTAAATATTTAATATTATGCATTCTTATTTAAATTAAGTGAAACTAGTTAAGACAATCAGTTGAAATTATTTATAATTTCTTTATTCGATATATAGTTATAATTATAATTAAACAATTCAAGCCGACTACAATTCATTAATCAAAATTTTCCTAAATAGAAATGTTCATTAAAATTATAACAAGATTATGTTTATAATATTTTAACAATTTATATATAAATAATATTACGTAAAACATTATAGAACAGTTCACAACTGTAGAAACAGCAGAAATTATTTAAATTATATAAAACAGTGAATAGTAGAAAGTTTTTATTTATAGTTAAATTATTTTAAATTGTCTTTGATATTTAAACTAAAGAGCAAACAGAATGTAAGTGTTGAAATAATAGAAATAAATTTAGTTATGGAAAGTAATATATGAAAGAGTGGAAACTATTTTTAGTTTATTTACAACATTGCAAATTATTACTTTAGTTTAATTAAATATTTAAAAGATTAATCATTTATTCAGACTGTACAGATATGTAGAATGAATAAAACAATAAGCAATGCTGTCAGTTTTGAGGCTTAAAAAATGAATTAATTTAATGAAAGTAACAATAACTAAAAACGTTTTAAACTTATTTGCAAAATAACTTGATATATTCAGTAATAATTGTTAATTGTTGTCTACAGTAAATGCTACAAATAATACAATAAAAATACAATAATTAATAAATTAAATAGCACAAATTCGAGAATTCGCTACATTCCAAAGTTTTCAGTTTAAATAAAAGTAAAATCTAAGAAATTAAGTGCAAAGCAAGCGGAATATCTATTTTAGAGATAAGAAATACTCAAAATAATAAACAAAACTAGCATCAAGTGCTTTATGAGTGGCAGAGTTAATGGCACAGTTGTAGTTCCATTAGTTGGATTAATCCGACATAGATGGATGAGCGTTTTATGCCCCAATATAAAGCATTTTAAAAACTTTTTGAGTACATTACGAGTTACAAATAAATAGGGAAACTTATGGCTCCCACTGTAAAGTGTGTAATAAAAGCGAAAGAGGAGAGAGGAAAGAGGAAAGAGGACAAACATCATAACTGGTTTACTGTTGCTTCGCCTTGCAAGTGATGCAGACGGGCCCAATGAACAGCGATATACTTATGTGTGTGTGTGTGTGTGAGTAAGATATATATATATATATATGTATATATATGTATATGTATATTAGCAATAATTTGAAGCATCAATTTTTTATTGCCGCTCGCAATCATTTAATCATCTCGAGTCATCAGTTGTCCTCTCTTTATCGCTGGGTGTCGACTGGCAGTGGGAGCCTGTGAGGGGTTGCGGGGACAGGGGAAAGGGGAAAGGGAGCGAGCTGGCGAGCTGCTGCCATAGCGAATTTCGTCAGGCGTTGCCTTTGGTCGCGCCATCAGGCTATTTGACACATGTGTCAGTTGCAAGCATTTCGGTTGCCATAGAGCGAGAGAAAGAGAGAGAGAGGGAGGGAGAGAGAGAGCCTTCGGTTGACAGCTGTCAGTGTCAGTTTACATAATTTATAGATTTCAACGCATAAAAAAGTCATAAAATTTACAATGTTGCCTTTCAACAAAAACACATTTCTGCGCCTGAGGAGCTCTTCTACTCCTCCAGTTGGCTGTTCCCTTGTCAACCTATTGCCCATAGACGATGCTTTTGATGCCTTATTTTTATGAGCGAAGACATCAATTTTCGCACAAACTACAGCAGCAACAATAACTAGATATACATCTCTATATATATATATACTTATATTTATATATATATAAATATATATATGTATGTATTTCTCTTTCAATTCGTTCAATTTCTGCGCATTCGAAATTCTTTTGATTTATTTGTATTTATGTGATTCCTTTCTCATATTCAGCTTCGGCGATAAATCCTCGCACTCAACAAAATACATAAACGATTTATAGTTGCACAATCGCAACAACAACAACAGTAACAATAACAATAACAATATCTAGCAACAACAACAACAACAACAATAGTAGCAGCTAGAACAGTAGCTGTGCTGCTGCCAGGAGCAAGTTTTCCTGTAATACCAAATCCCAGTGCAACATAAATCTTTTATGGGTTTGTGTATCTTGGCACCGAAATGCGGCACAGCAACTGAGTGCGGCAACTGTGCGAGGGTTGCTCCATGCATTTGTGAACTGACGCTTAACCAACTGCAAATAATGCGCATACAAAGTGCAGTCAAAAGGGGAACAATCGATACAAGCGATACAATCGATATATTGCTGCAATTGCGACTTCTTGCTGCTACTTGATACGCAGAACAGACAGTGTTGAGCAGCGCTGTAATGCAAGCACGCTTGATTCAATTAATAACATTTTTAATAAATAAATAAATAAATTTATTAATAAAAAAATAAATAAATGAATAAGTAAAAATATAAATAGGCAAATAAATATTTAAATAAACATATAAATCAATAAATAATAAATATAAATAAATAATACATTAAACAAATAATGAAATAAATAATAAATATACATAAATAATTAATTAAACATATAAATAAATAAATAATAAATTAAACAAATAATGAATGAAATAATAAATATACATAAATAATTAATTAAATATTTAAACAAGTAAATAAATAAAATAAATAGGAAAATATATATTTAAATAAAACATATAAATAAATAAATAATAAATTTAAATAGATAAATAAATGCGTAGAAAAATAATTAAGCAAATCAATAAATAATTAAATAAGGAAATAAATACCCGAATTTATAAATAAAAAAATATATAAATAAATAAATAATACAAATAAATAATTAACTAAATCCTAATTGAATCATAAAATACATAATTTAATTTAACCATTTAAATAAATATTAGTTAAATTGTTTTAATATAATTTGAATAAATATATTGTTAAACAATTATCCACGATATCTTTTTAAATTATATAAAATCTAAAAATACATTAAATTATATAAATATACATAAATGTTAATGTTACACATTAATTAGTGTTGCATAACGTCCAATAGCTCAAAATTACTCCATGTTTAAATGCAGTTTATCTAAAAAAATGGAGAAATGCTTTCAGACTGCAATAGTAAAGTTATTAAAAATAGAATATTATCAACTTAAGTTAACAGCATTTAGTTAACAACTAGCAATACTAACATGGCTCAAAGAAATGCAGCACTGACTCGTGTTCTTTTACATATTCCCCTTTTCATTCTGATAACTATTTGAAACTAAGCAAGCTGCGATTCCATGCAAATCATCAGTTGAATCAATTCCAAACGGAGCTCAACTCATTCGGCAAACAATCGTCAAAGTATTGAGAGAATTCTTGTTGTTTTGTGAAATTGGAGAAACTTTGTGAGCGATGAGCAACGAGCAGCAAGTTGAGAACGAGGAGGAGAAGCCGCCATATGCATTTTTCTTTGGCGGAATGGGTGCTGCATCGGCCATAATATTCTCATCGCTGGGTGCTTCATATGGCACTGCCAAGTCGGGAACGGGTATTGCTGCCATGGCTGTGATGCGACCGGAGCTGATTATGAAGTCCATCATACCCGTGGTGATGGCTGGGATTATTGCCATCTATGGCCTGGTTGTGTCCGTGCTAATTGCTGGCTCATTGTCCCCCAGTTATACCATACGCAAGGGATACATTCATCTGGCTGCCGGATTATCTGTGGGATTCTCTGGACTGGCGGCTGGGTTTGCCATTGGGATCGTCGGAGATGCCGGAGTACGTGGAACGGCCCAGCAGCCGCGTCTATTCGTCGGCATGATATTGATACTGATCTTTGCCGAGGTACTGGGTCTATATGGTCTCATTGTGGCCATCTATTTGTATACCAAGTAATCATGTTGATGGAGTTGCGCAGTTTCTGTTTTTCTGTTTTCTTTTTCATTAAAAAGTCATGACACATGTGTGCAGCTATTGAACAGTCATTGGGAAATTACTATGGAGCCGGGTGTGCTTAAATGTGTTGAGGAAAATTCATCTAGCTTATGGGGAAAATGAAGCAAAGGCTATAAATTCCCAGGCGCAACAAATCTGTGGCACCTTGTGCCAACTTAACAATCACATCAGTGCGTCGTTTCCTGCTGCTGCTGTTGGTTCCCTTCGAGCAGAAGCGAACTCAAGTAATAAAACTCTCCCACTCTCCCACCCTCCCTCTCTCTCTCACCCTCTCTTTCTGCCTCTTTCTGTATTCCCCTTACTGTCGTTTTGCTCACGCAAAATATTCAAAATGCAAAACATTTCTCGAGCACAAATAAAAATGTCATGAAGCTGCTATATCAGGCCACGGAGTGTGCAGGGATTGAGCAGTTGTTGTTGTCAAATGAAGACACATTCCGCCCCTTTCCCAACGGTTTATTTCACCTCCCCTACCCCACCTCATTTAAGCTGCTCCCAACGGTGTCAGCAGCCAGAAAATTTCCATTTTGTTTTTGTGGGAGCTGGAAAAAATGTCGCTAGCTAACCGCTGCGCATTTTCAGTTGAGTTTCACAAAACCCCAACCCCCCTCTCTCTCTCTCTGTCACTCTCTCTCGCTCACACAGTCATCCTTTGCATGGGCAGACCGCAGCTAGGGTTCATATTTTCCAATTTGTTTAATTGAAACAAGTGCGAAAAAGTAAAGAAAATGTTCAAATAAAACCGCAACTTCGATTTTCAATAATCAAAATTCGCTTTTTGCGGTTTTTGTTTACACTTTCGAGGTTAACGCGATGGGGTTGGCAAACGGGGAAAAGCATCGGGAAAGCATCGGGAAAGCGCCAACGCTGGGTGTGGGGCCATAAATTTGCACATTTTTGCTGGATAGCCGGAAAATTTAACGGCACATAAAGATAAACCTCGTTAGCAGCAACAAAACACAGCAGCGACAAGAGCTAAGCGACTTGAAGCAATTTGCCAGGGCGTGCAGATACCCTGTACAGCAGGTTTGATGTGATGTTAGTGGCATAGGTTAGTTGCTATCGATAGACGATAACATGATATCGATTCGTTTTGAATTAATACAAAACAAATACTATAACAGACTATCGATAAATTTTGAAGTAATCGACTCTTTTGGTACTGTCGCTAGTAAACTCTACTATATTCTTCGTTTACTTTTTATTTGAAAGTCTTACGGACTTTTCTCCCGCACTGATCATACCCCGTTTGCCAAGTTTAAATATTTACAGGGTATGCAATCGCTTATACATATGCTATTAACGGTACTTGCTATCTAAATTGGGTAAATACGTATATCAGCTGCCGCATAAATATTAGAATTATCATAAAAAACTGTAAGCAACATATGAAAATTAGTTGCACTCGATTGGTTGCACTCCGCAGACTCCGCCGGAAAATCGCACCACAAATGAAAAACTCCCCCTTGTTTGGGGCAACACTTTGCAGCTGGCAAACTCTCCATTTACTTGATCTTAGAACGTTGTCAAATTGTGTCTCGATTGAATTGTTTTCCATTTTCGAATTATACAATAAGAAAGTTTGTAAAATATTCGCTTAATTCTCGGGAAAACTTTTGCGGAACTGTGGAAAATGTCTCACGCAGAAGCAGATGACTCCGCGCCGAGCTATGCCATTTTCATTGGAGGTCTTGGATCGGCGTCGGCCATAATATTCTCATCGCTGGGTGCCTCGTATGGTACGGCTGTGTCCGGTATGGGTATTGCCCAAATGGCTATAACGAAACCGGAACTTATAATGAAGGCCATCATTCCCGTGGTTATGGCCGGAATTATAGCCATCTATGGCCTGGTTGTCGCTGTCCTTATAGCCGGCTCCATTAACAGCAATTATACCATACACAAGGGTTACATACATCTGGGTGCTGGACTCTCCGTCGGCTTAGCCGGCCTAGCTTCCGGTGTTGCCATCGGCATTGTCGGAGATGCCGGAGTACGTGGAACGGCGCAGCAGCCGCGTCTATTCGTCGGCATGATATTGATACTGATCTTTGCGGAGGTACTGGGTCTATATGGTCTCATTGTGGCTATTTTCTTGTATACCAAACTCTAGATTAACTAATATTTCATTATATTAACGTTTTTGTTTCATTCCAAGCGTTCCCTTGCTTACGTTGCGCCGTTAACTTGCTTTTAGACTGAGTTATCTTTATGGAAGAGCTATTCCTATAAGATATTACTGTTTTTCTTTATCAGTATATTTTATATTTCATTCAAAAGATCCTTAGCTTCCTCTTTGTTTCATTCCAAGCGTTTCATTGCTCTGAGACTGAGCTATATCTTTCAATTTCCATAAGAAATTACTTTATTTCTTTGTCAGCATCATTTTTACTTCATATAAAATATATTTTCTTCTCTCTGTTTCATTCCAAGCGTTTCACTTTGCTCTTAGACTGATTTATATCTTCAAAGAAGCAGTATTTCCATAAGAAACTACTTTATTTCTTTATCAGAATATTTACTTTAGTTTGTAAAATCCTTAGGCATCTTCTTGTTCCATTCCAAGCGTTTCATTGCTTAGAGTATTTTGGCTCTACTCTCTTCTGTTTATTATTATTATTATATAAACAATTCTAGAGAAAGAGAGAGAGAGAGAGAGAGAGCAGATAGCAGAGAGCAGAGAGCAATGAAGCAGATAAAATATGTTCAAATTCGTTGCCATTTCACTGCCATCGTTCCTGCGAATTAATTAACATTTGAAGCATCGCTCGTACTTTTCCAGGTATTTAGGCATTGCTTTTACTTTATTGTTAATCGCAGGCTGCATTTTAGGTCTATTTAATTTGATAAATGAGGCGGCAGCCATTAAGATCATCAATGCGAATGGCTATAATCGCACTTAATGCTAAACAGGCGTGGGTTGGTAGGGGGGTAGGGGGGTAGGGCATCGACCGAATTGCTTGTTTATACAATTCCTCAAGTTGATGGCTGTCAGGCAGCTGTATTTCCGATAATATTCTTGTATGTGTATGCACCTGGCTTGTGGCTGTGGTTCCGAGGGTGGATTTTGGGTGGGAATAGAGCTGATGTACGTGGGACTCTGGTCTCTGGTCTTTGGCACTCGGCAGTCGGCATTCGGCGCGTGTGTCATTTTTGGCAAAACTCAATGGCAATTGGCATTAGCGTTGAGTGTGTTTGCATAATAAATTCGATAACATAAAATATCGATTCGATTTAACCACAAATCTTGTGGGCGGAGTGCCGAAAGCGTGGGTGGGCGCCCGATGTTGGTTGGGCTGTTGACACAGAAAGTAATAAACGAAATTTGCAATTTACTTTTGGATTCGAGGATTTATGTTTCACCTTCCTGCAGATAATTGTTTTCACTTCCTTTGCCACTCGAATGAACTTTTAATGCTGAAATAACAGTAAAATGCGTTTGGACGAGGGTTGCCACACCCCCCATTTCCATTTTCGCACACCATTTCCCGTCCCACTGCTTTCCGATCTATATTGTATTCTGGTCGGAGCGTTAAGCACAAACGGAAACCGTTGAATTTGCAAACCGTTCTACCCCCGACCGCCCTAACTCCCCCTTGTCATCCCTTTCAGCACTCACGGCCTGACAGAGTGCTTAGCGAAATGGGTTTATTAAGAGCAAACACTTTATTCAAATGCCTAAAATAAATACATAAGCACTTTATGTGTTTTAACGACGACTATTTAGCTCTGTCATTGAAGGATTAAAGCGCCGGAGTCACAATTTATTAAGATGTACTTAAATATATTAAAATAATAGTCAACCCTATAAATGCTGATGCGGTCGAGAAGTTAATTAAGTTACCCTGAAGTTCTGTTTAAAATCAGTAGTTAAACTTTGATATAATTAAATGTAATTAATAATTGTGTTCGTTGTTAATACATATATGTATTTTCATAGTAAAGTTATTAAATATAGGACATTTATTTACGTTAACACATCTGTCTGTATTTTGGTACAAGTGTACACAAGGGTTAATGTCGCAATGCAAATATTCTATACACGGGATGGGTAGAGGAAAAGGAGACGCAAAACTACATAGGTCAGTGCTGACGCTCGCTCTGCTGATCTGCTTGCAGTGCACGAATCGAGCGAAAAAGGAGACGCAAAACTCGGTCAGTTCTGACGAACAGCTGATGTGAGCAGCAACAGCTGCTATGTTTGCGTGCAACATTTCTTCGTTAGAACAGACATTTAAAGCAATAAACAAATATTAATAACAAATAACTGCAAGTTATAAATACGCGGTGCGGCAATTGATTAAGCAGGAACGTTTTATGTTTAATTAGTTAATGCATTTATTATTTTGTTGCATGATTATTATATTTTAAGGCATTGGGAGCTTTTTAAGGGAAATAAAAAGAATGGGATTGAGTATGACAAGAGAAAATATAAGACAAAAAATAGTGGGAAATTGCTATTTAATTTAAATTGTTGCAGCAAGATGTTAAAAAGTTTCAAATTAAACGAAAGGAACTTTGTAAATGGCGAATTTTTATATTTCAAGTAGTATTTTTAGGGAAACAAACTATCAACAGAGAATAACTGCCATTTTTGGTACTAAAGTGTGGCAACTCTCTTGTTTTTTACTCTCTCTTAATCTTATTTGTCTTGCTGTCTAAGTAGCGATATAAATTAGAATTACTTAATTGAGAGGATATGATTTATTAAATAATATAATTATTATATTAATTAGCGCGGTTTATACTAATATCTTATTACTACAAGAGCAAAATATCTCATTAATAAGCCAAAATGCTCACTTTTTAAAAGCTCCCTCTTCATTTCCCCTCTCGGTTATGCAACACAGCTTATGATTTCTTTTCCCATTTCGTATGATAACATAAAAATACATTTTTCAATAAATTTCAACTTTTTCATCGAAAATTTCCGTAAAGAAAATGTAACTTAAGTTTTTCTTAGAAATTTGTGCTGCTTCTTGCTTAAGTGGAAGCCCTGGAAATTGTTGAAGACGCCAGAAATACATTCGATAGAACGTTAAAAACGTGCCTCATTGGTAATTGGCGAAATGTTGTTGGCCATTAAAACTGCACGCTTCAATTGCGGCAACAGTCACAAAGGGCCAAAACAGTTGACTTTAATTTTGAATGTGGCCAACTGGGAGGCGAGCTGACAGCCCCGCCTCCCAGCCAGCTCTGCTGTCTGATTCTTTTAGGCAATCATTCAAGCGAGCATTTCTCGAGACTGGATTTCAGTCTGAAAGCCATCATAATCATCAATGTCATATGATTTTTGGGTTTAGTTCATTTTGTACTTAATTTCATTTTCTTGATATTTCTTTCTTTCTTTCTTTTTTTTGTGGCTGTGATAACCAATGACCTGGAAACAATTTATACTCGTCTATTGTGTGAGTGTGCCTATGTATGTGTGTGGTGGGTGCTTTGACAGGCTGTGCGACAAGGACATTTATTTCTTGCTGATTTCATTCGATTGCCACCCCCTTAGAGTCGCCCCTTGACTGTCCTCAATAAATGCGAAATAAACACTAAATGTGTAGTTGCTTACCTACCCCACCGCAGCTCAATAACCATCCTCCACCTCCATTTACATCTACATTCCCAGTAACACGCACCACCCCACCGCGCTTCCCTTTCCCATTGGCATTTTCTTTTTTCTGCTGATTTGAAGCTTTTCCTGTTGGCAACACCTCAGAGAGTCGCCTGACTTTTGTCCTTGCCTTTGGCATGTTTGTCCTTTGGTTTGTCGCCCCCTCAAGCCCCTTACCATCTATTTAGCAATGAATTATCCTTATGCGAGGGTTGCCAGTTGTCGATTTGTATCAAAACTTTTCTCATAATTTCCAAATTTCGTTTGCAACTTTTAAAGTTACCTTAACTTTAGTTACAATCTTTAACTGTTTTATAAAATATAACATCTCAAATACAGTTTTTCTTTACATATACATATATTCAGTTAGTTTATAAGTCTGAAAAGTTTTGTGCATTTTATCTTTATTGCAATATTGCGCAGGAGAAGAAAAGAGGGAAAACTAGAATAAGATAGCTTGTTTAATAAGAGATATTAATAAATAAATAATATATTTTCTGCTCAAATTAAAAGAGATAAATATAAATATAATAAAAGTACATATCAATATATAAAAATAAAAAACAAAAATTGCTTATATTAAATTAATTAAATTAGAAATTAAATCAATAAGAAAGATTTACAAATAACATTTGAAATATTCTTTTACATTAACATTAACATTAATTAATTAATTATATAATAATTATATACTAATAAACTATAAACTTTAAATATATGTCTTAGTAAAGTATCTGCCTAGTAATTTGATTAGCAACCCTCGCACTGGGCGCGCTTCCTCGAAATATGTCAATTAGTCGAGTCGACGAGTGTCCTTTGAGCTCTGAGTTATGTGCTTTACCACAAAAAGAATCGAGTAAATTGATTTCAATTTGGAGTCGATGCTAAAAATGTGCCATATATAAATTATTCATTTTGTCTTTTATCAAATTCGGTTTAGTCAACGCATTTGGATTGTGTGTGTGCGCGCGTGCAGTGTTGTACAACGAACAGAAATTACATTCTATGAATTATTATTACTTCAATACGGTTTCCATTTCCTTTTGCGATGATTTCGCTTACCACAGTTTTGGAAATCGCAGTAGTCAGCAAAAAAAGTAAACTGATCCCTTGAGGGAACTATGTACAATCGAGTGATGGCCGATAGATAAGAGGGGGCGTGGCGGGTGTTGGAAAACCCTCAACGAATGTCAGACTGTCTGTCAGTCAATCTAGAGAAAATTTTGCTCAAAATCAAATTTATTTGCCAAACCACACCAAAAAAATTATGACGATAAAGAGGGCAAAAGAATGAATGAAAGCATGAATGAGAGGAATGACGGCATGTTGGCATGAGAGAATCCGGGAATGAAGGAATGGTGAAAACACGACGAGGACAAGCGGAACGATTGGAAACACATGTGCGTTTTATTGCATTCGCAGAAATATGCGTTCCAATTGGATGGTATAGCATTTCCACGCCGCCACCCTCCGCTCCCACACTCGAGCAACGCATCGCATCCACTCCTCACACCCCCCGCTGAGCCACACCCATAACTATTAACGTTGTCAACGCCTTCTGTTTGGAGTGGGTCAGAGTAGAGGACGCGACAGTAGAGCGAGAGAGAGAGCGGTGGGGGGTGGGGGTGGGGTCATTGTCTGTTGGGCGCTGCCTTTTGTACGTTCGAGTATTTTTATTCATTCTATTTCTAAGGTTTTTATTTTATTTATTTATTTCGCTCGCCCCTCGCAAAGCAACAAAAAGCGCATAGAACAAAGAAAGAGCGCATGAGGAACAAAGGAAGAGAAGAGAAGCAGAATGGCAGAGCAAAGAGATTTTTATTTTATGCTCTCAGTATGTTGTAAATCTTGTCGCTGCTGCTGCTGATGAAATGAAACGAAATTAAGAAATTTTTTTTCTCTCTTTTGCTTTTGTTGTTGCTGCTGCTTCTGTTGTTCTTGTTGTTGTTGTTGTTGTAGTTGTATTTTTGCTTTTGCAATTTCTTGTAATGAAAGAAATGCCACCAAATACGAGTGTATTCCCTTGGTTTTCTCCTTCTCCTCCTTCCTTCCTTCTGCTCCAACTCCTGCTGCTGCTTTTGCTGCTGCTGCTTCTCTCCTCACTGCCTCCCTGCCTCCCTGGGCCCTGCTGATAGACGGTTGTTCGGCAATAAATGTCTGCCTGACATTCATAATGAAATCATTTGGTATTTATTATTTCGTTTATGTGGTTCCCATTTGAGATATTGCCTTCATTTGGTCCGTTGTTAACGGCGACAGTTGCTGAGCCACAACTCGCCGGAAAAACTGCTCATAAGAGTCTCTGGCATTTCCTTAAAGCTCCCACTACTATTCTCATTTGTACTTTAAGTATTTTGACTTCTAATGAATTTCCTTAACTGTTGCAATTTCAAAAGAGTTTCGTTGAAATATGTTTGCCACTTGAAGTTTTATAGCTTCAACTTAACTTTTACTTTGTAGAAATTTCCGAAAGTAATCCGTATTTTATAAATATATCCTTTATTACAATTTCCTCTTTTAAGGAAACTCATAATTTAATTGTTTCTCTTTCACTCTTGACGATTTTCCGTGGAAAATTAATAAGTTGTTTAAAGTTATCTGTTTTTAATACAACTTAGATTCTAAATTGTATTTAATTATCCCATTATATAAAGAAATTGTATAAAATTAAATTAATAAATAAATAATAAAAATATAAATAGTTTTATATAATTAAATAATATACCAGTAATAACTAAATAAATATGATTTAGCTAGATATAAATATAAATAAGTATTATTCATAAATATTATGCAAATATATATTAATAGCTTTTATATAAATAAACATATACATATTTATATTTATATTATTTATTTAAATCACTTTACTTCAAATATTAAGACTTAAAACAACTATAACTAAGGCTGTTCCTTTCTAATTTGTTATTATTGTCATTCAAATTAATTTATAACCATATTATAAATTTCATATTTCATATTTGTTTAAGAAATTATTTAAAATTAATATAATTAATTAATATAATATAATACATTTACAATTTAATAAAGAAAAACAAATGATATGCTTAAGCTGAACTTTTTATGGCATGCTGCACTTAAAACGGGGTATCTGCTAGTCGCACAGCCCTTGTTACTCTAAGCAGTTCATCTGTATTTCATTTCCTTTGATAGCAACGCTGACTGTTCTTGGAAATCGCTCACTGGACACATGAGTTATCTTAGTATTTGCACGTTTCTCTATGTATTTCTCTGCTCTTTCTTTCTCTCTATTTTTTTCTTGCTCTTTCTCTTTCTCCCTCTATCTCCTTCGCACACTGCATTAACCCACATTTTGGTGAATTTACTAAGCATATCCATCGCGCCCAGTCACAGCTCCTATCTGCGGATCAGTCTAAATGTTTTTATGTAAACACGAAATGCCCTTTCCACTCTACCCCTTGGCAATCTCTCTCTCTCTCTATCTGTCTCTCTCCCCCCACCACACAGTAAGCTCGCACAGTAAGCTGTAATTGTGTGCGCCTTTGTTGGCGTTGCAGCTTTTGCACTTTACTTTTGCACTTCCTTCCTTGCGCTTTGTTTTTGAGGCAGCGACACCGTTCTCCGGAACCAGGGAGAACTGAGAACTGCGAAC
>JAWNLW010000591.1:6440000-6732500 GCA_035042075.1 Drosophila macrospina
TTTTCATTTCTCTTCTTCTTTCTATTTTTTTTATTTTTATTTTTTTATTATGTATTTTTCCTTTTTCGGTTACTTTACATTTTGTTAAGCTTCAAGAGGTCACTAATAGCATTATATGGCTCAAATACAGGCAACACAATAAGTGGCCTTATTAGAGCCTGCTAACACACATTAGCCAAATGGAATTAAATGAATCGAAAGCTGATAACGATGCCTGGCTTCCTTGCCATCCTAGATTATTGCCGCATTTCCCTATACCCTATAATTTAGGCAACTTACAGAGTGTGCACGCTTTACTATATTTGTCTATTTTAATAGAACCTGACTTTTAAATGTTAACAGTAAAGAAAGCAGTTAATATACCTGTCTCTCTTACTCTCTCTCTCTCTCTCTCTTTCTCTCTATCTTTCTCTCTTTCTTTCTATATTTCTATATTTATTTCTCTCTTTTTCTCTTTCTCTCTCTCTCTCTCTCTTTATCTCTTTCCCTCTCTCTCTCTCTTTATATCTTTCTCTTTCTCTCTATCTTTCTCTCTATCTTTCTCTCTCTCTGTTTTCTCTTATTCTCTCTTTCTGTCTCCCTCTCTCTCTCTCTTTATCTAACTTTCTCTCTCTCTCTCTCTGTCTCTCTCTTTTTCTATCTTCTTTCTCTTCTCTCTCTCTCTCTCTCTCTCTCTCTCTCTCTCTCTCTCTGTCTCTGTCTCTCTCTCTCTGTCTCTCTCTCTGTCTCTGTCTCTCTGTCTCTCTCGCTCTCTCTCTGTCTCCCTCTGTCTCTCTCTCTCTTTATCTATCTTTCTCTCTCTCGGTCTCTCTTTTATATATCTTTCTTTCTCTTTCTCTTTATCTATCTTTCTCTCTCTCTTTCTCTCTCCCTCTCTCTGCCTCTTTGTCTCTTTTTCTCTCTTTCTCTTTATCTATCTTTCTCTCTCTCTCTCTCTGTCTCTGTCTCTCTCTCTTTATCTATCTTTCTCTCTCGGTCTCTCTCTTTATATATCTTTCTTTCTCTCTCTCTCTTTATCTTTCTCTCTCTCTCTTTTTATCTCTCTCTTTCTCTCTCTTTCTCTCTCCCTCTCTCTGCCTCTCTTTCTCTTTATCTATCTTTCTCTCTCTCTGTCTCTCTCTTTATATATTTCTCTCTCTCTCTCTGTCTTTATCTCTTTCTCTCTCTCTCTCTCTCTCTCTCTATATATATATCTCGGCGAATCTTTAAACTGGAATATCTCAATCTTCCAATACATTACCATAGATTTCTCTCTCTCTCTCTCTCTCTCTCTCTCTCTCTCTCTCTCTCTCTCGCCAGAGGAGCAGAAATACATACGTGTGCTCGCACTTTACATACCTGCAGTTGTTCGACCCATAAATAATTTGCATTGCTTAGAACATTCTGCACGTCTGAATTATTAAGTATTCCCCTAGTCGGACTTTAGAGCCAACTGAGGGAGGGGCAACTGTCATATGTTCGTTTCGATTGTTGACTTTAGCCAACTGTAATTTTATTGTCATTTACTTTTGTTGCAGTAATAAGCCGTGGCCAGCGACAGCTGTGGGAACTCTGACAATGTGGGCTACGCACAGTAAAACGGGGCGTGGCCTGGCCAGGCCAAAACAAAACAATACGAGCACTGCCAAGTGGGCGGTGCATTGCAATTCCCCTTTGCCTGAGAACTGCTTGAGCATGCATTATTCAAACTCTGAATAATACTTGTATTATTAACTGGGAGTTATGTAGGACTATTCGACTTCCATGGCTTATTCTCTGTGTGCTCTTTCCATGGTGGCACCTACAATTGCACCAATGGCATGCGGAATCCACAGAATCATCACTTGAAATTGTCCAGAATGCAACCAATTGCTGTTTGGCTGCGAAAAATCCATTTTATAACAAATAGAACAGCTCAATTAAGTCTAAATAATTAACCTATTTTATTATAAATGCACTGAGAGAACTATAATCAGCTAGTTTTGCTAAACGGAATGTGGGAATGGAACATTTACGTAATAAACTAAATTCCAAGATTCCTTTACGAAGTTAATACCTACTTTAGGCTCGTTTCTTCTCAGTTTATTATAATATAATTTACATCTTACACAACGGAATGCTGGAATGGAACATTTTAATGTCCTTATTCTAAAGCAAAATTATTCTGAACCTAACCATGAGAAAAGTCAGACTAAACTATGACGTATACGAAGCTACAGCATTCTTATAAAATTTAGTTAATAAAACGGAATGATGGAATGGAACATCTTAATGTCATTGATCGAATACTAAGATATTGTTGACTGTTTGAACTTTTCTTCTTTAATTTATTATTTAATGTTTTAATATGATTTATTTTACACAACGGAATGCTGGAATGGAACATTTTAATGTCATTATTCTAAAGCAAAATTATTTTAGACCTAACCATGAGAAAAGTCAGATTAAACTATGACGAATACGAAGTTACAGCTTTCTTATATAATTCTTTTAATAAAGCGGAATGGTGGAATGGAACATCTTAATGTCATTGATCTAATACTAAGATATTATTTACTGTTAGAACTTTTCTACTTAGTTTATTATTTAAAGTTTTAATGTGATTTATTTTACACAACGGAATGCTGGAATGAAACATTTTAATTATAATTTAAGATCACAATTCCAGCGCTTACTATTTTTTAAATTAATTATAAGAAAACGTAAATAACAATGATAATAATAACTATGCTAACTTCTTATAATATTGTTAATTCGTCTTATTAGACAGCGGAACGCTGGAATGGCACATGCTTAGATCATTTACTTGAGTAAGTTCTTTAGACTTCAATTACAGCTTTATAAGATGTTAATTTAATTAATAATTAAATAAATCCATACATTTGCTGCCTTATCTGAGTTCTTAGGCCTAACGGAACGCTGGAATGAAACATTTTAATTATAATTTAAGATCACAATTCCAGCGCTGACTTTTTCTTAAATGAATTACAAGTAAACGTAAATAAAACAATGATAATAATAACTATGCTAACTTCTTATAATATTCTTTATTCTTCTTATTAGACAGCGGAACTCTGGAATGGCACATGCTTAGATCATTTACTTGAGTAAGTTCTTAAGACTTCAATTACAGCTTTATAAGATGTTAATTTAATTAATAATTAAATAAATCCATACATTTGCTGCCTTATCTGAGTTCTTAGGCCAAAAGGAATGCTGGAATGAAACCTTTTTAAGTGTTTAAGAAGAAAAAGAAGAGGAGGAAGAGGTAAGTATATACTCGGCTTAGCACATTGCGTGGCAGTGTTGCAAACACCTTTGGGGCAACTGAAGTTATTGTGCTTGCTGTGTTAGAAACAAGCTCAGACCGAGCTTAAGAATTTATGCAGGATGTACAAACAGGATATATGTATGTAAGAATAGATATGTATACACAGAAATGTACATATATTTGATATAATGTATTTAAATGTGCGGTTTTATTTTGCGGCGTGGCCGAATATGAAAATAAATTTGTAATTCAAAAGAGCGTGTAATAAATTTCGACACCACGCTCACAGAGGGGGAAGAGTGCGGAAAATATAAATAGGTTGACTTTCGCATGGGTGTCGACAGAGCGAGAGAGAGAGAGAGCGAGTGTGTGTGTGTGTGTGTGAGGGGGGAGCAGGGGAGATTTTGCTGATGTGTGCTTGTCGTTGGCATGGCAAAGTACTTGAAGAATTACACACAATGCATGCATTATTCATGCTTACTTCAGAATTTGCGTTACAAAGTAAAAAATGTTGTAAGGACACTTCTGCCTAGCAGGCACACACACACACACACACACACACACACTCTCTGTGTGTGTGTTTGTGACAGCGCACAACACGAATAAGGAAGTGTGAATACGGCTAAAGCAAATGCCAAGCAACAAGAAGAAGTGAAGAATTTTCAAGCATTCGCTGATAGATTAGAGTTTTTGGCGCGGACACTTCTCCGCACTCTGGAAACCCCCTTGCCAACGCCTCTGGCATGCAAATTGCCGCACAACAAATGTACATAATCATGTCAAATGTCAGCCAAGACGGTCACAACCTGGCCCCAGTCCAGCCGAAGAGTAAGTGCCACAACTGCCACTGACTGTGGCAGGCATTTCAATTGCCTCCGCGATGGCACAAAACCAAATGAAGGCAACAGAGGAGTGAGCGAGTGAGACAGACAGAGAGAGAGAGAGAGAGAGAGAGAGTGAGTGAGAGAGAGAGAGAGTGCGAAAGAACTGCGGTTAAATTGATGAGACTATCAAATATTGACAATTGCATATCTAATTCGGTCTGAAGGCATAACAAGTACCTTCTGCTCTTGGCATAAATCAACAGCTCAAATATCAAGGACTTTGTCTTACAATTTCCACTATTCCCGAGGGATACGACCACATCAGACATTTCCACTTATCGAGGCTTCCGCTTCCAGCGCTCGAGAGTGCTTCAACGCACTGCAGCTGTCAGAGTTCTTAGCTGAAACGTTCCATAGATATTTCTGCATGTAAACGATAGTCCAGTGTTGTAAAATGCAAAGAAAACTAACAACATTTCTTATTAGTTGTACGTACAAGTTAAAACAAGCTGTAGTGTTGGTAAATGTAAAGCAGTGGTACGCATAGCTACATTGTATCATTATAAAGAATAAAGAAATAAGTATTAGAAATAAATGCACAGTAGTTCTCTGTAGTTCTCTAAGCTGCAGTTCTCTATATTTCTCCAATTTCTTTTTAGAGTTCAATAAAAACTCGAATGTTGTTGAAAGATACTTAATTGTCATAAAATATATGAAGAATAATAACAAAAAATATAAGATGCATAGTTAAATCATCACTAATTGAATTTTCATGTAGACTAGTGTTGTAAAGTGTTTAAAATAAATGGAAATGGAGACTGCATTCATAGCTTGCCAATTAACTAATATTTAATAAGTGCGATATATTTAAAATGGGTCTAAAGTATCTGAAATAAATACTAAATTTTGTTTAAATATAACATAAAGTGTTGGAAAGGTTTTATCGCAGCATTATCGATTTATACGTTTTCTTAAAATATGTTTCTTATTCTTAAAAATAAAATGCGCATAAAAATAGATTAAATAAGTCGTTAAGTCGTTCTTTATAGAATGTAAATATTCGTAAATTGAAGTAAATATCGATAAATACTCGATAACTTTATTTCTCTTCATTTCTCTTCAACTGAAAAGTTAACAGCTTCACAAAGCTTATGCGCCTGCAGGGCAACGCCGCGTCGAGCACGCTCGCTTGGGCTAACGATGCTCTGTGATTGTTAGAGACGTAAAGCAAAGGAAACCCTACAAAATTGAACCGAATTCCCAAGTCTTATCAAACCACACACGCTCCCATCATCAACAGCGGCAACAACAAGGTTGTGGTCCTTGTACTCAACCTCAACGAAGGAAGAAGCAGAAGCAGAAGCAGAAGCAAAAAAGAAATGCGAAGAGAAGGAGAATGGGAATGAGAAGGGAAAGGGAAAACTTACTACATCATAAACTAGAAACATGTGGGAAATGGCTGGGTTTAGTTGTAGACGATGGCTGGGATGTGGGCTCGGTGGAAATTATGTTGATAACCTCACATGATCCTGACATTAGAGCTGCTGTTGCTGTTGCTGTTGCTGTTGCTGTTGCTGTTGATGTTGCTCCTTCCCTCTGCCGCTCAGTCCACGCTGTGGTTGCCAGATGGAAATGGGCACGTACTGGCTTAAGTATATTTAAGCATATGGAGAGAATCAAGTGAAAATCAATAAAAACCAAACACGTCTACACAAATCACATGAAAATCGATGTGGCAGGCTGAGTGTGGTGCGAGTGGGAGTGACAGTGGTGGGGGCGTGGCAATAGCAACGTTTCTGATGTAACCGAAACTTAAAGGATTGCGATTTGGACTCCTTTCCGCTCTCCATCTCATCATCCTCGTTGTTGTTCTTGCTGTTTTATTGGCAAAACGTGCAACGCATTGTAAAGTATATCCAAGATGCCAGAGAAATCTTGTTAGTTGCCGAATATGAAAATCGAAATACACTAACTGCTCTAAGAAATACAGGGTATACATATCCATAAATGTAAAACTATAAATTGCTTATACTATAACATAAAATGTTAATAAGTTATTTATCAATCAATGAGTATACAAAAATGATTATAAACTCTTTATTAAAGTTGCTGCATTTTCGACCTATTCTACCTAATGAAACTGGGTAATGCCTCAATGGTCTCGCCTGTTCCTGCTGAACAAGTATATATATACTTTGTAAGATCGAAGTTGCCCATTTTTGACTGTTAAGCACATGTCGCTGCTGATAAACCTAATAGACTCTATTGACTTTTAAGTACAGGGTCTAAAAGCCATATATATAAAGTTTCAGCAAGTTAACCCTAAGAATTAACAGTGTTCTTTTGAACAGCCGCTTACAGCGAGTGCACATAGTGAGTCTACTGTTGATAATACCCGCTGTTAGGGTATATCAAAGTAGAGAACGCATTGGGATACTTTACAAAGGCGCATTAAGTGGTTCGTTCAATCGTATCCTCTTTGCTAGCTTCGCTTCTACTCTCTACACTTCTCTCAGCTCTTTTTGCATTCTAGGAGTGGAGCACCTTCAGCTATAGGTACCTTCCCCGCTCCCTCTCACCCACTCCCTTCCGATGTGAGTAGTTTCGAATTTTGATTTCTTTTCTATAGTTTGCTGTTGTTGTTAAAAGGATTGAGCCGATAGCTTAAGTGCCTTGGCCAAACAAACGCAGCTTTTAGTGGAATTTACTTCTATGTGGAATGTTTCCACTTTGATTTGCCCCCTCCACCTCTCACCCACATTGCTCTGCCCCGTTTTGGAAGTGCATTTGTGTGTATTACGAGAGTCTGAACGTGTTCAAAATTTCATCAAAAAACTTTTCCTTTCATAAGCCCAGGCACAAAGGCATCAAAAGTTTACAGTTTAACAATAAGTACAGCGTCTTTAGCGCTCATAAACCCCATTTGAGTTCCCCTTTCCGTTTAAGCCAACAAACTACTGGGTCTGCGAACAAGTTTAAGCCGTCTTCATTTGAGAATTTTTAATTTTAATTTATTACCCGTTGCTTTAGTCAAAATGTAATCAACAATTTTAGTTCCTGGAGAAACAAAATGAAATGAATATAAATAAATTATTAAGTATTCTTATATAAATATCTTTAAAATAGCTTCAAGTGAGAAAAGTAAAACTTTAATTAAGTTATAATCTTGTAAATATGTAGATAATAAAGTATTATTTAATTGTTTACTGTATTAAATGTATTTTGATTTAATTTTATTTATTTAAATTTATATTTATATATTTAAATTAATTTTAAATGTATTTAGATTTGTTTAAATTAAATTAAATTTAGGAAACTTCTCCTGAGCAGTAGAAAGTTGTTGTAATATACTACTAGCGCCACCTGGCGTGCAGATCTGGCACTCACATTCATATTAAACCCTTCAATAAATGTTGATTGCATTTCCTTCCAAAAATATAATAATTGTTTAAATATAAACAAGTGCAGGGTAGTTTATAGCTGACTACAGGGTATGTCTCAGTCTTATACTCTCAATTGCATTAATTATGCCAATTGTTGAGTACTTATACGCCTTGTAAATATATGATTATAACTGTTATTATATTTTTTAATAACTCCAGCAGAACTACAGGGTATCTGTCAGCCCGTGCAGCATTAATTGCTTAATTCTGAGTAAGTTTTTCCGCATTTTATTCACTTTGTAAATATATTTATCTCAATATATATGTATGTAATGGGTTAAATTTAAGCTAAATACAGGGTATCCCTCAGTCTAGCAACTTTAACTACTTTAATTTGAGGAATTTGGCAGTCAAGTAGCTTTTTGTTAAAGTATCTTTTCACATTGTGCACCTCTTAATTTATATTGCGGTATCTCAACTGCAACTGCAGGGTATCTCTCAGCCGTGCGCTCTCAACTGCTTTATTTTGTGGAAGTTTCAAGTATTTTTCAGTAATTTAGAGCTTGATACTTTTGGTGGCGTGCTATTAGTTGACCATAGTTTTGTTGCAATTGGGCGACAGCGGAAGGAAGGGGGCGTGGCAGGAATAGGAAGAAAAAGTAGATTAAAATGCTGCTCGGCTCAGGAGCTGTCAGTGTTTTAACGATTCATCTTAATACAAATATAAAAAATGGCGCCACTGCCGTTGGCCAGTCATTGTAATCCCCCTTCCCCCCCTCCCTTTCCATCCAACCGACCTCTCACTCTCTTTCGCTCTCTTCTGTTTGCTGCCCCGCCCGCCTCTTTTGAGCTGACTATTTGTCAGCGTTGCCAAGATGTTGAGCTGCAGGCGGCGGATCTGGCAACGTACTGTGTAAAGCACAGAGTAAAGTTCTGCCACAAAAACTTGTCGCTTTGCTGCTGCTGCTGCTGCTGCTGCTTCATCTTGTACTTCTTCTTTTTGTTGTCTGTTGCATGGAGTGGGTGTGTCATTGGGAGGGGGCTGGGGAGGCTTACACATGTCAGTTAATGCTGAAAAAATGTTTACACAACACAATTGCCACGTTGGCACTCTGTGTGTGTGTGTGTGTTTGTGTGTGTGAGTAGGTGGGCTGCGGAAGCGAGAGCGGGAGGGAAAAGTGGCAAGGGAAGGCACAGCATGGGGCATCACACAGATGCCAAAGTTTAAAAAGGGCAGCACACCCGTCTACCCTCCTTCCACCCTCCTTCCACACACTCCGCAGTCGTCCCCTCCTGGCCATTGCAGCAAATGTCGAACAGGATAAAAGTCAGAAACAGGCAATTAATCAAATACATGATTTATTTATCGGATTTAACCTCAATAGCTGGCAAACTGGACAAGCTAAAACATTTATTTTAACACTATATTAAATAACAAATACAGTTCAACCTGCCTATAGTGTATTAGCACTGCTTTAGATTATTCATTTATCTTAATTGTATTACATTCTTTCTCTTTTATTTATATTGTTTGTTCTTATTATTACGAATTTCACTTTTAATCGCATCATTCAATTTATCTAGTTCCTGCATATCTAAATTTTACACCGATTTTGTGAACTTTTAACTCTATTTAACTCTATTTGCAGTAAATACATATCTATCTAACTTTTTGCCTCATGTCCCAACAAATCTGCAGCCGATCTTATTAGAAACACACAAAATCCGCTCCAATTTGCTGCTTGCGCTCGTTTGGAATGATTCTGATTAGAAACCGCATTGGAGAAAAACTCATGAAATAATTTTTTTGAGCTCTTTCATTTGCACTCACAGTCTGTAAACGTTGAGCTGCTCTTGAGTTAATTAAATACTCTTTATGTTTGTTTCTCTTTGCTGCTCTTCGATTTAAGAGCATTCTCACTCCACTCAAAAGAGTGAGAGAGAATGCTCTCTTTAAACGCAGCACAACAACAGCTGATGTTGCGGCATGGAAACATATGTTTGCCACACAAAACGTGTGCAGCACACGAAATCACTCAAGCAGTTAGGCGCAGCAGAGAACCTATGCGCTCTCTCACTCCCAACGCTGCCGCTCTCGCTCTGCCGGCATCGGCGCTGGCGCATTTAACAGTAACAGGCAATTCACGGCCAAGGGGAAAAGTCACTCACTCGTTAGCGGGCAGCGACGCAGCAGCGCTGCCGTGCCGGAAAATTGCTATAAAAGCGGAGGCGCACACCGCCGGCCGGATAGTAGCTTTGGAAAACTGCTCCGCCACAGAAGTTGCCGCCCAAGCTCCTCTCAGCCGTCAACCGTTAGCCGTCAGCCGCCCAGCGTCAGCCGTTAGCCGTGTGGCCGTTGTTGTGTCGTCCATCTTCCATCTTCGTTACTTTGCCGTTGTTGTTAGTGTTGTTCCAAAGCTTTTTGCAGCTGGTAGAAACAATACTCGCTCACCCACACAGATACAACAAACACGCACGCAGAGAGGCACAGCTGCAACCACAGCTGTGAGCATTGAACGACGAGCTGAACTTGAGTTGAGTTCAGTTGAATTGAGTTGGGTTGAGTTGAGTTGAGTTCAGTTGTATTGAGCCAACCACCCGACAGAGGAGGCCCTATCGTCATTTCTGTCTGAGTTTCTTCGTTCAGTCAAGCAGCGGCCGCCGCACGCAACACAGCAGCTCCACTCGATACGCATGGAGACGGAACGACGCTAGCAGCAGCAGCAGCATTAGCCATTCTATATACATACATAGACCACACATACAAAATACCAATACATATGTAGAACTTTAATTAATTCGCAACAAACAACAACTCAACTTTCAAGTGCTGTGCGTAATTTTAAAGAGCAAAGAAGAAAACATAGAAAAGAAACAGACAGAGAGAGCGAGCGAGCGAACAAAAGACGGGCGGCAGTTTCGGCTTTTTTTTAGAATGTATTAAAATTTAAATGTTTAACTAGAATAACAAATTTAGTTGTTGATACTTTTTGCAATTATTTGTTAAACCAGAGTAAAAGAAAGGATAGGGAGGTAGAGCGAAAGAGAATAGGCAGAGGAACAGACAAAGCTTCAGTCAGAAAATTGTGTGCCGTAAAACAAAAAAAAACGTGAAGTAATCAAATAAAATTAAATCGCAAATAATAAATTAATAAATAAATAAAAGAAGAACTTAAAATACAACACAAAAACATACACACACACATAAAAACACAAATCAAATCAAATTCTTGTGATTAAAGTGCATTTCTAATACATATATACATAGTTATATACACACATAAACACACTCACACGCATATATATGTATGTATTCAACTATCCATAAAACGCAACGAAAAATCAACAACAAAACCAACAACAACAACTGCAAGAGCTAAGAAATCCCAATCAAAATTTGAAAAGCTGCACAAAACATAAATTTCCAATTGGAGACAAAACGTTAACGAGTGAGATAATTCCAATTTGAATACTGCGCTGTCCGTCCGCGCTATGAAGATGGAAGTGCTCTCAGTACAAAATCATATTCAGGGACAATTTGGTGTCATTGGTACAACAAAAGTTAAAGGTAAGTTTTAAATACAATTTTTTAATATTTGTTATATACAAATTATCATAAAATATTTATTTATTAATTAAGTTTATTCAAGTGCTGTGCAAATGCTTAAAATCTAGAATTTTAAGTATTATTCTTGATTTTTTAACAAGTGATATACAATTTGTAAAATAGAAACAAATAATTGAAATGCAAGAAATAAAGAAATATTTAAGAATTTTTTTTAACAGAAAAGAATAGAATTTTTGCAGAATTAAACAAAATTAAAAACTACTTTGAGTAATTGCAAATAATTACAGTTCGAAATTTTAATCCGTTTATATATTTTAAAAGAAAATAAAAAATGTGCAGGAAGTTCTATGTTAAGAATTTTATATAAAATTAAACAGCATTTTAGGAACGTTGAAAAATAGTTATTAGCTCGAATTTATTTACAATATTTTATTAAAGAAGCATTTAATGGAAATTTAAATTTTATAAGTGAAAAAAATATGTGAAAAACTGCTTACAACAATTGTTCCACAATTTTGTTCCAGTTGCTCAGTTTCTATAACTGATTCCATTATTAAATCATTGATAAATTGAGAATATTTGCTTTATCAGCAAATGCTTTTTATTCTTCATTAAAATAATCATGCATCAAAAATTATGGTTGTCTTCTTTTATTGCAAAACATTTTCGAAACATTTCAAACATATTTTTAATGTGCTTCGAACATTTAAAAAAATATTTTTTATAGCCACTTTTTGATTCAATTAATTTGGTAACATATTATTTGATGTTTCAGCAAATTTGTTAGACATCAAAAAATGTAGAAATAAGCATAACGCAGTGAAAATACTCAATAGATTATGTCTATATACCCTGTAAATAGATATATGTTTCAGGTATAAGAATATATCTGTTATTTATCATTTTAATAATGTTTAAAAATATTTATTAAAACATTTATTATTTGCAAATACAATTAGACTCCACACAACAGAGAATTTCTTTTTATTTTGAAAATGTTTGCAGTTCATTAAAAAAGTGTATAATTATAAGGAAATGTAGCTTTTCTAAAGATAATATAGGGAATTTGCCAGTCTAATAGGACATATTCTCAAAGGAACAGGATATGACAGAGTATGCTTGGGGTTGTGCAGGATTCTTTTATGTTCTCTTCATTCGTTTTGCTTTATTTTATTTTTATTTCTTTTTTAAACACTCAAAATTTGCTTGAAAGCATTGCATGCATATCCTGTTGTTGTGTCTGTCTGCCGGATTATGCAACATCCTGTTAATCCCTGTCACTTTAAACTTGGCCAAGGCACACAGTTGGGCAAATTAGACATGGACACGTACAGCCAATTGGGGATAGAGTAAGGGGTGGTAATCCTACCGAAAATTCAAAATCACCCAAAGGCGTAAGCCAAACGAAGGTAGATCGGTGGAATGAGGAGAGAGAGAAGCTTTATGTTGACGACGACGACATGCAACAACATGTCGTTGCACAGGCACATAGACATGCATATGCAGGCAAAAACATGCTCATATGCACACCTTGCCAACCGGCTGAACAGAAACCTCTCTTTCTCTCTCTCTCTCACACTCTTTCTTTCTCTCTGTCGCTCTGTGTCTCTGCATCTATGCATCCCTTTCACTCTTCTATTCCAGTAATGTGTGTATTTGCAGTCAATTTAATTTCATGACTGACTGAGCGCATGCAATTTTATTTTTCGAAGGACACACACACACACCCATTTGTATGCTTGATATGCATGTTGTGTGTGTGTCTAGTCATGCATATGCATATGCTATTCAAACTTGGGAATCTAGAACCCGAATAATGTTGTTTAATAAATTACTTAATTTCCTTCGTCTGCAAATTTACATATTTTGTGTAATACATAATAACCACATATAGTTATGTTAATTCATAACAAAAATCTCGTTTAGATAACATATTCTTTATTCGTTCTTCTATTTTTCTGTACTTTGAAAATCTTCTTCGAAATAACAGTTTTTCGAATTATAATCGATATACATAATTGCTTTGGCATTTGTACAATATCCCTTCAACTTTGTATATTAGATATTTTTAATATTCTGCGTATGGTCACTCTGATCATTCGGATATTCAGTGCTAAAAGCGCGTGCTACACACGCACACACACACACTTTCATATGTATATTAGTGCAGAATATGCATGTAAATTCGCGAGTGAATGAGTTTTCAATGAGGATTCAACGAGTGGTAAAAGTATTAATTCCAAGGTATTTAATCATATAATATCAATCAACATTTAGCTAGTTCTCTACGCACTGCACTCTCTGAACGTGTTTCGTAAATTTAAGCTCAAGGCCACGCACACATACACACTTATACGCATAATGCAATATAAGCGCAGATTCACCCTCGCTCTCCCCACACTTGCATAGCGACAGACGAAAGATGAATGCGACTGTCTGAGCGCTAGCTTTGCAATAACAACAAAGTGTGCAAACAAAGCTTTAACATAGGCAGGGCAAGCAGAACAACAACAGCATCTACTCTAATGTATGCAAGTATGAATGTATGCACATATTCATGTACTTAGATTTGTGCATAAGCATGTTTACAGGTATGTGTGATGCTGTTGCTAGGCTGTTATTGTTATTGTTGCTATTGCTATTGCCGAATGCATAAAACAGACAGCCGCAAATATCGCGTGATGTTCTTGCTTTTAGGTAGCGAGAGTGCGCTGCGGGGGAGGACGCATTGTGGCTCTCTAACAGAATCAGAATTGCATATACACATGTACGTTCACATATGTGAGTACTTGTGTGCCTGTGTAATTAAATGTGTATGCGTTCGTTTGTCTGTTTCCTTTTCGCTTTCGCTTTTGACTTTACACAAACCCTTTTCATGCGGCACTTGACTAAATTCAATAGCCAACGCAGACACACACATGTAGCGAACGAGAAAGAGAGCCGCAAAACATGTGCCGTTAATTTCTTAATTACGCGGGTGGGCACAATGCCTTAAGAGAGAGGGAGGCAGCGTAAAATAACCATTCAGGCAATGGACTGGGGAGGTTGCTGTATGAACAAAGAGGTGGAAGGTTTCTGGGATGAGGAGGCTCCAAGAGCTTCAGCGCTAATTACATGACATCGTCGAGTCAAGCCAAGTAGTTAATTTGTGCATGGGACAACAGTAAGAAATTTAACTGCTTTTTTATTTACATACAACATACACCTTAAATAAACACACTCTCAACATGTGTATATAGATATCTACATACATGAGCGCCTATATGTATATCCATGCTTACACAGAAATGCAAATGTTTTATGTATGTAAACATACAATGGGCAGCCTGAGTCTGACAGTGGTTGAAAATGTGTAGCATGTGTGTTGCACTTAATATAACCTGAAAATTATCTAGATTGTAAAAATAAACAGAGTTATGGACAGATAATACTATTACAGATAATTTAGGATATTATTTATGCAGTTTTTTTAGTAAATAATACTTTTAATGCAATACATTTTTGTGCATACATCTGACCACTGTGCGGCTGCTGCGCTCAGTTCAGTCTCAGTCTGAGCTTTTGTATTTGTATGCTTGAGTATTAAAATAACAGCAAAAGAAATAAAAACTGTGCAGCCAAAGGCAAACGACAAAGAAGATACATAAAGCAAGAGGAGATGGTTGGTTGAGAGGGGTGGGGCAGCAACAGCAACGGCAACGGCAAACTGCACAGCAAGGCAAACGTTGAAGAAACTGCTGACTAACGAACGACTGAACGAAAGAGCCAACAAAACGGATGGGACGGACGCGCAATCGTCAGCTGGAAATGTTGAGGCCTCTGCCACACGAAGCGAAAAGAAGAGTGTAGAAGAGAGTGGTATGATTATGGGACGGGGGACGCAACACATTACCTAATGGCTGGTCGACTGCTTGAAAGAGTGGCGAGTGCAGAGTGCAGAATGCAGAGATGGGGGAAGCGGACGACATTGCGGCTGTTTAAGCGAACGGCTGATTTTCCAGCTGTTGTTGCCAGGTGATTTCGTGCTGCCCCGCGCCTTTGGAAGCCATTGAGTGTGTTGGCGAGCCTGCGCAGTGACAGTGAGTGCAAATTTGAGCTTGCGCAAGCTCTTCAACTACTTCTCTCTCTGTGTCTGAGAGCGATAGAGTGGCAGTGCGAGAGTGAGAGGTAGTAGGAGAGTGAGAGTTTTTGCCGGTGGCAACGCAGACATCAGCTGTTTTTTTTTTGTGTGCTTTTCTCTGTGGTTTTGTGGTTTTATTTCATCTGCCCGTCAATGTTTGGTGACTAAACTTGTGCACTTTTGCTACTCTTCTACAATTACAGACTGGACGAGTCCGCTGACTGCACCAGCACCAGCAACTGCAACGGCAACAGCAACGACAACGGGCGTCGCAGTAAGTGCGCCGCCAGCTGCAGAGGTGACCGTGGCTGACGTGGATATTGTGGATGTGGATGTGGACGTTGATGTTGTGGATGGTCATCCAGCGTCAGTGCTGCATATGCGTCAGCAACAACATCAGGCGCTCAATCAGACGCGTCCCCGCCTCTCCTCGTCATCATCATCCTCATCGGCGGCCGTCAAGCCTCCCGCTTCACCAATGGCCGTCACCTTTGATGTGCTTAACGGCGGCAGCGCTGCCGCTGCCGCAACCGCGGCCTATATGTCCAATGTATTGCAGGCAGCTCCACCGCCCACGCTGCCCGCCTCCCCGATGCAGTCGACAGCGGCCTCACGCTTCGGGGCCATTGACAATCTGGACGACGTAAATCCCGGCGCTGTGCAGGAGCTTTCGCGGCGTCTGGAGACCAAGCTGCGCGACGCCAAAAGTCGACATCTCGCCTGCACCGAGGTGACGCTGCCCAACGATCTCACCCAGCGCATTGCCGCCGAAATCATACGCATGTCCGAGCGTGAACCGTGTGGAGAGCGGGCTTGCACTATTTTCATTGAATTCGAGAGCGAGCCGAACAACGTTAGGTGAGTGCGAAACGATCGGCAATCGCTGCTCTTCGAAAGCGACATTTTTGTTGAGGCTCTTGCTTTGAAATGCTTTTGCTCTTAAACGACTAACGTTGAATTCGCTCTCTTTACAGACGCATTGCTTCGTTTAAAGTTGATCCGGACACCGTTTCCATATTCGAGCTTTATCTGACGCTAAAGCAGGACAAGAGCGGCTGGACCTCCCTACTGCCACAGTTTCTCAAGTGAGTAATGAACAGAAAGAAGAAGAGGAGAGAAATAGAACTAGAGTGCTTCTATATTAAAGAACTGTTAAAACTAATTCATTTTATTAATCTCTTTAACACAGAAATCTAACACGCAGCAATACAATTTTGATCAGTCCCGATTTCACTTTGACCAAGAATAAGCTTTACTCCTCTGAGTAGATGCAATTACAACAACAACAAAAGAACACATGAGGCATGCAGATGGAAGGCGTGGACGTGGGGGCGTGTGAGCGCTGCTTAACTCATTACACAATCCCTCCGAATAAGTAAATGATGAAAAATAAAGATGAAGAAGCACTTGATGAAGATGAACATGAAGAAGAAGAGCAGCTGTAAACTTTAGTGAGCTTTCACGTCGACGTCTGCTACGAATTCATACACAAAAGAAAAAACAAACAAACAAACCCATAAAGAGGCAAACTTTGGACCACAATTCAACTACTCCAGCAAAAAAAGAAAACAAAAACAAAAGCAACAACAAAAACAATTATGTATTTTGAGACCTAAAGAAAAAGGAAAAACAAAACAAAACAATACAAAAGAAAAGGAAACACAACAAAAACAAATCAACTGCAGTTGCAGGCAACTCAAAACTCTTATTGGACTGACTTTTTGGCTTATAAAAAAAGGAACTTTTTGAAAAACGCAAAAAAAAAAACAAAAACAAACGAAAAACAAATATTGAAAATATTATAAACAAAATTTCACTCAGTGAACGGTTGCCGGTTATCCGTTTTTTTTAAACAAGCAAAAAAAAAAGGAAAGCAAACGCAAGGAGAATAAGCAAAAAGAAAAGAAAACCAGCAAAATGTAAGAGAAAAACAAAAAAAAGAGTATTAATCGAATAAGCTATGTATGAGTATGTATGTATGTATGTGTATATCGAAGGAAATACAAATACAGATACAAATTCAATATAATGTGGTAGTTGATATATGCGTATGTGTGTGTATGCGTGCATGTATGTGTATCTGTATACATGTGCATGCATTTGTTCACACATGTATGTGTATATGTATGCATGTATATGTATGTTTTTCTTCACGATCTTATTAGGCTATAAAAGCTCTTTATACATATATATATATGTATATATATATATATATATATATATATATATATATATATAAAGAATGAAACAATAAGCAAAGCGAGAGTAGAACAGAGAAGTTTAAGAAGAAGTTGCAAAGGAAATATATATAAAAATAAATAAAAACAAAGTTGATGTGATATTATATAATAATTATGAATATTAAAAAAGAGAAAACACACACACACATACACACTTAAACAATTGATTGATTTCGTATTAAAAACATGTCTCAAAAATTCAAAAAACATAAAAAGAAAAGCAAAAAGTTTCAAGAAAAACCTACAATTAAGTTATGTTCCCATCAAATTTTCTATATAATTATAATCAATGTATTCTCTTTATTTACCCGCTCCTCCCATTACTTTCTTGTGCAGAGTTCCAAACTCTGCTTCTATATAGATATATACAATATATATATATGAAATATTTATAATAATTGATGTGTTTCTAGCTTAAGATTTTAATATTAAAAAAAAAAACACAAAAGAAAACAACAACAACAACAGAGAATTCAATGTGTGTAGATGTGTATTTAACTGTAGTTTATTAAACAAAAGGAACTTAACAATTGGCATGCATTAATCAATAATGATATACATATATTTAAATATATAAAAAAGTTAATACAGTGGGGCAGCTAATTGTATTTTTGAGTAAAATTGAAAAGAATTGAAAGAATTGGGCAACTGTTTGGAAAAATCTATAAAGTCATCTGTGTTAATAAATTTTAAAATAATTTATAGCGTAGATTAACAAAAACAAATTGAAAAGTAAAAACTAAAAATACAAAACCCGTTGTACAATTTTGATAGCGCTGCAAAACAATTTCAAGCAAACGAAAGCTACACACATTTAAGCTAGAATATAATTAATAATTTTTTCATTTATACACACACCAACACACACACAGACACAATCAATCAATCCCCCAACAACAACAAAAAAAAAAGATCTCGAAAAAAAAAACAAAAGAAAAGAAGCTTCGGCCAGCACGAAGTTGAAATACCCTTTGCAGTTTTGATTCAAGCTCAAGAAATGCAGTTAACAATAATGAACAATAAATCATATATTATTAAAAACCATCAAAAGTTATCAAAATCTGCCAGGGTATTCAATTAACAATAAACAATAAATAGCAAACACTCATTAAATCATTAATAGGAACAACAAATTCAATAAATTTTGTTGTGTTGCGTTTTCCACAGAACACACAAGAGACACATGTAAATAGAGCAGCAAAAGAACAACAGAAAACAACAACAACAACAAGAACAACAGCACTAAGCGTATTTAATAAAAACAAAAACAAAAAAAAACAAATAAGAGATGTGAACATAAAAGCAAGTGGAAAAAATAGAACCATGAATGTGATCTATTTAATAATAAACAAAAACAATACAAAATAGAAAAACTAAACAAAAACAAAAATTTCAAGTGAAAAACAAGAAAAACAATTGAAAATATTGGGTTTTTCTTCAACGTGTTTATTTAAATATCTGTTTAACTTCTATTTTTTTTTTAAATCTTTAATAAATGTAAAACTTTTAATTTGTAGAACTTAAAATATAATTTGCCAAACAATTAATTCGTTTATTTCTTGTACGCCACGCTTTCAAAAAATACCACACAAAATACCAAAAAAAGAAAAAGAAAAAAAAAACTTAAAAAGTAATAATATTTATAAAACGAAAAGAAGTTTTAAAGTCCGTAGAAACGCAATGCTTTCAATGTTGAAAAGTTTTTTCAATTTATGTTCAGAAAAACAAAACAAAAAAGAAAAATACTAGCTTCTTTGATTTGTAGTATTTTTTTGAGATGGTCCAACGAATTGTGACGCGATTTTTTTGTTGTTTCTCCAATGGATGGGTGTAAACCGAATCTTAGACACGTCCAGTGCTCCTCAAAGTATTTGTAAACAATAATGATATAAACAAAACAAAACATAAACAATATGAAGCAACTATCGATAATTAGTTATTTATGATGTATGTGCATATGTATATGTATGTGTATGGTTAAATTGTAGAATTTTTACATAATCCTCGTATGCTGATAATACCTAGTGTGCATGTGTGCATGTGTGAATGTTTGCGCGTGTGTGTGTGTGTGCGTGTGTGTTGAAAGGGAACCAATTAAAGAGCAAAACTTTACAAATTAATCAATCAATTAGAAGAACGCCTAAGAAAAAGATTACAAATAAATAAACAAAAAACAAAAAAACGAACAGAAATACTAGTAAATTCTATTTAAAGAAACAAACAAACAATAACAATAATAATAATAATATATATATATATATAAATGTATGTACTATCAAGAATATTTAGAGCACAGCAACTATCCCTCCTTAAGAAACCCCTTCCGCTGACCCTTCCCCGCAATTCCTCACACGCCTTCCACACACACACACACAAACAACCATTTTTGATATTGATAAAAGTAAAACGAAGAAAATATAAGAATTATTTAAGCGATTATCCCACCATGTGATTTATATGAAATCTATAATTTCAATTATGTAGAACAAAGTGAATTGTATGTGTTTTTTCGGGAACAGCAAAACAAAGCGAAATACTAATATTATAATACAAAACTAAAGCTGCATATAAATTTAATGTTTTTTGTTGTTATTAGCAATCGAACACTCTATCTAAAACAAAGAAAACAAAACATAACAAAACAAAGAACAAACATTCTAAAATGTCTTAAGATTAGAAACGAATGGAAACCTCGTTCCGAATTCCAATTTCGCTGCAATTTCACTTTAAAATCATCACACTTTCTTGATGCTGTAGTTAAGTTATTTGAATGGAAATTGTTGTGGAAGCGGAATTGAGAGCAACAGTTGAGTTAGTAGATATGGGAATACTCTATGTTGTAAATCAAGTAGCTACACTAAGTAAAAGTTTAACAATTTCCATAAACTATTAAAAACAAAGAACACAACAAGAATACAAAGCAAATGCAAGCAAACAATATGATTATATATATATATATATATAATTATACATATATGTATGTAAAAACAACAACAAATTTAAACTTTAGTAGCGCTTAACAAATTCTAGCAATTTAACAAATTTTAATTAATCAAAATATGAAATATATTATATATATTACAAAAAAAGAAACACAAAACGAAAAAAAAAAACATAAAACAAAAACAAAAACAAATGCAACAAACTGCAATTTCATTTTTCTCTGTGTAAAAGTTGAGTAAACAACAAAATAAATTTTTTAAATGTGAACTTGTCGTTTAAATACAGCTGTTGTGGGTTTGTGTCTTGGGAAAAGCTTTCAGTGAGCGCACACACCAACATAAGCACTTAATTGCTGCAGCCAATAGCAGCTTAGCTTGTGCACGTGCTCTCTCACTCGCTCTCTATCGGCTTCTCTGCGATCCTAGCTAAGCTGGCATGGAGCCAATCAGCTGTCAGCAGGTAGCGCTCGGCTACAAGTTCGGCTTTGTGTTGGCAACCGCAGCTTAAGTCGAGTTATTCGTTCAACGTTGTTTGGCGCGAACGGACGTGTTTACGTTTACGGGTTGGGCTGTCGCGCTTTGAATCTACTACTGTCGCCTTTCGTGTGCGCGTTCGCTTTTGTGTGTGGACTTAAAGCGTTTTCTAACACTGCGCTTGGATATAATGCTAGTTCTATGATTGGTAGGTAACATCAGACTACATCTCTCGCTCTCTTTCTCACTCTGTGTGCGAGTATGTGTGTGTGTGTGTGTGCTTATCAGATAAAGCAAACTGCTTGCCCTTCAAATTGTCAACGTTATCTGCAGATATCTAGTCTTTTGTTACCAACTCCTTGCGGCTTCATGCTGCGGCATTTCGCAAAGCAATTTCCAATTGCCAAGCCTAATGACTGAATGTGTGTGTGTGTGTGTGTGTGTGTGTGACAGTTTAAGTAATTCATATGAATACCAATAAATGACTAAAAATACTCGCATGCTGATCCTCTATCTTAACTGATCCTCTGCTTAACTGGTAACTGGGTGCGCCTTGGCCAAGTTAGCAGGTAAATTAGCTAATCATTGCCTGGCAATCAGTTTGTCTGCCGAGGACGAAACTATGCACGTAAGCGTAGTTCCAATTAGTCAACTCGTTATAATTGACAATGTCGCCCACTAGATAAACTCTTCCTACACTTCTTCTTTCTCTTTTGTGCACATTGAGACAAAGAAGCCAACTTGAAGAAGGTTTATTTTAATACTTATTGAATTTGATCAAATGTAGACTCTACAATTATATAAAACGACTGACGATATTTTATTAAATGGAATTCCTTATATTATATATAGTAAACTATAGATAGTTATGATTTGAATTGAAAATAATGTTTAAAATGTAAATTATTGCCTTGCCTCTTTTGTTCTGCATGATTCTTTCAATTAATTCTTAACAATTTTGAGTTTTGCCATAGCTGAGAGTTCTATTCATAATATTTATGCAATCTTCAGCTTTATTTGAATCATATGCAAAACATTTCTCGGGAATCTGTTGAATGCATAAAGGCAACGAATGAAATGCACTTTTGGTGGCCCATTCAATTGTTAGATGCAGTGCAGCGATATGTTTGCTTCGTTCTCTACCTCTTCTTTTGCTTCTACTCTTCTTCTTGCCATGCTTTGCACTAACAGTCGAGCATTGATGGCATTTCAACTGTATTTAGGTTTCACTTAAGCAACTCATCAGTTCAATTGCTTTACTTATTGATTCTTTGCGCGATTTATAAGCTTAATCTATCCGTTCTTCTGACCAACTTTCTGAACTGTTTCAATTATGAACCAAAGTTGATGAAATTTGATAGAGCTGTTGCTTTCTATTAATTATATCATATATACAGAAATCTGTGGGATCTGATTGCTATATCACATGGATTTTGGTGTTGAAGTAATAGATATTAAAAATATCAAATATTGAATATAATCATTTCTAGATAACATACTTTAATTTATAATCTATGGCATTATAAACCTTATTAGCTAAGCTTCTCAGGTAAGCGGAGTTTTACGTGCTTTTAAGCCATTCAGCGTTCTAACTATCTTTGTGAACTCAGTTAATATGCCACCAAAGTTGATGAAATTTGGTAGAAACCTTGTTTTTCACTAGTTTTAGCACATATATTGGAATTGAAGTGATCGGATGGCTATATCATCAGTATTTAGAAGCTGGCATTAGAGATATATGCCAAATAATGAAAAGAAGCAATTCCACATAAGTATCTCTAATTAACAGGCTTCGTTTGTTAACATTTTTGACAGCTAAACTATGTATACAACTTTTTTGCATTTAAAATATCCATTGCTCCACGTATCTATGTAAACTCAGTTAATATGGCACCAAAGTTGATGAAATTTGTAAGAGTATCTGGTTATTTACTGCAGCTGTGGCAAATGACGGAATAAGTTGGATGTATCGTGTGGTATGCAGTTACAGCCTGGCGCCGTAACCGAACCATCGGGCAAGTCAAGTTGTTACCTAGAAATGGGTCTGTTAACCTTTTTCGGTTTCTGGGGTTCTCTTTTTTATTATGCTTTTCTGTTTTTTATGCTGACTGACGTTAAACATTGCCCTCGGGAGCGGTTGATGAATCATTTGTTGGGGTTTTTGGTCAAAAAGTAAACAAGTTACTGGCAAATTTTCAATTTTCAATTATCAATTGCATTCCCAACGTATCAATTTGCAATTAATATTCTGCACTTTTCTTTGTCTTCAGCTGAGACTCTGACAGCACGTGCCCTGTAACTGTAGACAGTCTGCAGTGCAACAGCAGGGAGAGCGGGGTGGAGTGTATTCTTTTGGGGACATGGAGCACAGCAACCATGAGCCAACGGATATGGATGCCAGCCCCAACAGTGATGGAGGCGAATCCTCAGCTCAACCCACACAAATCACCTCCATCGATGGATTCTTCAATCGCAAACGTGGAAGACCGCCAAAGAATCGCTTTGTTGAAGTCTACAAAAGCGTAAGTAAAGCCTATCAATCTGTAAAGCTGTTCCAGAGAAGGATCTCTTTAATTACTTTTTAAGAGAGCAGCTCTCTTCTCTTTCCTACATTTTACATGTACCTCATTCTCTTATATGAATCGCACAATCAAAATACTTTCGTTTAACAGCTTGGCAAGTTTACATTCAATTTTTGAGTATATTTTGTGGCTTATACTCAGTAAATATGCTTGAATAGGGTAGATTAACTTTCAAAATTGTAAAAACCTTCTCTCTCGCACTACAATGCGAATTTAAATGGATTGTTAGTTGATCTTTGAGCTTTTGCAAGTCTATCCCAGTCTATACTTTATACTTTCCAGCGCAGGGTAACAACTAGTCGAGTACTCTCTATATTTTACGCGTTAAGCGATGAGTAGCAAATCTTTAGCTAATGAATGAGTTAAAAATAGCTCTTAGCTAATAGTTTCTAGGTCTATAGTTCAATTATTCCCCCTTCTCATACTCCTTCTGCTGTCCTCTTTCTTAAGCAATGCCCGACTTTAGTTTATTTCCAAAAAAAAAAAGAGGAAAAGAAAAGAAATAAACACAGAATACCGCAAATGGCAATGGACAAAATATTTATTCAAATTATTCGATTCACACAGATATACACACATACGTGCATTCAATTGCGTGTACTTGGGCAACACCTGTCCCCCTTCTCCACCTTAAGACGCTGACGCGTGGGCTGGATAATCGTAAACATAGACACAGACACACATACATACACAAATCATTCACACACACAAACAGTCGACAAGCTGAGCTCAAAAATGTAGAAATTATGAAAATGACAGTTAAAAGCACAAAACGTACAGCATACCATGGGAGAGTGCGTCAGAAAGAGACAGAAACGGAGGTGGGGGTGAGTTGATTGTAGGAGAGGTGAGTTGGGTGGGAGAGAGGGGAGGAGTTATTGCTATTGGACGCGGCGCAAGTGAAATAAAATGCGGAAACACTCGTTGTCAATATTAATATGACGAATATGGCAAAAACCAAATCCGAAAACTCAATTCAACACACGCCACATAAAATGCCACATTAGGCCCCATCGACGCGTCAGTACCCCCCTATTCCCCATTTCCCTTCCCTCTCGCCCTGCCGCATTTAACTTAACACTCGCTCAGAAAGTCCCTCAATGCACGCAAATAGGCGCAAATTCCTAATTACAAAGAGAGTGCGTGCGTGTGTGTGTGTGTGGTGCATATGCATGTGTGCTTTTGTATGCAATGGCCTTAGTTAAGGCGCGCCGTGAACTAGACAAATGAAAGAGAGTAAAAGAGAGCACGGGAGAGTAGATGCTAAAGCGAAGAGCCAAGAATGAAAGGTATTTGCTATTTGGCCATAACAACGCAGATCGCTTAATGTAATTGTTAAACTTAAGACGACACTTTAATGAAAATACTTGGATTGACCGGTAAAACTAACAGTTTCAATGTAGAAAGAATGAATATTGAAGAAGTGTACTAAAATTGTGGATAATAATGCAAAACGTGTACTAAAAAAGTAAATGAATAAAAAGTTTCATAGAGCAGCATTTTACATGGTAACAAATACCCTCTCTAACTGTTTATAATACAGTTTTGCTTTTGGAATAACGGATAATCAATAGTTCATTTAAAACTGGGACACAACACGAAGGCATTGCCTTACTTTTGTAGCGACCCTCTGTGACCGCCCTCGATCATTGAATATGACGATTAAAAGGAACGACACAACTACAAATCCAATAACTTCTATATATTGTCTTTAATCATATAAGGTGTGTGTACTTATATGAATACCTGTGTGTGTGTATGTGTGTGCAACTTATCAGGTAAATCCAAACACGTTTCATTGTCTTTTCAATCTTTTGGAGTAATTATTATTATAGACGCTGCCCAATTCAATACTTCGACTTACTGATACGCTATTTATGCCTAAATTTAAATAAATATATTTAACTATTTTATACGCTTTTTAAAATGTTAAAGTTAAACTTAAGCTAAGCTTTTAAATTCTTTTTCTCGCTTTGCTCAGCTTTCGTTATGCCATTTTTGGTTAGGGTATCCATAAGTTGGCATTCGAAAAAGCAATTCCAAAGTATTTTTGTGGTTTCTCTTTTTGTTGTATTTGGTTTTTTATTTAGCTTATTCTCCTTTTTGTTATTGTGTGTTGTTTTTTTATTATTATTATTATTATTATTGATTTTGATGCGTGAACAAAATTTAAATAGTGACATTTTAGGCCAACAATAAACATTAACAGTAATTTCGGAAATAATAAACTGGTTGCGACTGTTTGTCATATCATTCCGAAACTATGACAAGCTGCGACAACAACAACAAACAGAAGAACAACAACAGCAACAATGTCAAGTACAATAATGCCAAAGATATTCAATGAAACGGCACCCACAACTTTTGAGGGGCCGCGAAGGGGACAATTGGTTCCTCGTAATCCCTTCGAAAGGCCGAGTGAGAGCATAACTTGAATAAATTTTGTGTTGTTTAAGATATCATAATGAAAATTTCTGAGAAGTTTATAAATTTATTAAAATATGAACACACCGAATATCAGCTCTATAACTTTGTTAATGTTAATTTATATTTATATTTTAGTACGTTATTATCAATTTGAACTTAAAACATTGCTATCATTTTAAGAGTCTTTCTTTTTTTATCATTTGCAGACTCAACACTCCCCTCAAGCCATATTCACTAGCTTCAAGCTGGAGAAAAATGATCAGACCAATGTTTCCGGTTTGGTAGCGCCCCCTGAAAGCGCTGAGAGTCCCGTAACTTCTCTGAGACTGCCAGCAGTCGGCACACAAACAACGCAAAGCGGACTGATTGCAACTGATCTCACACCTAGTCGGACCAGGAAAAGAGGTCGCGTTTGGACCGTGGAATCCCACAGAGATTTGGGATCAGTTCCAAGCAATGAGAAGCTGAAGAACACAACAAAAGTGGAAACAAGTGAAAGTCGATTGCCAGCTCAAGTGAGTTTCGAGTTGCATAAGAGATTTTAATGATTCAATAACATAATAAATGTCTACACAAGCTAGAAAGGATTTATAAATGTCCAAGAAACAGAACTGATCTTAAGAATATAAAACTAAGTGATTAATTTAGAATACAATTAACTAATCTTCTATTTATTAAGTAAGCTTAAGATATGCGTTCTCTTCGTTCTCTTTTAATTATACTTCAACTTGTCTGATTATAAACTAACTAATCTTAATTACTTTCTCTCTCTTTCTCAACATTTAGGCAATGTTCTGCGCGCCTAGTGTGGAGGAGTCTGCAACCAGCAAGTGCCTGGAGAGAGTCTCCGGTATGTAGATCTACTTAAACCTTCAATAATGATTTCATCGTGTAATCTATCGTCTCTTTTATTCAAGTTGTGCGTGCGGCGGGAACATTTTATCCGGAAAACGCAAGCGCAGTGCCCGCCATGGAGACAACAGACAGCACAAGGATTCGGTATAGTCCGTCGGATAATAAGGAGTGCAGTGTGGAGCAACCGGAGGATCTGAGCATGCGTGGCAGCCAAGCAGCGTCAAGTGTGGGGCGTGGCGAGCCAGAGGCGGGTTTGAAGCTGTTGCAGTTTAAACAATTGATCGATTTATATCAGCGTCAATGGCTATTGCCCAGTTTTCTGGCTGCGGCAAGTCAACCAGCCGGCATGGACATGCGTCTGCTGCTAGAGAATGCCGCACAGCAGAAGATGCTGTTGCTCAATGCGGCAGCTGCAGGTGCTGTGGCAGCTGCCGCTGCAGCAGCAACAGTTACAGCCACAGCAGAGAAAGCGCCTCCCATTGAAGCCCCCACCGTGACTGCGATACCAGCTCCCATTCCCATTGCTGGGCGTGGCAAGAGGGCGAGAGATCAGGATATTCCCACGGGTTATCTCAAGTTTCGCTTCAATGAGGATTGCGGCTTTGAGCGCTGTGGCTATCGGAACCATCAGTCGCACTTTCACTGCAATCGACGGGATTGTCATTACAGTTTCTGCGACAAGACGCGCTTCGTGCAACACACGGCGCGGCATGAGCGCATGGACACCCTCATGGGCGATGACTTTCTGCAATATCGAGCCAATATGCGTTGTGGTGTTATCGATTGTTGTTATGCCACGCCCACGTCGTCGGCAGTCAACCCCCGCCCAGGTAGGTGGGCATATTATAAATGAAAATCAGCTTCGATTTCTATTAACTCTTTTGATCCTTTACAGATGACAACGTGGCAGTGGACGCTGCTCCAAAGAAATCATCGCATTTCCATTGCCGCAAATGCGATTACGTTTGCACCGATTCCAACAAGGTGGTGGCTCATCGACGCCTCCACATGCGGCTGGAGTACGTGCGCTCTGCCGGCTTCCGTAAAATAGCTAGCAATGAATCCTGCGATTCCCCATCCTGCTCCTATGCGTTGAGGCACACGCATTATCATTGCACCACGTGTGACTGCAGCGTGCTCTCCCGTGCTCAGCTGGGCTCCCACAGGCACAGGACCAGTCAAACCACAAAGCAGTTGACAGAGAGTCTGCCTGCTGTCAATTCGGAACGGGACTTGCAGGCATATCCTTAATTATAGTTCATTAAATCAATAAAAGCCATATAAAAACTTAAATAAAGGTTATCAGAGATGAGAATAATATCGATAGATGATTTCTGCAAATAACTAAGCTTCTGCTGCTCTACTGCAGGATAAGAATACTATTTATGCTATTTATGAGAGACCATAAAAATGGAATAAATATTTATGCATACATAAACGATTTTCGATTAGAACTTTTAGTTATGCATGTAAGCAGAAGATACAGAGTTTCTTATCGATACGTGATTTAGCTTTTACTGCTTGCAGGATAAATACAGTATTTAGTGGGAGACGATCAGCAGTATATGTGTGCACTACCATTTGTTGTCTTGTATTTAGATAATTAGTCATGCAAGAGAGCTGGTCACACTCTTATAACTGCCAATGATATGCATGTAAGTATGTGTGAAAAAAGAACAACTGCCTAAGCGCTAAAGAATGTGAGACTTGTAAGTTGCAACCCTCAAGTGAGTTGCATTAATATTGCTTTTTATTTAAAATTGTTGTCTATATTCGTAATTATTGTTGCGATTAATTTGGATACAGTACGTGCACTCGATTGCGACGATTATCGCACCAAAAATGAATATACTCCAGTAAATAGCGAAGAAACAGAAAATAGAACAATTCGAAAATGAAGACAACACTGAAGCCAACCATCAAACTCAAAATGCCGCCAGTCAAAGCTGAAAACAATCATAAAGGTAACGTAAATACAATTAATATATCAAAAAATAACACAACGTACACATATATTCAGTAAGTCCTGTGTACGAGGACTTCACGTTGCTGCGAAAGTAATTGTCATTATGGTAGAAATTAACAACGGCCAAGTTATTGCGAATATACTCTGTGGAAAAGTGCTTGAGGTATTCGTTGGTTGTCCGAATGCCCTGTTGACTGAAGGGTATGGAAAAGGGGTCAGGAAAGTAGGAGACGTCATGACAACTGGCCAGACAAAGCTCCTTGCACGCCGCACTCTCTTTATCCACAATCTGGAGTTCCGCAACATTCAGGCAATCAAAGTGTGCCACATGACAGACGCTAGCATTGCGATAGACCAAGGGAAGATGATATGGAATGCAATCGCATAGCCTGTAAAAGTACTGGGCATCACATTCCGCCTCGCAGTTACGACGTGTATAATATCTATAGAAGAGCAGCTCCTGTTCATCATTGAAAATGCATTGGCGTTTATTTCGATCGATGTTACGGATGTTTGGCACGGCCTCAAAGCTGCTGGGAACCAGCCGAAAGTTGGTCTCATGTCCAAGCATGACGGGTAAACCAGATTCCTTCAGCCGTGGCTGATCAATGGAGTTGTAGAGCAGCACCTAAAGCATTAAGGATAAGTAAATAAAACGAAACTCAATTGAAAACTTACCTTAAACCCTTGTCCATTTGTAGATGAGCAATAATAATCATCTGTATGTCCATTTAGTACTATTTGCAAGCCATTGGACACCCCAGTGCCAACGCCTCGACGTGGATAATAACCAGCAGGCAGATGCTTTGGATAGCCATTGATGGGATCCCAATCCACAGCGATATCCGAAAGGCCTTTCGTCGTTGTGTAATCCCGTATATAAGGCGCACTTTACATTATATACATATTAATCTGTTTCAACTCAACAGGTGGAGCAACCTACCTGTACTTGTAGAGATAATACGGATGCAAAAAGTTAAAGACACAGCATAGACCCTCGTCGACAAAGAACTCCCTGAAGATGTCGGTGCAGGGCAAGAGTTTCTGGTCAAATGTGCAGGAAACTATCATCTCCTCGCACGTGGGACTGACACTTACTATAAAGTTGGGAAATGTATCATTCTTGGAGCGAGGTTTTATAGATTTATAATGCGTGAAATTCAAATCCTGAAAGCAGGTCTTTTGCAGCATCGCGTACTCCAAAGATCCACTGGTAAATATTCTAGAAAATCACACAGCTCTTTGGAAAATCCTTGTCCTTACTCACGCTTGAAAGTTGATTACTTTGGAGTACTTTGCCTTGTTCATATTGCAGACAGTAATCGCCGGAAAGGGTATGTCCTGTATGGATGTGATTGCCGAGCTAAAACCAATGATAACCGGCGTACTCTGCCATCTGTTGAACACATTCACAGCCAGATTTATGGCCACATAGACGGCAATTAGAAATATTGTACCAAAATATAATTGCACCCAAGCTGGTAGAGTACTATGCCACAGATATTTCATTCCCTGCAACGATGTGTTGCTCAGAAATTCCTTTGCCTTCAGCTCGAAACTCTTCCTGCATTTCACCAGCAACTCCTTAAGTAATGCCATTCTGTTGTTTGTGAATCGTCAATGGCAATTGACTTCGTTTAGACATTAGATGCATGCTTATAGGCAATTACTTAATCGTTTACTATTCCTAATTGTTGTGTTTCATCCCAGGTGGGTTCCTTTAGTGACTTGTCCTATATAATTACAAGTGGAAAATGGAATTCAATTTGAGTAACAGTTAAAGGGAGAAGAGTAGCAACAGGACACTTAAGCAACAATCAATAAATTGTTTATATTTAAGTTAACATTACTGCAAGCTCTATTCTTTATTATAATCAAAAGCGAACTTGATGAGCTACAAATCTGAATCTGTCATATCAGTTCAATATACATACCATTATTTGGAATTATCTCAGCTGAGCTCTGATTACGATTTGTACTCAATATTTCGTCTTTACTAGAAATTGAAATGAGAAGAATTACATTATATTTCGCCCTGATTCTCCCTTTAATTCTAAAATTAAACTCCTTAGCTGCTTTTTATTCTGACAATGAGGTAAGAGACAAGATCTATTATTCAATATCTATACGGCGAGTGATAGAAGTGAATACAGTTTATTCTGATCAGACTTGTCAAGTGAATCGACAGCTAGAACAACAAGCGTCATGTAGTTGCTTGATCATTTACGAATGATTAAGCAAGAATTAGATTAAAGTGAATTGAAAGAGAGGCAAATAAAATATCTGCAAGAGAAGTTGCTTCCATTATATATACAAGAATTGAGAAATCAAATAAATTCTCTACAAAGTAATAGCGATTTCCAACAAAGGTCAAATTCGAAACCACCAGAGAATGGTGAGCGACTTAAAAAGAAATTATTTAATGAAAAGGAAAAGTTAAGAGCGTGCAATTGTATCAAGTTGGAATTGTGCTAAGCGAGTTGTACTAAGATTGGCCGAATTATCCTTCCGAAGAACACAAATTGCTGATCTGAATTTCGCACTCTTCACTTTTCTTTTTCATTAAGTAATTCCTTTTTAGACCGTTCAAAATTCACTGTTGGTTTCGAATTTCACCTTTGTTTAAAATTGGTTTTACTTGGCAGAGAATCGATCTGATTTATCAATTCTTCTATATACAATTGCCCAATTTAAATGCAACTCAATTGCAATTAAATAATTCGCCAGAATTTCTATCAATTAATATAATATTAAGATTACATATATTGGTATTGTTGTGCCAGTTCTCGATCCGCTTTACAAGTCTGTTAAGAATAAAATGTATTCACTTTTATCGCTCACTGTACACGTATCCTATAATAGTTATTGATCCTTATATCACTGTCAGTATAAAAAGCAATGAATGAGATTGCTTTTAGAATTAACGCGAGGACCAGGGCTAAATTGAATATAATAATTCTAATTTCAATTTCTAGTACCTCACTTAAGCCAGTTCAAAGCTAGACTAAATGTTGCGTGCAAATCTAAACAGAGCAAAGCTTAAATATTTCAAATTCACTGATGAGATTAAGCAGAGTTCATTAAAATTAAAAGCCAAATGAGGTCAACATTTATTGGGAACGTGGCTGCGTCTTCTTGTCAATTAATATAAAATAAGACCTTGATTATGTTGCCAAGCTATTAGATTAGAATTCGAATTAAACTGACCATTTATTATTGTCTTATGTGGCTTGGAATATTCCGCGTGCTCTTTGACTGCCGGATCCATAATTAAAATGAACAGTGATAACTAAAAGAATTATAGAAATGTTATATAAATTATAATATATATTCTATTTAATGTCAATACTTCAAGCTAACATATCACATGACATTGATAATAATATTAATTTAAATATATAAATAGAATATATAATTATTTGAAATGAATGTAAAATGTTGTTTTGTTATAAACAGAAAGTTATATTCATAATCACAAATATATATTTTGCAAATCTATTAAACAATTAATTCAAAATTGTTATTTACATTAAATAATGCTAATAATTTAATTTACATTTTGTAAACAAGATAACAATAATAATAATAATTTCAATATATAAATATGTGACATTAATAATGTTTATAATTATACATTTCATTTATATTTAATACTAATAAATATTTGTAAATTTATTAAAGAGCATATAAATAATATTTACACTTAAACAAATCATAAATTATGTTAATTACTAATGATAGTAATTTTAATAAATGTTATATTAGACAGTAAAACTTTAAATAAATATGCTGCAAATCTTTAGAATGCATTAAAATGTTATTAAAATTTAAGCAAATTCGAAAAACGAAGCAAACATTACTGCAAATCATAAAAGATACATTAATAATAATAATAATTACAAGAAATAAATATTTTTGAAATACTTAAAACATTTGCCAACAGTTTAGTTCGCTTATTTGAGCTGCGAACAGAGATAAGTAAGTAAAACTCTTGTTTTTCATTTTAAAATTGCATTTATTTTAGAGATACACTGTTATGTGTGTATATAAATGGTATGTTTACAAGCAGTATCTGTGTCAATGGCTGTGTGTGTGTGTGTGTATTGGTGTGTGTGTGTGTTTGCCTTTGGATCGCATATTGCCACTCGGCTAAAGCTTACATAACTAATAGAAAACGGAATACATGGGGGAATAACGGGGGGTGGGGCTGTCGGGCTGACTAATGGCTCGCGGGCTGATAAGGTTTAGATCTATAAATATATATATATATATATATATATATGTATGTATGCATGTATATAAGTATTATTTATACAGGGCCCGAGGTTAACAGATAAAAAGAAACGCTGCAGTCAAGCTATACTGGGTCAGTTTGAGGGGGACAATTATGTGGGGGTTAAGGGAGGTCTTAGAATGTATTAAGTGTGACGCCATTTAGCGACCATTCCAGTAGCCGACGCGTCCATTCTCAAAGGCCAGATTGATGCGCGGATGCGGCAATGCACGGGTTGGCTGCAGTGGCTCTCGGAACTGTGCGGGCGTCGCCGGATCATCCTCAAAATACAGACATTGACGCACAAACTCCAGGAACAGCGACTGCGATTGCTGTAGACAATCAGGTAGCGTCTCCAGATTGGCATCGCTGCAGAGCTGCTGCACAAGTTGCTCGCAGATGCGGGTATTTGTGTCCACATCGAAGAGCGGCACACCAAAGTTCACCTCGAGCAGTGTCCAATCCTCGGTACCGGGGTCCGGTGATCGCTCGGCGATCTCATGAATGGGCAACTCCACAGAATTCTGTGAGGTTAGCTCACCGCGATTGTTGCACTCGCCGGAGGATAAGTTCGGACTCTGATACTGATTGCAATTGGCCAACTCGCTGGCCAGCAGCTGTGTGCAGTCGGCTGAGGTGTACTCATTGGCCGGGCCATGCTCCGGCGTGGTCGCAAAGTGATTCTCATCGGGACTCTTCAGTTGAAAGCTGGTCAACTGATCAGTGTTTGGCACATTCGATTTGCTTGGCAGCGCCGACGACGACAACGACGACACTTGGGAACGCTTGCGTTGTGGCAACCTTAGCTTCACCGGCAGATCATACTCCTCGCAACCCAGATCCGGCACGCCCGTATTAAGGAATGTTATGTAGCCGCATTGCTGGCGCAGTTCCAAGTGCTCGGCTAGCTTCTGCACGGCCCGATGTGTGGCCCACTTGGCCTGGCGGGCGTCTGACGCCTGGAATGGAAACGATTCGTAATGCAGCTGGCCAGCTGAGCGTATGCCATAGCCCTGGAGCAGGACACAGCCGTTCTTCAGCTGCTCGTTCAGATTGCGAAAGTTCTCCGAGTTGAGCACATAGGAATCCGAGTGGAGTATGTTCACCAGCAGCTTGCCATAGCCGAGAAAGATCCTTGGCAGCGTTTTGAGCACCGTGCCGCGACACAAGAACAAACTGGGCGGTCCATATCCTAGGAGAATCCCATTGAGCAATTGAGTACAGATGTAGTTGGGAACTACCTACCTGTGATATGGTTGTAGAAGAGCTTGCTCCACATGGGCGTCGCATCGGAGCTGCGCATGAATTGACCAAAGAATGGAATGCTAAACATGTGACTTAGTGTCGCTGTCAACGGCGTCGCCGAGACAATGAACTTGTACTTCTTCTCAAGCACACGATCCCGCGTCTGCCAGTCGAGTCCCTCGAGGCACTCCAGCCGCAACAGATCGAGGCCACCAGGCAGCAATGGACGCAGCGAGCAGATGGTGGAACGTAGTATCACCGCATGGGCAAAATAACGCGAGACATCCCCTTCTCCCTCCGCATCGAGCAGCGACACCTGCTCCAGTTCGATCAGAAAGCTGTCGAGGCTCTCCTCGCACAGCTTGCCCACCTCAAACATGGTCACCGCATGATTCTTCAAGCCCGGCGACAAGTTACCCATCATCAGAAACGCTGTGAGCGTGGAATCAAAGAGGAATCCCACACGTTTGCCGCTCTTAGCGGATGGAGCTGGGGTTGCAGCTAAGACTGGGGGCTTTGTGGTGGTCGTGCGCTCGCTGATGTCCTCCAGCTCCGAGCTAAGCTCATGATCGTCGCTGTTGTTGTGTGTGGGCGCAGTGGGCGTGGCCATATTGGCAAAGCTAAAGTCACTCGTGTTGCCATCCGAGGAGAGATAACCAATAGAGCTGCTGTCCTTCTCCTTCTCCTTGTCCTTCTCCAGCTTTGGAGTCTTCGGACTCGACTGCTGCTGTTGCTGCTGGTCAAGATCAAAGCTGCTGCTCGCATGCAGATTATAATTTAACGGAGTTATCTGTGGTGTCTGTGGCAACTGTTGCTCATTGTAGTCCGCCCAGCTGGCATGTTGTTGGCCAGTCTCGTGCTCCGACTGCTTGCGCTGGGCAAAGCCAAGGCGGCAAATGAAGCTCACCGCCTGCTTGACACTGTCCAGCTCCAGCTGCAGCATCTGCGCCAGCTCTGCGATGCTCATGTGCTCATCGGCGCTCACAAAGATCTTGTAGAGCAAATTCTCAAAGTAATCACCGCTGACGCGATTCATGACAAAGTTACGTAATGGTGGAATGGAAATACGATCCTCACCGCTTATTGGCACATCCATATAGATGAGACCCTTGCGATATAGACTCTGGACCACATGGTAATCACATTTGCCCGCTGGCTGTGCACCAAAGTCAATGAGATCGTCCAGCAGACTGCGCTCTGCAGGTGTCACCAGACGTATATCCGTCTCGAGCACATAACCAATGTCCAGACGCCACCAGGGCTCCATGTGCACACGCACCGGCAGCCGAGGCAGAAAGTCCAACGGATTGGGCTTCGCACTGAAGAGCAGCGTTCGTGGCGTGTGCGTCTTTAGTTCGCTGATCAATGCCAGATACTCGTTGCGTCCAATGCCCAGGACACGCAGACAATCGGCGGCCGTAAAGTTGGGCAACGTGTCGTAGCTTTTATCGCTGCGCAGCAGCTGACTGAGCACGTCCAGATAATAGTTGAAGGGCGTCACACGCAATCCTTTGGTGACAATGTCCGCCAGATGATAGGGGAACACGCCCAAGCCATTGATATTCTTCTGGATGAGCAGCTCGTAATAGCGCTGCTCCCGGCGAAACACCTTTGATGCCAAATTGCCACGGAAGCGCAACTGGTTCTTCAGGCTGTAGTTGAAGACATATTTCTCATAATCACGCTGATTGTCGTGCAGCACCGAACGCAGATGCACCGGCAGCTCTTGCCATGGCACATTCCCACGCACGCAAAGTTGCAGCTGCAGTTGGCAGTTGCCACTCTCTGTCGTTGTCGACGTCGACGTCATCGTCAGTCGTCCAGTTGCTGTCGCTTTCGAAGTCGATGTCGCTGTCGCAGTCGCTGTTCTTGTTTGTTTACCTGTCGCAGTGTCGCACTTCAGTTTTTGTTGTTGCCCTTTGCTGCTTTTGGCCACTTCATGTTGTTTATATTGCAACGCAGTCTGTTTGCTATGTTTCTGCTGATGTGTTTACTTTCCTTTTTTGCACTTTGCTGCTCCGCTCGTTGCGTTTTGACAATCTTATTCTATTTTGGCTAGCAGTCAAGCAGGCAGGCAGAAAAATGAGACACAGCTGATAAAAACAGTCGTCTAACGAGCCGCACTTGTTCCCCAACACTTTTTCGATAAAACTGCACACTGAGAGAAAAGAACTCTATGATTTCCTCATTTATTTATGCGAATATTTTCAATATATATATGCCACATCTATACAATTTTAATATAATAACTATACATTAAAATGTTTACTTCTGGTTTAAGTAAACATTTAATAAGTATCACATTTGAAGAGACATACTACAATCGATAACTAAGCAATAGCAACGATACTTAATTGCAGACATGGGCAGCACTCGGGTCAATCATTTGCGAACTTTCCCAACACTCAATGTTGATGATTTTCAATATTAAAGGCACTCTGTTCTCTGCCTTGGCTGCTTTTTTCTAAACACAACATTTGCTTAAATATCAAAAGGAATAAATTTTTGTAATGTATATTCATCAAGTTGTGCTAACTCTGAGTTTCCAGTAACGTTCAATGGACGTTGACATGCGGATGCAGTGAAAAAATAAGGGTCATTGAGACACTCAAAACCAACAGAAGAAAAAAGAAGAGAAAAAAGGGACATCGACATCGATTTTTTTACACCCTTTTTTGTGCATATTTTGCGTTGCAAATTAGCACACAAAGAAAAGTGAAACAAGCAGAGACAAAGCGACAAGTGTCGCCCTGAGCGGGCAAGGAATCACGCAACGCAAAGCAGTGACAAACGATTAGTTTATTGAATCGCGCTGTGCCCACAACCGGTGAGGGGATAAATAGACGGACGCTCAATGAGCGGCGGCGGCGAGAAACACGAGCAGCAGCAACAGAAGGCGCGGCAAACATCAACATCGCCGTTGCCTTTGCCGTTGCCGTTGCCAGGCGTCTCAAGGTGAGCGCATAAATGCGGAATGACAATTGAATTATGTTAATTTTATTATTGTAAATAATTGCGATTCCTTTCACTTGCAGCGCATCGACTTCATCAGCAGCTGCTTCAGTGGCCAGTGGCGCTAGTGGTGGTCGTGCCACACCAGAGATGAAACGCTCGGCAGTCCGTAGTCTGATACAACGTTACTTTCATCAATTGCAGTCTGGCTGCGGCAATGCTCACTGTAAGAATGCCAATTGCGCTTCCAGTGGCAAAGTGGCGCCAATGACACCCAACGAGGTGGCAGCTCGAGCCCTGCAGCTATTTTCTCAGGATGCACAATTGTGCGATAATTCAGCTCCCACGCTGGCTTCTTTACCGGCGCCGGCGCCGGTGGCGACAGTGAACAGGTGAGCGAATAGAAATTACAGAGTTCTCTTCGATATGCTCATATCACTTCCCTAATTGCAGTCCACAGCAGGACGTGGATATGCTTTCACCGAACGATAGCAGCAGCAGCAGCAGTAGCAGTTCCACTAGCACCATTACCTCCGCCAGCACCACAACAACGACCAGCACACAATCCCAATCAAACGCGCAATCACAGAGTGCTATTGATCACACTAAGAGGCCGCCCATGCTCATCGATATGCTGCAATTAACGACACCTGCAACCACAACAGAAGCACCATCACCTGCATCAGCATCTGCAGCTGCAACTGCAACTGCAACAACAAGTGGCGACTCTGGCGGCTGCACACCGACGCTGCCACCGATTGAGTTCTTGGATGCTGAATCCCTCGAGGCACTCTACGCGCAGTGTGTGGCTGCAGACAGCTACGACAGAATCTACCAGGCTATAAGCGATGTCTTCTCTAGCGTCGATCGTCTGGGCAAGAGCTTTGTGTGTAGACCGGGCCAGGAGCGACAACATCTGCCACCCAAAGAGATCAATACACTGAACAAGGAGCAACTGCGGCAGCTGGAGGGAGAACACGACAAGGATGAGGACAGCACACAGCGTGCGGAAACGCTGCCCGAGGAGGAGGAAGAGCTGGTGCGAGAGGAAGGTGAATTGAGCGACGAGAGAAATGTAAGTGCTGATGGAGATAACGATGCAAACGATGACGACGACGATGATGACGACGATGACGATGAGGATGAGCCAATGGGTCCGTCGAGGCAGGAGCAATTAGAGGAGTTTCTGCATAAAGGCACTAAGGTAGACTTCGAGGGATTGCGACGTGTGAAGCGCTTGCTCTTCGGCTCTCCTTGCCAAACGATATCCGAGAAACTCACAAGCAGCGTCAGCCAACTGGCGGACTTCATACGCTACTTGCGACTCTACAGGCAGGATTCATGGGAGCAGGTGCTACACTGTCTCGTCATATGCTTCGATATGGTCACGAACAGTAAGAAAAGCTGATCTTAGGTTGAACTTTCCTTTAACTCGCTCTCTTCTCTTTCCTCTGCAGCTACGGCCAACAACAGCGTCATGGACATGGAATATGTGGATCGAGTACTGCCCAAGCTTTGCCATGCGGCTGCCGCAATGCCGGTGAGGGCACAGGCGCGTCTGGCACAGATCTGGGCCGACTACTGTCCGGATCAATTGCAGATGCTCTTGTCCTCCTGCCAGCAGCAGATAACGCTGCAGGTGCTCCTCGACGAGGACGCTGTGCGCGAGAACGAGCATATCATAAGCGTGACCAAAGTGCTGAAGGTAACAAACGAATGCATCTATACCTCATCACTTTTATACCAATTGCTTCGTTTATCTAGATTGTTTACTATGCCAACATACTGGCCAGCGTCCTGGAGCGTCCGTCGTGTCTCTTGCCACTGCAGGAGCAGGACGACCGTGAAGGTGCCGCCTCCGCTGAGGAGGGCGAAGATCTGTTTGTCTACAATTCAATGCAGCAACCGCATATGCCCAAATTTGCGGAGGATCCCCTAGAGAAATGCTTACAGGTCTCAGACATTGACTGCCGCAATCCTCTTGTGCCTCTCGAGGAATTCTACAATGAGGCGCTTAGCGAGCACATCAAAATGAACCAGGATTATCTCTCCTACAAGACGCTCGCCATGGAAAGCGAACTCGGCTCCAGTCACACCAACTACTTCTGCTTCATGCTCTACGCGTTCATCCTGACGCCAGCCACCAAGGTGGATGCGCTCTACTACGACTGCCGTATGCGCATGTACAATGAGCGTTATTCCTCCCTTTACTCGATACTTATCAACCAGGATGGCCAAGAGGGATCACGCCCTGATCTCAAGCTAACTGTGCGTCGAGATCAACTTATCAATGATGCCCTCATTGGGGTAAGATTCAACTTAATTGCTGTATATAGTTTGTGAATCATAGTGAGCTTTGTATTTGTAGCTGGAACTGGTGGCGATGAGCAATCCAAAGGATCTTAAGAAGCAGCTAGTGGTGGAGTTTGTGGGCGAACAGGGCATCGATGAGGGAGGCGTATCCAAAGAGTTCTTTCAACTGATTGTTGAGGAAATATTCAACCCAGCTTTTGGCATGTTTGTGCAGCAGGAGGAGACCAACAATATGTGGTAAGTTGTGACGTTTCAGGTTACATCTTCCCATTCTCATTCCCATTCTCGTAATGATTGCATTTGCAGGTTCAATGCCACACCCTTTGAGAATGGCGCACAATTCACGCTGATTGGTATAATCATTGGCTTGGCCATCTACAACAATGTCATCTTGGCTGTGAACTTCCCCATGGTGGTCTATCGCAAGCTAATGGGCTATCGAGGGACCTTCTACGATTTAAGCGATTGGAGTCCAACGCTGTTTAAGAGCCTGCAGGCCATGCTGGACTATCAGGGCATGGATATGGAGGAGGTGTTCGAGCAGACGTTCAAGATCAGCTATACCAATGTCTTTGGCGAGCTGGTGGAACACGAACTTGTGCCAAATGGCAGCGATGAGCTTGTGGGCCAGCACAATAAGCGACTCTTTGTGAATTTGTATAGCGATTTCCTCTTAAATACCAATATTCAGCAACAGTTTAAAGCCTTTCGCAAGGGATTCGAAATGGTTACTGACGAGTCGCCGCTGAAACTGCTCTTCAGACCGGAGGAGATCGAGAAACTGGTCTGCGGCAGTCGGGTAAGTCAATCACAGTCTTGTTTTATTGTTTTCCATTGATTTGTATTGAATATTTTGGGCATTGCAGGAGTTCGATTTTGTTGAACTGGAGCATTCAACGGAATATGAGGGCGGCTACACGGAGGAAACGCAAATCGTACAAGATTTCTGGAGCATTGTACATGCCATGCCACATGAGTCCAAGCGCAAGCTGCTTGAATTTACCACCGGCTCGGCTCGTGTACCGGTGGGAGGATTAAAGTGTTTGCGGCTGTTGATCACACGCCATGGTCCAGACAGCGATCGCTTGCCCACGTCGCACACTTGCTTCAATGTCCTCCTGCTGCCGGAATACAGCAGCAAGAAGAAGCTGGAAGAGCGCCTGCTTAAGGCAATCAACTACTCCAAGGGCTTTGGCATGTTGTAGTAGTCGCAATGGACTGTCAAAGTTATTGATACACATACCTCCAGCATGTCAGCTAAAACCACCTCCGATAAGATACGATAAAATACGATAATTATGATGATGATGAAGAAGATGATAATGATGATAATCAATGAATGAATTGATAAGTTAATAAGTTGAGTTTTAGTTTCTTTTTGAGTTTGTCATTTATTTTTGATACGATTTGTTCAACTCAGACAATATATATATATTTATGTGTACATGCTCAATACGGCGCAATTTCAAGCTGGCAAAGCAAACTAAACAAATTCAACTTTAATTGCTAACCCTTCTACATATTTATATATATATATGTGTAACTATATATATATATTGTTTATTATGTCGCTCAGTTAATTGTATATATCGTAAATTACACTAATCGCAAACGCATACACCCATACACTCATGTAATTACATATGTATTGTAGCACACATTAAATTTTGCTGAATAAATTTTAAGTTGTGCGCCAATTGCTGTCATATCTAACATTCGATAAATCATTTAGCCGATACTATCGATATCAATTTGCAACAGCACAAATTTAACAACACAGCCACTATGCACTCACTCGGCTCACAATTCATTCATGTTTTCTTCGTTGTTGTGTTTGGTTGCGCAGCGGAGGAACAGTACTAATTTGTTGTGATTTTAAATAAAATTCCGTTTACGGAATATGCAACAATTATCCTAACTTGAAAGTGTTGTCTTTTTAAATTGTGCTAGTGCAAGAGTGTGAGTGAGTGAACGCTATGCAGAACTACAAACAAAGCGCATTGTTATTGCGCTCATCAGCGATGCTGTTATTGTTTTTGGCATCGCTGTTGTTGTGCTTGCAAGGAGCATTTGCTATTAAATCTGATGCCGATGCTGGCGTTGTGGCAGCTCCCGAAGTTGTTGTTGCAGCTGCAGCAGCAACGCAGTCCAATTTGAATGGTATGTTTCTAGTTTCATTTACAATGAGTTCATCACTGGAATTAGTCAGGCAAAAGCAACAGCTCTAAAAATATGAAATTGCAAGCATTTAACGCTGCGCATCTGTCTGTTCACACACAGATACACACACGCACACATATATGCACTCTATTACTTTGTGCCTGTGTCGCTTTGATTGCGGTTTTTGTTTACATTTCATTGCCCCCATCCCACCTTCATCCTTAGAACCGCCGCGCGGTCGTTTACATTTCAAGTGCTTAAAGATGTGCATTAGTCGCTGCTCTGATTATTTTTTTTATTATAGTTCTCGGAATTTCAGTAATTAAGTCTTGACATGCACAGGCTGGGAAGAATTCATGTATTTTCGAATTCGTGTGCAGTTCTTAGCTCCCGCGTCCCTGACACTAGAAATTGGGTTATCAATATGTATGCTCCTGTTTTCCGATTGGAGAAAATGAATCAAAGGACATGTGCATACAAATTGCATATATGTAAAACTATATTTTATTTCTTTTCTAAACTTTATGTTTTATATCTCTCTAATCATCAAAATTAGCTCAAGAAATCGACTTAAATACGACATTTATGTTTAAGAAATGAGTTCAAGTCCCTGTTGTTGTAATTAACAGCTGAATAGAGCATTTGCTATTGTTATTTGCATATTTACTTAACACTCTTTATTTATTCTTTCTGATTGAACAGATAATGTCAAAGTCTTCACTGTGGCCAGCGAACCAACTGATGGATATCTACGTTACATACGCTCCGCGACCGTCTATGATATTGAGGTGAGAACTTTTAATAAATATGTATATAATTAAATTAACCACATATAATGATAACGGGGTCACAAGAACAGTTAGGTTTCAACTGGTTAGTTGCTGAAATCTTTAGAACTCTTCTATTGTCTTCTTATTTCTGCTCTAAAGATGATAACTTGTTTGAAATGAATTGATATCGGTTTGCATATCATTTCATATCAATAAAAATCAATTTATTTCCCTCTATAAATGATTTTTACGATATTACGACCAATCTGCCGTTAAGTTCTCGCTCATTCCAATCATTTGAAATAGAATATTATTATCATCTGTTCTACATAATAGAATAAACATTGTGCGAATTCCCCTTTGCTTCTAGTTTATTAACATCTTGAAATGGCAAAGAATCTATTATTGAATTTAACGTAGAATTTCAAATCGAAAGAATATCATTTTAGTAGAAAATTGTACAATTTTCTAGCATTAAGTTGATTTTTAACATAATTTTTATTTAAATGGAATATTTAATTGATTACTCCAAACAATACTCTACTCCAAAGAGTATTGTCATCTAATATATCATATTATATGTTTTTTATAACTATATAGTGATGAGTTGTTTGCATTTCATTGAATTGCCAGAGCAGCTATTCAAATGAGCTCATATTGTTTTATATAAATGAATTTGAGATTTGATTAAGTGTCGTCTGGGTTTCCAATCTATGTAAGGCTTTCTATGTATAACTCTTGACGACATACATATCTCGCTTTGGCGGCACACTTTTATTACTTTGTATTGGGGGCTTTTCAGTGCCTCTGTGGGTGTGTGAGGGTGTGTGTGTGTGTGTCTGTGTGTCTGTGTGTGTGAGCATCCGGCCCAGGCATCCAGATGACTTTACGTCTCTGATGTGCCTCACACAGATTGGTTGAGGCATTATGGGGCACACATGTGGTCAGTTCGTTGCGATGTTTACTTTGCTGTCTTTAATCATACAGTTCTTCCGATCGGAGGAGGGATGGAGGGGAACTGGAACTAGTAGGGGTAATTAGGACAACACAGTTGCCGACTATTCTATTGATAGCTTAGAACTTTCCACTTATGTAGAGCTTATCACCAAAACTTGAGCCCGGTTTCCTTATGTAAACTGATCTCTCACAATCTGCATACAGCCTGTGTGTTGTGTGTCTGTGTGTGTGTGTGTGTGTGTGTGTGTGTGTTTGACGACAATAATTTTAACAAAATGTACATACAAATTTTGCTGATAAGCCGGTTAGCCCGGCTTCTGTTCTAGAAACAATTCTTTAAGTTCTTATTTCATTCGAATTTCGAGAAATGTGTGAACTTCGACATTTGAGATTGAGAAACTTTTACAAATACAAATGTAATTGCAACTTAATATTTATAATTATTAATAATAACTAAACTGTTAGCATTTATTTTGTTCATAATCAAGGTTTATATCTACTTTACAGAGACTCTAAAAGGCTTAAAACAATAAAAATATTATTATTGTTACTTTTAAAAATATAGATTATATTTTTATTTTTTTTTAGTAGTTGAATATACACAGCTGTTAACCACATCTTAAAGTTAACAAACTGAGTGCAGCATTAATATTAACAGAGTTAATTTGATAACATTGTGTTAACAGTGCTATCTAATTTTACTCTTGAACTATGTTAATGGAGCTCTGTTAACATGCTTAACAGTTCTCAATTCCTTGATTAACTGAACTGAACTGATTTAAAAAAACTGCATTTATAGCATAATATTTGGTAATAAATAAATATTTGAATAACAACAATATTTATTTGTTTTTCTGTAATTTCGAATTGGGATATATAATCTATAAATAATTGTTTATAAAATATATAAATAATAAAGCATTAATTTGTGTAATTGCATTATTTGATTAAAAACCAACACCTTTCAACAGGTGACAACCCTTGGCATGGGCGAGCCATGGAAGGGAGGCGACATGAAGACAGCTGGCGGCGGAGTCAAGATCAATTTGCTACGCAAAGCCATTGAGTCGTTGAAGGATGCCCAGGACACCATCGTATTGTTCACAGACAGGTAGACAGACAAGAGTTGAATAATAGATTAGTCCGCCTACAAATTGATCTCGTTTGCACAGCTACGATGTCATCATTACAACGACGCTTGACGAGATCGTTGAGAAGTTCAAGGAGTCCGGCGCCAAGTTGTTATTCTCAGCAGAAAAGTTCTGTTGGCCCGATAAGAGTCTGGCCGACAAGTATCCCGAGGTGGAGGGCAAAGCATCGCGTTATCTGAACTCTGGTGCGTTTATTGGTTATGCGCCGCAGGTTTATGCATTGCTGGAGGCGACCATTGAGGATGCTGGAGATGATCAGTTGTACTATACGAAAGTGTTCTTGGACGAGGCGAAGCGTGCCAAGCTGGGCATGAAACTGGACACGCAATCGCGTCTCTTCCAGAATCTGCATGGCGCCAAGAACGATGTGAAGCTCAAAGTGGATCTCGACACCAATCAGGGCACATTGCAGAACCTGGACTTCATGACCACGCCCGCCATCATCCATGGCAATGGGCTGAGCAAGGTCGATTTGAATGCATACGGCAATTATCTGGCCAAGACCTTCAGTGGCGTCTGCACCTTCTGTCAGGAGTATCCCTTGGACTTGAATGTGAGTGCAAGGAGTTTTTGCAGATTTTGATTTTATAATCAATTGTTTTCTCTTGCAGGAACAAAAGCTGCCTGTGATTACGCTGGCTATAATTGTGGCGCAGGCTGTGCCCTTCTTCGATCTGTTCCTGGCCAACATTGAGAAAATCAACTATCCCAAGGATCATCTGCATCTCTTCATCTACACGAATGCTCCACTCCACGACGAACTCATCGAGTCCTATGTGAACAAGCAGGGCAAGCAGTATGCCAGCGCCAAGTTTGTGCTCTCCGCGGATGAGCTGGATGAGCGTGCAGGCAGACAGTTGGCACTGTAAGTAATCCCTGATTGTTCGCTGCAGAGCGTCAACTCATTGCTATCCCTTCTCTGTTGCAGCGACAAGGCGCAGCTGCAGCACAGCGATTACATTTTCTTTGTTGACGGCGATGCACACATCGATGACGGCGAAGTTCTTCGTGAGCTGCTGAGAATGAACAAGTAATTGCCACAGTTTGCCCGTTACAAGATCACAGATTAACTGTTTCATCATTTTATAGGCAATTTGTGGCGCCTCTGTTCTCCAGGTACCACGAACTGTGGAGCAACTTCTGGGGTGCCCTCTCCGATGGCGGCTACTATGCGAGATCCCATGATTATGTGGACATTGTGAAGCGGGACCTGATGTAAGCAAGAAAACTGAGTAGTTTATTCCATTAGAATGAACTTTATTGCTTAAATATGTATAAGGACATGGTTCTTAATCGAAGGCAATGGAGAAATCTGTCTTAAAGCTGCGCCTGTCAATCGAATACATATTGTCAGCCGTGCACTCATAGAGTCCAGCGTCCATTTGCGTGGCCGGATCGATTTCGATCTTGGACTTGACACGATCATCTCCAATGCGCCATTCATGCACATGCATATACAGATGCTGATAGATCTCAGCGCCATCCTTGTACCATGTGATATGCGGACGAGGATTGCCCTTTGCCACGCACAGGAAGGCAATCTTATGGCCCAGCACGTACTCAAGATCAAAGTGCGAGGCCTGCAAGATTTTAGCACCCTGGGGAAAGCAAAGTTTTCAATTTGTGATCTAAACTTTCATTTGTACTCACATTGTTGTTGTTGTAGTATTGATCCGATTCGGGATCACGATATTTGCCCGTTATGGGCAAACCAATCTGTACTCTCGATTTGGTGCGTCCACGTCCGCGTCCACGGCGTGCCTCGCTCACCGGCATGTTCAGCATTAGCAGGCCCAGGCTCAGACCCAGGCAGATTAGAAGACACCTCGCTTGCATTCTAATCCACAAAACGTTGCTCTGCGAATCTCGTCTGCGGTGCGACTGAATCAGCAGCAATAGCAACAGTATCCAGCATTCGCTTTGCCCGCTTTGCTCTGGTCGGTGCCACATCTAATTTGCCACAATTGGCGTCTCTTCCATTTAATCCGCACAGCCGCACAGTGCCTCGCACAGTTGGATTCCATTCTCAGATCGCTTTCGTTGCTTTCAAGCTTCGCATGTTTTGCCACATTTCACTCAATTTCATTTGATTTGATTTGTCCACAATCTGTTGTACAAAGGCCACCTCTTTCGGTAGTTTTTGGATATCCAAAATGTGCGACTTACCGTACTGTGCACAGTGGTGCGAGTTGCCTGAGATCTGTATCAAATGTAATATCTCTCATTTTGCAAATTGCATTTTCATATTGAGCCCATTAACAGCGCTGTGATCAACATTTTCTAATTGAGCCCATTAACAGCGCTGTTATCAACATTTGCATGTTACTCTTAACAGCTGTAGGTAAACAGCGCACTGTAATGAATATTTAAAGACTTCATAGTTGAGTTTAAGAAGCTGAGCCTTTATTTATTTTTCTTTTAAAATTCAACATTATTTATATTAAGTTCTTATCATTATTCGTTTTCATTTGTTAATAATATACAAAATGCCTTAAAAATAATTATTTATCATTGCTACATTCATTAAAAGAAATATTATATATTTAAGTTTGTTTACATTTATTATTACTAATTAATAATCTTTTCTTAAAGTCAGTAGTTTTTTTTATTAATGATTGCTTAAATTAGTTTTAATATTAATAATCTTCTTATTAATTATCTTTTACATTTCTTCATTCATTTAGTAATATTAATATTATGGCTTTAGTTTAACTTTTTGTGTTTATTAACATAATACTTCTTTTTAATTTTTTTCTTTACATTTTACTAATTTTTATTTATAATTTAGCTTAAATTTAAGTAGATATTCATTGATTCATTCTTTTTTATTATTCAATTCGAATGATTGATGAATCGAGTTGACGCTGTACTCTGCTGTTAATTAACATTAACAGAGCGCTGCAACTAATAACATTTATAGGAAATGCATTCATTATAATAGATTTCTTTATGAGTTGATGGAGAAATCTTTTGTTTACCATAATGCATACGCAGTTTGAATAGTTTTCAACCACTGTGCAATAGATATAGTATAATACATGAATGACAATACATAACTGAACTGTTTTGCATATGAAACTGGCACAGTTGATTTACTTTTGCTTGCACACATTTTAATAAAATAAATGCAAAAAAATTGTTTAAATAAGTTAATTGAAGACAATTTGTCGATTACGCACACAGTGAAACAATGAGAAGAGCACTACAACAACGAGACCATCGAGAAAGGTCGAGAATAAACAAATAATGTAGAAATAATAATGCAAAAAAAAGAGGAAAAAGAAAAAAACAAAGCCAAAAACAAAATACGAACTTGAAGTTGAAAAATCATATTAATATAATATATAAGATATATGATAATATATATATAAAGTATAGGTATGGGGTAAGCTCTTAAAAATTAACCATGGCATAGTCTGTCCGAAAGCCTCGTCTATCGAATGCATACTCATTGTCAGCCTGGCATTCATAATACCCTGAGGAGATGCAGGAGATACAGAGATGGAGATATGATTAATATTTAGTTAAGGGATAAAGAATTAATAGATATACACACTTACCAGCATCCATTTGTGTTGTTGGATCAATTTCCATTTTCGATTTGATAATATCTGGTTCTGGATGGGATTCGTGTACCTGTAGAGCGCAGTTACTAGATAAGTTATCTCTAGGCTGAATTCGGAAAACTCTCACCTGAAAGAAGCGATGCTGATACAATTCCGCGCCATCTTTGAACCAGGTTATAGTGGGACGTGGATTACCTAGAAGTAAATGTACAGATAGATAACATCTATATAAAGATATATACAGATATTACACACCCTGTGCCATGCAGAAGAACGTGATCTTGCGTCCCAGCGTATAGTCGAGCTCAAAGTGCGATGATTTGATGATCTTGGCGCCCTAAAATAGAGACATTATCGAATGCTATTGCATCTTGGATGAATCTTACATTCTCATGATCATAATAATTGACCGCATCCTGTGATCTATGCTGTATGACAACGGGTTTCTTGCCCGTATAATTGCGACGGAGCACATTACGTCCCCCGGTGCTTCCTAGAATATATATATAGAAATTATTAGATTCGTTGTATGAATCATTTAGTGTGGGATTGTTTACGTACTTTGGGACTCCACCTGGCAGAGATCGCTCAAGAGCAGCAGGCAGAGCAGAGTGAATGCTTTAATCTTGCACTGGATAAACCAGGGACTGAGCATTTTGTGCGATCCGTCGATCCTCGTATCTCAGTTTAGAATGCGCTTTGCTTTGGCCCCCATCCAATAAAAGCAGCTTGTTGTTGATTCTGATTGAATTAAATTGCGATTCGCGCGCGCCCTCTCTCTCTCTCTCTCTGTCTCTTTATATTTCTTTCTCTTTCATTTGATGGCTCTCTCGCACTAGTCGCTACTTTCCATTTCCCCAACAGACTGTGCGTCAGACAACAAATATCATTTGTTATGTATTATTTATCATATATCTTTTAACTTTTATTCTACTCTTACTCTCTCTCAATCTCAATCTCACTCACTGTCCCTGTCTCTTTCTCACCCTTTAGCGGCATGTTCAATGTGCCACATGTGACGAGCATTTATCTGATCAAACACAGCGCCTTCGATGCCATCAAATATGAACACAAAGACTTCGATCCCGACATGGCCATGTGTGCGTCTCTCAGAAATGCTGTAAGTTCAAGTAACTTTTATTTAAATCTGCAATTAATTAATATTATCTTTATCCCTTCTAGGGCATCTTCATGTACATCAGTAATCAGCGTTATCACGGCCATCTGGTCAACTTGGATAACTTCAACAGCACCGTGGTGCGTCCCGATTTCCATACATTGTTGAGCAATCGCTATGATTGGACCATCAAGTATATACATCCAAATTATTCGGCACAGTTGAATGAGAGCATGGTGATACCACAACCGTGTCCGGATGTCTACTGGTTCCAGATCGTAACGGATGCCTTCTGCGATGATCTGGTCGCCATTTTGGAGGACTACGGCAAGTGGTCCGATGGCAGCAACAATGATAAGCGCTTGGAGGGCGGCTACGAGGCGGTACCCACCCGTGACATACACATGCGTCAGGTGGGACTCGATACGATGTATTTGAAGTTCCTGCAAATGTTTGTTCGACCTCTGCAGGAACGCGCCTTCACTGGCTATTTCCACGATGTAAGTGAAAGTCTGTTAAATCATTGAATTTATATTAATTAATGAATCTATTGCATCTATTCCACCAGCCCCCACGCTCGCTGATGAACTTCATGGTGCGCTATCGCCCCGATGAGCAGCCCTCGCTGCGTCCACATCATGATTCCTCCACGTACACCATTAACATTGCCATGAATAGTGTGGGAATCGATTACGAAGGCGGCGGTTGCCACTTTTTGCGCTACAACTGTTCCGTTACGGAGACAAAGAAGGGATGGATGTTGATGCATCCCGGCCGCTTGACCCACTTCCATGAGGGACTGCTCGTGACCAAGGGCACTCGCTATATTATGATATCGTTTATCGATCCATAGATGTGAGCATCTCATTGTACCACTGCCATAATGGTCACTCCAAAGAATTTATTCATAGTATATCCTAAATTTGGAGTAATTTAAGCAAATATCGAATCAAATGTAGTTTAGTTTTTGGATTGTGGTCTATTGCCTTAGTTGCGGTTCGTTTGCGAAAAGTCTTTGACTAAACACATCCATAATTTGCCTCGAAACTCCAGGGTCTGAAATGAAACTATTTACTCATTAAGTTTATTGTAAGTTTTTTGAAACGTGTTCAATTGTTTAAACACACAACGCAAATAAAACTAATATTGCAAAAATATACATTTGATGTTTTATTTCAATCTCTAGAGTTTTAAATCAACTGGCAGACCACTGCACTGTGCGGACATAACAGAATAGCACAAATAGCACAAGCATTGCATTCTGTTAATAACAGCTCATATTACAGCTGCACATGCAGCAGCTGACTGGCCTAGCATTGCATACCTGTTACAGCACACACTTCCTCTCAAGCAGCAGCTAACTGGTATAGCGCTGTTATACGATATACACAGCGGGCCTGAAATGCTTACACTCCCACAGTAGCTGAATGCTATGGCATACTAACGGTAACTGACTACTACAATATTAGCCCGCCTTCCGAGCTATAAGCTCTATTGCGTTGTAAATATTGTCAAATATGAATGAATGTGCGCCTAAAACAAATAAAGCATATACAAGTTACAGAACAGAAATCAATTGAAATGCTTAACATGTACGTAAATTAACAGTTGGCGCGCACTGTAAATGGATATCAAGTGCTAGTCGCGCAGCGGTTTCTTGTTTCCGTTTCGTTTCGTATCGTTCATTTGCTTTTCAGTCGCATTTAGAATAACAGTACGTGCGGGTGTCTGGGTGCGTTGTCGTCGCTTTCGCTTCAAAATTACATTTAGTTCTAGCCTAGCACTTGGCGCGCCTGGACAACGCAAAGTGCGTTTGGAGTGTTGCCTTAAAAATAGTCCGCAAAGAATATAAGCAACAGCTCCGTCGGTTAATATATGCGTGAGTGCGGGGGTGTAATTATTATATTTAAATAAGTGCGTATATAAATCGAATAGGTTGAACTAGAGACGTATGTATTTAAAACACCGCATCCTGTAAAAAACGAAACAAACAAAACAGCGAGAGGGCAAGGCAAAAGTTTTGTTATTGCCAGCAGACAGCAAGCTCTCTCTGTCTCTCTTTTGTGCTCCCTCATTCGACCGTTTGTCCACCTTACGGCTCATTCCATTTCCTTTCTTCCTTTTCCGTGTGCGTGCGTTTTATTGTTGTTGTTGCTGCTGCTTCTACTTTTTCCTGTTTCATTTGCCAACATTTTTTGTTGCTTTACCATTTTATTTACACTTTTCGGCAATGTGTGCGCGCTTAGAGGGTAGAGCTTCGTTTGCTCACACCTGACGTTCATTCAGTTGTTGTTGCCGCTGCCCTGGAGTTGCTTTGGCAACAACAATAATAACAACAACAAAAACATAAGGAACTGCCGCTTATTTGATTTCGATTTCTATTCCTCTTTTCGTGCAAAACAGAACGTGTTATAAATACAAAAAAAGAACCGTTATAAGTATAATTATCAGAAGAGGAACAACAACAACAACAAGAACAAATGCATCTGCCAACCGGCAAATGATCAACCGAAATAAAATCGAAAGTTGGCCCTGCTGCAACCAACAGTTTGGCCCCTAATGAGCATGGAACTGACGACGAAGGGCATCCAAATTGTCACCGTTCGTGCTCAGTCCCAAACAAACTGGGAGCCAGCCAATGCTGTAGGTGAGTACTCGGTATGTTTGTGTGCCTGTGAGTATGTAAATCTTTGATAGTGTTGGTGTTATACCGTTCCATTAGCGTAGTGTGCTGTTTCACAGTTTCTCAGGCGAACGCCTTGAAATTAGCTAAGCAGCTGCTAATTGGAGCGACGGGTCGTGAAAAATGAAGTGCTAAAGATGTAAGAGGGGAAAGAGCAGGTGACAAATTGGTGTAGAGATTTTAGAAACTTTCGTGAGAATTATCGAAACTATCTCCAACATATGGTGGTATTTAATTTATATCTCTTAATGTAGAATATAGTATTATAGATGAAGTATGGAGATTAGACGAATACCCTGTAAACTTATAAATGATAAATAAATCTATTTAAATGTAGTAATTGTTAGTTTCATCTGCATTTTGTCAATCTCTTAATGAGTTTAATTATTTTACTTTCTTTAACAACATTTAACATCTAAACTGTCATAGAGGTTTGCTATTAAATGAAAGTGATAATTTATGGAGTATTTGATTTATGCTCTACGAATTTTAGTAATCAAATCAGAATACGGGAAATAAAAGACTTTGCAGCACAGGTGGGATATCTGCGGCCCCATATAATATGCAAATGTGTGTGGGGATGGACTTTTGACTGGTCTGCCCCTTGACACATGTGCGTGCGTGCGAAATCTGCGAGCAGAAAAATTATTAACAAAGCTTCTTTCCACTTTCCTCTCGAGGTACAAATCCACACACACACACCACACACGTTACAATTGGAAGTTGCATAGACAACATGCGGGAGGCGTTTCATCGCCCTTAACCCCCTCGGGACATACGCAGTGCGGCACAAACGACCCTGGCCCCTCCATCTCGCAGTAACGGTTAATGGAACTGAATATACGCGTGTATCTGTGTGTGTGTGTGTGTGTGTGTGCGTGTGTGGGCCCCGCGGAGCCAAGTAATTTGTGTCACGTTTTAATTTTTCACGCCGCAAAGGACGCCACAGATGGGAATGGTTACTAACATTCGCATACATGGAGGCATGCATATGTTTAAGGCCTCCCCTCGCTGTGATTATGACAATTAAGATTGCGTACAACTCTTGTTCCTGGTATTTTCTTTCATTTTTGTTTTCCAAATTTCTAAAGAGTTTATTATCTACTTGTTACAAGCTGGTTACATGTTTCCCTGCAATTACATTTGTACTTTTCTAGTTGGAGTCCTAAAAGGGTTATTTTATACTTGCACTTTGTGTGGCATTCGTAAATGTTGTAACAACAATTTAAGATGCAGTGCAGCTTTAAGTAGTCCAAGCAGATGTTGAGTTACAAGTAGAACACTGAATTACTATGTAATGGCTTTATTTTCCGTTTCATCTTTGTGTTTTGTATTCGTAAACGTTATATTAATAATGTTAGATTGCGTGTTCTAGAGCTTAAGGTAATTTATTATTTTAAAGATATTATAAGCATAGTTTCAACTATATTCAAAACAATATTTAATTATATTATTAAATATTTATAATGTTTATAAAGGATTTTCCTTTTTTGTACTATATTCTTAAACGTTTCGGAAGAAAGTAATGTAGAATTTTCTATTCTAGTTGTAGTACAAGTGACAGAAATGATTTCGGTGGCAAGTTGTTTGCTTGGCTTGCCACAAAAGATGACAAAATGTGTCAGAGCAGCATCTGTAAGCCATTTGAAATGCTTTTCACACTGTAAACATTGCAAACATGGTCGAAAAACCTTTTGACTGGCATCACAGCCAGAATACTGTCAGCTGCCAGCTGAAAGTCCATAAGAGAAGCTGCAACAAAACAGACAAATGTATCCTCAGGCAACTTGAGTTTGTCCGACTTTGTCAGCTGGAAAGAGTCTTGCTTAAGCTCAAGTGATATTCAATGGAAAGCAAAGAAAGTCATAAGAAAACTGGCATATAAAAAAAAAGAAATAATATAACTATTTTATATATATGAGTTGGTTCCTCACATCTATGTAGCAGATACTTAGTTATGTAAGGAAATTCCAGACATTTCAATGAGTTTCAGTTCGTTACCAACAAATAGATATTATGTGGGAAAGTCGTCTGGCTAATGTATATATTTAATGGCAAGAATTTTCCAGCTGGGTGGTTCCAGAAGACGGGAAGGTGGGTAGGTGGGAAGTTGGGAATGCTGGCTTCTTAGGCACGCAAGTCATTTGATGGACTCGCTCTGTCTGCCATTCCATTGCAACTACTTTCTGGCTGTGGCAAGTGACTGGCAGCTGCGTGAGCTGAAGTGAATAGTATGGATTGGGACAGGACATGAACATCAACATGAGCAACAACATCAACATCAACATCAACAAGAGGAGCAACGAGCAGGAAAAGGACTTCACTCAATTTGACAAACATGACACAGAAACCCCCGGAGCTGACTTGCAGTTTGGACTGCCAAGCGACTACCCTTTCCCCACTCGTCCCACCTTAATGGACAGACAGTCATCTGCACTCGTCCCCGTCGACGTTGTCCTCATCTTCGCTTTGCGTTGCCAATTAAATTTTTAAAATGCCATTTCGTAATCTATTTCGAGCGCCTCTGCAAATGGAAAATGCCAGTTGCGTGCATGGAAGAACTGGAGGACTTCTAGTCCTGCCAGGACAACGGCAATATTTTTGCAAAATAAATCTAAATTGAATTTGTTGACAAGAGTTCGCTCGCCAGACAAGCTGACAAAAAGTTCTGCAACATTTTCTATACCCCATGCAAAACAAGGTCTTGTCAAAGGGTATTAACAAGCAGAATATATCTATTTATATCAGAAAGAGCAGAAAGTTATCATATGTCTAACTCTCTCTATTGTTAGCTAGCTATCTCTCCTTTGCATATAATGTCTAGTTCAGACTGCAGGATATTTCGTAGTCGAGCACTTACAGAGAGTTGTTGCACTATTTCTATATAGATTTATATGCAGGGTATCTCTTAGTCACCCTCTACTGCGGCGATTTAACCTCTCTTCGTAATCAAAATTGTCGTATCTAATGTACTTCGCACAGGGTATCTTCAGGTCGACTCCCCTTTCATTACAGCACAACTGCAACTCATGTGCGTTTGTGGCAAGTTGCAAGTTATTGGATTTTCCGCTCCTTTGTTTTGCTAGCTTCCTTCGCCTGGCGCTGGCGCTGAATCACTTGACCGGCCCAAATGACATTCCTCCCAATGGCGCATTGGCGGACCCCCAAGTGGGAATGCAGTCTGAACGGTCTCCTCTTCTTGGCCGCTTGTCAAATGGGTCTCCCTCTCCCTCTCTCTGTCTCCCTCTCTCGTCAAGCGCCTCTGGGCCACAGTCCACTTCGACTTGGACTCATTTCGCTGCAGACTTTTGGCGAGTTTCTGCCAGCATTGCAATTTCTCATTTTGTTGTCTCTGGTTTCTCTCTTTCTCTCTCTCTCTCTGTTTTGGCTTTGCTTTCGGCCATTTAATTGCCAATTTTGAACATTTTTCACTTTCTTGCCCCTTGGGATGGAAAGAGGGAAAAGTGAAAAAATAAATGTAAAAGAAAGGAAGTAACATTTTCTTTTCAATAATCTCAAATGGGAAACTTGCTAAGATGTTAGATAAATGCTTAGAAAGTCCTTGAAAAAATGCAGTAAAAAGCAGTGTGGACACTTCAAACGAGAGTGCTCGACTAAGAGATATTCTGCAATGGAAAATAGATAAATTTACATATTTCCGTTTGAACTTTGCTGATGTTAATAAAACGTGCAGTTAAATATATATAATACAGTTAGAGAATATACATTCTAAACAGTTAATTTAAGAGGTATGTATTACATTATTTTGCAACAATGCCACAAAGTGAGGCGCTTCTGATACGGCCACTGTGTGTATTCAAAGTCGAATCGCAACTTCCGCTGTAAACATATACTTAGTAATACATTTGTAGTATATGTTTATATATATGTAAATAAAAAAAAAGAGGAAAATACAATGCTTTTAACCCGCCATTTATGCTGTTCATGCAGAACAAGAACGACAACGAGAACGTCAACTCTTTAACAATACAAATGAGTTCACAGCAAAAACCTAAACATAAAACACGATAAATTTATGGTTATCAGCGAGAGAGCGGCTCAGCGAGAGAGAGATGGGTTAAACGTACTTTCCCGTATAATATGAAACTATATGAATTTGTTTAGTTATATCTGCCTATGGAAATACACTTAGTATATACATACATGCATATTCTTTACTATAAGTATATATATTATATATATATAGGGCTTTATCACTAATGGTCTGCCAGCTTAAGGCAGTCGCTCTGCTTAGTGATATGAGTGCTGAATTATATGCAAGTGTATATCTACTTATATAGAGATACATATATATGACAAACTCCGTTTAGCTTAACTTTTAGCTCGTCTACAGAGCAATAAACTCATATGTATACCCTGTAAACCGAATGTGTTAACAGAGTTAAGAACTAATGTAGAATGAAAAGCATTTTACACATATTTTGAAAAGCATATTCAAGTTTGAATTAGTATCATTATTAGAGCTGCAATTTTAGTGGCTAAAAAAGCTAATAAAAGCTAAAATTGATCATTGATATTACATTTCGTATTTCTGGTTGTGATTCATATATTGAGACCATAACATTGTGTCATTGTTCGATAATTGATTTAAGACTCTGCGCTGATAGACAGATTGATAGTTATCTTATCGTAAATATAGACACAACGTGTTGTATGATCATTAATGTGGAAGCAAGCACTTAATTAAGCGAAAGATAAACTAAAAGTCTTGTTTTTATGTCTTTTTTTAATGTCTATTAGATAAAGCACCTGGAATAGCAGATGGCCAGTTGGTTTTGGCCTATTGCAAATATGACTCGTTGGTTGATGATTACAGCAGGAAATGTAGACAATTGAATTATTTATATATATAATGATAATAATATACTAGAAGTAGATTATATAAATAGTTATCAATTAGCTATTTTCTTTAACAAATTACGTATTAATTAATGAGACTCTAATGCTAATGGTAATGCATTGAAACTCATTTATAAACATTCTCTAACGTTCAACTCTATTAAGCTCTTGTTGTGTTGTTGTTGTTGCTGGGGAACACACCCAACAAACTACTCGGCGAAAGGTGGCGCAACAGTTGCCCCATCTGGCGGCCACATTTGGAAACCCCATGTGCCTGTGCGTGCCAACGATTGATGACGCCGTTCTTCCTTTGCTGTTGTCCTTCGTTTTGGGTCTGAGATATTGGCGAAATCCTTTCACACCATTTGCGTACAATGGGCGAGATAAGCATAAATTTAACTCTTAATTCATTTAATAATATTACCAATGTGTTGGGCCGTCACAATATTAATGGTTGCCACTGTGGCCAACTGACAGTAGGCTAATGGCCAAGCGATAAGCCTTTGCCCTGCCTCACTAATTTGTTCGCATCAGTTTTATGGACTTTGATTTCATTGATTTGGACATTTAAACATTTAACTATGAATCGTTTGAATATTCGAAATGTCGCGATATGATAAATGTTATAGCATTCAATGGCATATATACTTATAGTATAATTAATTTTATTTATAGTTCCATTGATAGTTTGCCCCAGATGAATGAAGCTACGTCAGCTCATCATGGATATTAAGTTAATTGTTTTAATATCTTATCGAAATGTTTAATTAAAAGTTGGATAACAGATCCACTACGCATTTGAGAATTTTCCCCAAAAAATAAATAAATAAATAAATAGAGAGATAAGTAAATAAATTGAATGGTAAATTCCCAATATATGTTCAGCTAAAGTATTCTCCATTTAGTAGTTACATTCTGATTACTTTACATTGCATTACATAAAGTACAACAAGCACGTTCACAAGTTTCTTTTTACAATGGATGATATATGATATACTGCTCACATGCTCAGATCAAGACATTTACAACATGGAATTTCTTGCTGCTAATCCATTAAATTTGAAATATGATTTTGCCATTTCGTTTACGCTTTTCTTTACTATTACTATTATTATTACAATTTATTTCGTTTTGACAAATGCAATAAGTTGGGAACTGTGTGTGTGTGTCTGGCGCTTGGGGTTGAGATCTGGAGCCACAAATCAAGCAAAGAGTTTGCTTCTTTACATGACTCGATTTCACTTTTTCTCATGCATTCGGCTCCTTTTGCTGTGAGCACGTGCATCCTCCTGCCCCCTGCCCCCTTCCCCTAGTCGCTTTACTCCCCTATATATATATTACGCAATTGCTGATGCCACCCACATGCGAATCCTCGATCCCAGCCAGCTATCCACACAGTGGAACACTTTATGGGACGCTTGGCGTCGGGATTATGACTAAAGTGAATTGAAATAGAACTGCAAAAGGCACTCGAAAGTACTATTTAAGTTGTACTTATACAGCGAAATGAATTGCGCTCCAGACTGTTCTAAGAGCCTTCTAGTCTACAGTGTTCCACAGAACTCCATGGGAGCCCAACAGTGGGTGTGAATCGTATGTGGTCGGCGATAAGACAACTCTATTAAATGCAAGAACAAAGGAAGTATTAATTATTATTATTGCTCAAATTTGAGACTTATTGTCTGTAATGTAAGAGTGTAGGAAATTCTTCTTCTTATTCCCAAGTAAATGTATTATAAAGTAAGAGTCATTAACTATGTAAGTTTAGTAGCAACTCGGTAACTTGGTACAACAAAGCAAAAAGGATTTTCTTTATGGAAATTGGAATCTTCAATGTAGTATTGCATTCAAGGGCATTGCCAGGTTGTCGCTTGAAAGCTTCATCCGGGTCCTCAATTGCGACTTCCGTAGTATCCAGCTCTGTGCAGTTTCCGCTTTACTTCTTTTGCATTTCCCTCTTCTCTCTGTGCGCTCGGTTTGCCACTATTCGTACTCAGTTTGCTCCCACTTGTGGTATTTTGTTATAAACTCTGTCACACACACACACACACACTCATACACTCAGTTATCTGTGCATCGTGTTGTTGTTTATGTGTGTGCCCCGTAGTTGTTTGTGTATGTTTCATTCCCTTTTTGGTTTTCTCTTTTTCTCTTCTTTTGTGCCTCGATGTCGTTGTGGGTGCAGGGAGGAGACGGGAATTGTCATGTAAATGGGTTAAGTTCTGGCACTAAATTGTTTTTACAGAGACTTTTGCCTAGTTCTTGCCGTTATTGTTTCGACATTTTGTTAACTGAATTTTCATTAAAGGCCCACAGACAGTGCTGACTGTTTTCAATTGACGGCAATAAAAATTGCAATATTTAGAATAAGATTCACAGTATTTGATATGGCAAATTCAATTTATTTTAAAATACAACTGAAACTAGTTAAATAAATTGTTATTGCAGTTGTTTGATGAATAGTTTTTTAATAGTTTACGCTTTTCTTAACTTGTTATTGAAATGTAGAAAACTATTAAGAATTTAAGAGCCACAACTTCAGGAACTTCAATAACTGCAATAACTGACCGCATCGTTTAATTGCATAATTGTAGTTATTTAAAGCTCAACTTTGCAGCAGTTTTAGCTCTAGGAAAGCACTAAAGTCCATATGCAAATTGCGTAGAGAGTAAAAAATCACAAAGCGGCGCCAAAACTTTGCCAGCGTCGTGCAAAGCGAAAATACAAATAAAAACAACAAAAAATATATGCATAAAATTGGGCATTGAACTTTAATATCAGCAACTGAGCGAAATGGTTTTTAAAATGCTTAAACACGCGAACAAGCAGCGGCCACGCCCCTCATTCAATGAGTCAACGAGCTCGGCGAAGTGAGAACTGTTAGACACTCTCTAAGCGAGTCTATAGTTAAGATCTTTTCACCTACGAAAAGTTAACATATTGTTGTTAAAACATTGCTTAACAATTGATGAGAACTTGTTTAATTACATTAATTATGTAAAGAGCTGAAACTCTTAATGAAAGCCAACTAAAGTTAGATAAACTTCCATAATAATCTTTATTTTGAATGTAAATCAAGTGATTTTAGAAACTAATTAGGTTGAATGAAGAATTACAATTCCTACTTCATTCCTGCAATATTGTATTTAAGAACTTTTCAGCTCACAGCTTAACCGAGATGCCCTCTGCGCAGCCACAGCTCAGCACAGGGTAGTCAAACTAAAAAACAAGCGAAACTTCCGTTTGTTGCTGATATGCTTGCCGCACTTGTTGTGGCCCTCGTTATTATCTAACGGTCAAGTTAACAAGAGATTTACACAAATTGCTAAAGGCAAATGCAATCAAAAGCGGCTAAGAGCTCACAGCCTTAAAGTGCATGCGATTTAATTGAAGTTAAATGTTCTGTTAGTCGATTATTAGATTCTATGTTACATTGTAGTTATAGATAGCGATTGAGATGTTATTGTGTGTGGTATCTCAGAAATTGTTTAAACTTTACAACTGAATTTCCAATGAAAGAAGTTGCATTATCTTGTCACATGTTATCGCTATCGCTATCGTTATCGCCACGCGCTTGCTAGCAAGTTGATAATTAGTAAATCAAAGGCTTTTGATCGATTGACATTTAAGCCTGCTTCAAAGTCCAAGGCGAGTTGATTAAATTCAAATAAATTCGTCAATTTCATTTATTTATTTATTTATTTTTTAATATTTATATTTATATTTATGTGGGGCGTCAGTTAGCATTATCTTAACTGTCTGCCTATCTGTCTGTCTGTGTTTCTTTTTTCAATGATAAGTTGCTTTTTCTTTCACTTTTGGGACAACAATCAATAGAAATTTACGTTTTAACTATTTAAATTTGTTAACAACTTAATATTTAAGAACTTTCATCTTTTCGTTGCAGCTTCAAATTGTTTTAAGGACAAGCATGTGAGAACATGAGCTAAAATGTAAGGAAAACCTTGAAAGTATTTAAATAAAGTTTATTAATTTAGTTAAAACAATTTTATTGTTTAAATTGTCATCTTTATTTCATTATTAACTTCAATAAATATGAAATGCAATTTCATTTAGATAAAACTGCGTAGCCGGCACTTGTATCAACCGCCCCGCCCAGAAAAAAGCCGCCCACAGCGTGAAACAATCAGATGAATGCGAGAGTAAAAAGAGTGAAGAGTAAAGCAACAGAAAAAGCACAACAAAAGAATGCATGCAAAGCAAATGAAAAGTAATAAATCAGCAAAAGTATAAAACACAAGAAATAAATTGAAAAAATTGCAATCAAAACCAAACGAATGAAATCAAAACACCAAAGAAGAGTTACAAGACCAACACGCAAAAAACCAAAACAGAGGAGACTACAACAACAACAACAACAAAAGTAACAACAACAACAACAGCAACAGCAGTGAGACAACAAGCTGAAGAAGAAATGTTGCTGCCACAGGCCAAAGATATAAAATTGAATGGAAGCAACAGCAACAACAACAACAAAATGGGGCTGGGTAAATCCATTAAAATGTACCTGACCATATTCGTAGCCACAACCTGTGTCTACATGGTGCTCTATCAATACCACATGTCCCGTCAGCCCCTCGCCGCCAACGAGGTCATCAAGGTGAGTGCAATTTCCCACAACTCCGCTAGCATATTGATAATGATTAGTTACACAATTAGTCAACTGCGTTTGCCGTTCATAGATATCGTGAATAGATAGCACCTATTGATAAGGCGATCGCGTCAATTGCACAAATTGATTGTCAATGTTATTGCTTGAACTTGACAATCCTTCAAGTTCAACTCTTGATTAAATTAATAATGCAGACATTCATGCACTTGTTATGATATATATAATTGCATTAATTGTTATTGCTTTAACTAAATTGATAAGGAACAAAGGAAGTGGTCAGCAAGTTCTTTAAATAGTTTCTATTTATAATTATCTTTAATTAAAGAAGCTTCTCCAGTTTATACAAGTGTTTACTTTGATTCAAATCACAAGTAAACAGTATAGAAAGAGTTCGAAGATGGCATTCTCTACTCTTCCTGCAACATTCTCTGAACACAAATCTATTCTCATTTAAAGTATTTATGCTTGAATTATAGTTTGTTGTATTTATAATCATATATATGATATAGATAATCATTTTCCGCTTGAAACGTATCTAAACGCTTCTGTGGGCTCTTCGCAATAATTAAAGAAGCTATAGCTTCAATTTAATTAATAATATATACTCAATTCAATATTCTCGCTCAATTTGTTGCTTTCATCTTCTCTAGAGTTGCATTTTCTAATCCAATTAAGCAACAATTAACGTGATTCAATGTGCTTTTCCAATATGCAACGCTTCTGCCAGCGTTACTCGCATTTAAATTGAATTGAATTTAAAAAGTATGCACTATAGTCTTATCTAAGGGGAGATCAATTAGTTATATACATAATATACTATATATACGTAAGCTAGATGTGTGTATCTGAACATTCTACATCAAACTCATATTGTAATTTGTCTTTTGTTCTTGTTCTTGCTCTTTTTCTAACTGGGAAAACTACATGCACTAATTAACAACATGACGTAGCATTCAGATAAATCATCATCATCATCATTCTCATCATCATCATCGTCATTTATCGCATCATATTTGTGGTCGCCCCCAAGCAGCTCCAACACAACAGCAATGGGGCAAGCACAGTTGCAGTTGCATGCCTCAAATGCAACTGAGTTCTCCTCGTCGCCCGCTGCTGCCATTAGTGCATCTGCTATGTCCTTTTTATCAACGGTTTCATTGCCATTATCAACATCAGCATTATCATCAGATGCCAACAACAATAGAACCATCATCACAACAACAACAACAACAACAGCATCGACAGTAGCTGCTGCTGCTGCTGCTGCTGCTGCTGCTGCCACAATAACAACAACAACAACGACAGCAGCAACGACAACATCAACTACAACAACAACTCAAAAACTTTTACCAACAACAACAGCAACCAGCCACGCCCACAATTCAATGGGAACCGTCAGGGGCGTCGCTCATAAAACTCGCTCAACATTTATAGCTGTTTCCGAACCCGTAAATATTCTTTATCTAATCTGTGTATAACTAAATTGCGCACTTATAGACAACGAAACTAATTAACGAACTAATTAATTAAATAGCTATATTAATTATTTAATTAGTTTTAAGTCGCATTTTGCATGTGCATACCCAGCTTTATCTGCATTTTGTTTCGCCTTGTTCCATTTATTATTGCAATAAGTATTCCATATATATATGTATTTATATATATATATATATTTATATGTGTATAGTTATATTGTAGTCTTAATATATATATTTCTTGCAGTTGCTCGCTTCATTTGACTTTATTTGTTGCTCGTTTTCCAATTCTCCTAATTGCATTTTTAAGTTTCAAGTTCGCTCCATTGCAAGTCACAAGTGCATTGTAATGTCAGAGAGTTAAAGACAGCAGAGAGAGGGCGGGCAGTGGCAGGCGCGGGGGAAGTTGCAGTCACCTAAGGCAATGCATACGTTGGTCTCAAGCGAACTCTTCGCACTTATGTGAATTCGTATATCAAATGCAAAAGAGCTGATAGATAGTTGAAGGAAAGTTGTCAAAGAGAGTAGAGAAACAAAGGAACGTAACGAGAGTAGGAAGCGTAAGCGCAGAGAGTAAATGAAAGAGAGAGTTAGGAGTATCTAATGAGCTTTAAGAGGTGAGAGATTGAACAGATTGTAAGTAGTAAAGAGATTTACTTATTATACATTTAAGAAGAGCTATGCTTAAGGTATTATGCCTTATTCTTTCTACAGTTATTGTCCATCTATTTACAGTTGCTGAAATGTTTGTCTGCCGTTAATATTAGTTAACGTCAACTATTTGGTATTATGAGTACTTCAATGATTTAGCAACTAAATACAATACGATCACTTAAATAATCCTGGAATAATCAGCTTCAATTGTGTAAGAGAATTCCCAAGCACTCAACAAGCAATTTGTTATTTGAGCCATGCAATTATGGCCATAACCAGGCGCTTCACTTGGTCAACGAGTCGTTACCAATGCAATTAAATGATGTTATTTGTTTGACCAAGTTTCGCACATGCAAATACATTAGTTGCGTTGATGCTTTGACTTTTTTGGGTTAATCAGTTGCAATGCTCGTGACAGATTGCCCTGCTGCTCCCCATCCCCTGCGGCAGCTCCTCCAATTACAAATGATATGCAAATAAAAAGATTTTCCATATGAAATTTGCATGAGCCTAATTCGAAAATTGCTCATTGCACATTGAAACCTATAAACCGAAACCACAGGCAACAGCAACAACAACAACAATAGCAACAACAACAACAATAGCAACAACTAACGCCATTGAATAGCACCAAATTAGGAGGTTGTTCTAGTTACGGGCGGGGTCCGGGCACATCTGTAGAAGGTCTCACTGTGACGCTGATCCAGATTCTCTAAATAAATGCAAGCCAATTGAGCAAGATTCTCGGCGCATTTTATGGATATTCTCTGTGCTAGTTAGTTAGGCATAGCAACTAACTATGGATGCACTGCAGTCAATGTCAGAGAATAAGGGAATATATATATAAATATATATATATATATATATATATATATATATCATTCATATAAGTGCTTTGTTAATAACATTATTCTAATCAATCAATAGATTGATAGATTATTTAATTAATTCCCCCAAGGAGAAGAAACGTTAACAATTTGAAGTTGATTACAAATTTGACTAAGAAAACGGTTATTCTAAATATACGCATATAATAATACCCTGTACAGCTTAATAGTTAACTTCCTATAAATAATTGATTAATATAATGAAAGGTTTACTAGCTTTGGCCTATTAAATGTTACCAATTTTATGGTTTAGGACATGCATTTAGTCAGTTTATGTGGTGCATATACAATTTTCGAATGTTAGGTTTATTAGTGCATGTGAGTGCAGTGCTTGTATACCCTGTAAATGTGCAGAACTTGTATAAAGTGTATATTTGGATTAATTAACAGATAGTACTGTTAAAAGTGATTTATAAATTGAGTTTTGTACTTTATTTTTTTATTTTTTTAATACGCATTTATAGCGTAACTGCAAATCGTTGTTAGTTATTCTTGCTGGCTCAGTGCACTTTATTTATTTGAATGTCTTTGTTTATTTAGCAAAAAAGAAATGGAAAATAAATTTGAATGCATTTTTGTGTGTCAACAATGAGCAATTTGCTACACCAGCATACACACTGTGCATGTGTGTGCGAGTGTGTGTGTGTGTGTGTGCCATTTAAGTGGCCTGCTTAAAGTGTAACGAGTAACCCAACTGAACACAGACACGCAGACTAAACCCGGTCAACTAGTCAACTAGTGGATTAATTTGCATAATTGCTCATAAAACGAAGCACACGCCGCGCGTAACGCATGTAAACACACACACAGCACACACACACACACATACACACACACAGCACACACACATAGCATAGATAATAATAAAGTATAGAGCCTTAGCTAATGCCACTTGCCATCTCCTCCACAGCCACCACTGTACATCATCACGCCCACTTATCGACGACCGGAACAGCTGGCGGAGCTGACACGACTCGGTTATACATTGAAGCATGTGCTCAACCTTCTCTGGCTGGTGATTGAGGATGCGAACAGGACGAACCCATTGGTGGCCCATACCCTGGATCGCATTGGCGTGCCCTATGAGTACCTGGTGGGTGAGTATTGTCACTTAACATTATTTTTGCCTCCACTTTGAATGCTATTAACGTGCCTTTCCTCCATCTCCTGCTTCTGCTCCTCCTCGTTATCCCCGTAGCTCCCATGCCCGAGCAATATAAGCTGACGAAGCGTGCCAAGCCCCGGGGTGTCTCGAATCGGAATCGAGGACTCGATTATCTGCGCGCCAATGCCACCGAGGGTGTACTGTACTTTGCCGACGATGATAACACCTACGATATTAACATATTTGAACAGGCGAGTAACCTTTCTTTTCTCACATTGAGACTAACATTAACGTGTTGTAATTGTAATTCCAATTGTAGATGCGCTATACCAAAAAGGTGTCCATGTGGCCAGTGGGTTTGGTCACCAAGACGGGCGTCAGCAGTCCCATAATACGTGAGGGGAAACTGGAAGGCTACTATGATGGCTGGATAGGTGGTCGCAAGTATCCTGTGGATATGGCTGGGTTTGCGGTGAGCGTTAAATTTCTACGCGAGCGACCGCAGGCAAAGATGCCCTTTAAGCCCGGCTATGAGGAGGATGGCTTTCTGCGTAGTCTGGCGCCGTTAGACAACGCGGAGATTGAGCTGCTCGCTGACGAATGCAGAGAGGTAGCAGCGTCATAGAGCGTTATATCCAAGAGATTTCACTAATTTCCTTTCCAATACAATCTCTCTATAGATTCTCACCTGGCACACGCAGACGAAAAAGAATCCGGCTGCACTTGCTCTCAATCTGACCAGATATGGACACACGAATCTGGCGTTTATTGAGAAGCTACTGGTGCGACCATAGAGACCATAGGACAAGAGGACAAGAGGACTGCTGGCTTTGGTCCAATTGTAGTTAGTCTTAGTTAGGTATTACGTTAAGTATAACGATCATCCAAGGTACGATTGTGTATGGCAGCGAGTGAGCTCACAAAGTGTCCGTGACTTTCAACCATTTGTACAGGGTACAATATGGGAGTTGAAGTCGTTTCATTATATCGACTATCATTAGAGTTGCACAACGTAATCTAAATACGAATACAGTTGCAGTTAGTTAGGATCTAAGCGCACACGTTTATACGATATTTGTAATCATGATGAGAGATGTGAGATGGGAGATGTGAGGTGATCGAGCACCGTTTGACCCCCAAGCCCGGCACTCATCATCGCCATCATCATCATCAACATTATCAGGCGCACAGGCACCAAATAATTACAGTGTATACCTTTAAGTATTGTATATTAATATTAATATTATAAATATTATATTCTCCTGAATATACACACACATATATATTTTGTACATATTTGCAATACAAGAGAATTTAAGCCAAGACTTAATTTAAGATGGTTAATTTTTGATAGATGAAGACAAAAAGTATTTAAGTGCATTACTTTATGAAAGACAACAGCCTAATTCTAATTTACAATTAGTTTATAAATTCAACTGATGAAACTATTTCGCGTATTCAAAACAATAACAACAACAACAACTATGGTTTCTGTTCCTAAATTATAAATTTGTTTTATTTCCCAAATAATTTTCATAATTTCAAAACAATTTGTTTACTCCCAACTCCCAAGAAAATCTCTTAAATATTAAATCTGCATATCAATCTTCTTTGTTTTGCAATCATTATCAACTTGCTTATGGCAAACTCAGCACAGTTTAGTTGTGAAATTTCTCAACTCTTGAACTAAATACTTGCAAATGGTTTCGGTAAAGATGTCAATAGTTCAAGGCCAGTATACCAATGCAAAACGCGAATTCAAGTATTGAGTGGGCGTGTCTAAAGTCGGGCAGCTATTTATTTATACTGAGAGTGCTACGAAGAAGCCATCCGAAATGCAAACAAACAGCAGCTAAAATGTGGGCCGCAACCATTTCAATAATGCATGTTGGCACACTTGTCTATCAAGGCGTTACTCCAGGCCCTCAACGTACTGGCAGACTGGGCAGACGGACAAACGGGACAGACAGACAGACAGACAGTGGGACAGATAAAGCAGAGGCCAATGATTTGGTCACATGGGCTGGGCTGGGCTGGGTCTCGTGGGACTCGAATCGCGTGCCAACTGATAGCGGGGGTAAGGGAAATTGAAAGGGGAAAACGAAAAGAAAAACAGTTTGAGAAATTACCGAAAAGCCAACAACATACTACATATTTGAGATAATGGTCTTGCTGATGGAATTCAATTATACAAAGTGGTAAAAACAAGAGTAACAATTCTAAATAACATTTCTTTCAATATACATACATTGCAATCGATATTCAGTTTAAAAATTTAACAATTTGCAAGTTCTTTGTAAATATGACTATATAAATATACAGCAGATATGCTGATAAACAAAGTAATATGGATAAATATTTATACAATTTATACCTAATTAAATATAACATATTAGTTAGGAACTTACCAAATCTTTAAATATATTAATAATAACTAACTAATCTCAAGGGTACATTTTTCGTGGAAAATATTAAATATTCTTATAAATTCTTTAAAGCAAAATATTATATTGATATTCTCGATTTCAACTATTTCAAACTTAAGAAACAATTGCAAAACCAATCTACAATTACGAGTAAACTATTGTCTTATCCTACAAATACTACAATGCGAAAAAAAGAAAACAATTTAAACAAAAATAAACACAACTCTATTTCAAACTGGCAAAACAAGGAACTTCAATCATTTTTGTGTAAAGAAAACACAACAGACTTTAATAAATATCATACAAATTAAATAAAAAGTATTTTGTACAAAATTTGCATTCATATTTGATGGATTTTAAGTGTTTTTTTCCTAGCAAGTTATAAGTATCAATATATATTCTTTTTAAATGGCAGCAATTGTACAACTACAATAGCAACTGCAACTGCAATCTGCAACAACAGTTACAAAATTACAGCAACAACATCGGTGGACGACAAAATCATGTTCTCATGTCCCTTTCATTCTTCGTTTTGCAAATTTCTCTTGTTTCATGATGCTCTCTCTTTATCGTTCGCTATTCGAAGAGAATCCGAATGTAAGCGGTAGGCAGCTGAGAGCAGTGCCGTTACATTTTTTGCATTCCTATGCTTGTGTGCATAACTGGATACGCTTGCAGATACAAATTCATTTCAATAAATAAGAGTATTTTTAAAGCTGCTAATGCAAATCATATTGCATATTATATTATACGAGAAAATAGTATAGATCTCTAGAAAATCAAATAGAAAACAATTGAGTTAATGGTTTGAACATTTATTTCTAATTATTTATCAACAATTTTCGTATCTTTATTATATTTATGTAGTTATACGTGCAATCGATAGTTTCGTAGTCTAGCTTGATCGTCTAGTGGCTCCAGGTGGCAACCTCAACTGGTTGAGATCCTGTAGTCGCTCTTTGATGAATAGAGAGAGGCCTCGGTAACATTATTTCCGCAATATTTTACGTGTATTTACCATCGCTGTTATGGAATTCCAAATTCATGTATCTTTTTAAAATACCCTTTAAAATTCGTTTCTTTAGAACAGAGCTTAGAGACAGCAACAGTGGAACTCAACTAAGTGCAACATACAATACGATACGATACGATCCGATTCGATTCTATTAATAAGGATTTGTGCAATATTATGTTGTCGACTAGAAAGCATACAATTGATGGCACTAGACGGTTAAATATTTAATAATTAAAACTAGAAATAACTATTATTCAGCATCTATTATTGTTGTTAAGGGGAGCTACGATTGTCCCTAATTGTAAATAAATATTGCTAAAACTCTATAACAACTAGATAAATAATAAGATCTACTTGAAAACTGAAAATATTAAACTTAAATTAAATTAATTCTAAGATCTTGTGGGAACTACAAGAGAGATAAGTATGTTATTTTGGATTAGAGGGAGTCTTAGCAGCTATGAAACTATGGAACTATGCAACTTACTTGGCTGGAAGTGTTGAGATATAGATGTACGTAGTACGTATAGTTATAGAAGTGTGTATTTGGGTATTGGTCATTCGCCAAGAAAGTCGATTTATATCATAGATCAAGAGACAACATAACAAGCCAACATGCTGACAATGCAAGTTTGGGATCAGAAGGAACTGCATAGTACTCTAAATAGAGTTTGAGAATCACTGAAACTACATCTATGAGAAGCAAAGTGTTGTGGGAAAAGAATGGGGGAAGAGGGGGAGAGAGTTTTGGGCTGGTCTCGTACTACTGTGTGGTACTAAAAAGATAACTCAACATCGATGGCTGCACGTGAAAGCTTATAGTTGCCTCTTCCCACTTGGTATGAATCAAACGCTGCAATGGCGTGTTGAGCATTGACTCCTCCTTGGCGACCACATCGTTGCCAGCGCTAGCACCACTAGCACCACCACCACCACCACCGCCGCTAGTGCTAGCGACACCAACAACTCCGGCAGCAGCACCTCCGCCAGCCGTAATGGCCTCATCCTTGCCCGGCTTGCCCGACAACGAGGTGCTCTCCGGTGTAATTGGCTGTCGCTCCAACATGACCAATGCCTGCTCGTTGTACGTCCGATTGTCGATGGTCATCAGTATCTGATGTCCGGAACAGCTATAATAGTTGACATCAAAACGCGATTCAGCATGATAGTTGCGCAACAGATCCGGATTCCGATTAAAGATGACACCATAGTGTCCAGTACAGCTGGTTATCCAAATGGGATAGTTGGGTGTCTTTAGACGGGAGCCCGGTTGCCGTGATTGATTGACAGCAGCCTGAGGAAAAGGCAAAGAAAGAAGCTCAGCAATTGAAGCATCTAACATCTATACTCACGCTGGAGGATTCAATGTCCCAGAGCAGCAATCCAATCATGCAACGCTTCAACACTCCATACTGCGGCACGGCCTGCAATCGAAACGAAGTTCCTCATCAGTATAAACGCAAATCATTGGTTGCTTCAGTTAATCACATAGCTATTCTCATCGCCCACATTGATGACACCATTGTGTATATAGGGCGTGGCACGACCCGTCAACAGCAAGGTGACAATCATCAGGGAACCCTCCTCGTGGTTGCTCATCGTCAACGGCGAACCCTTCGTCGAATCCAAATCCGTGCGCACTCTGTGATGCATCGGGTAACGGTAACAAAGGTAACAAATTGATTAGAATTGAACTACTTATTAAACTACTTATCAATTATAATAGTTATATCAATTAGATAAATACACTTTCTACAGCTGAAATCTTACTTTCCCATCGAACGTGTGAGAACGGCGCTATAAAGGAACAGCAAAGTGCCCGGAGTCTCCTCTTCTGTAAACTTTGGAAAGCAAATTAGACCAAAATATCTTACAGATAGCCAAGTCATAGCTATAGCTACAGAAAGGTTAACAACTCTGTAACTTGTGTTCTTACGTATTTGAAATTACGCTTCATAAAGTGTTCCAGCTCCTCGTTGGGCGAGAGGGTGAAGACATAGAGCTGTAATGGGAAAGTGTGGAATTACGAAAGATTTACCTAAGTTGAAAAGTTTGGATGCTAAGATATGTAAGGGAAAGTGCTGAGAGGTTGAGAGAGATATAAAAAAGCAGTAAGAAATCATTTTGATTTGTAGATTGAGCTATTTTAATTAGATTTTAAATAACAGTCATTGCAACTAAGGGGAATTTGGATCTTTTTGAAAGGGACAAATATATAAAGATAAAGGTAAAGGTAAAGAAAAAGATATAAAGATAAAGCTAAAGGTAAAGAAGCACATAAAGAAGCAACTGATTAAAAGAACAACTTAAGGAATTATATAGACAATTAATCGAATTATACTAGACATTTTAAATAAAGTCTGAGAAAGGAAGACAAAGGAAAAGCGTCGTCTTAGTTGGGAAATATAATATACTTAAAATAAATTGGCAGCTAACAGAAGATAGAGTTAACATAGACTTTTCGAATATCAATAGCATAAATTCTGCAACAGTTGCAAAGAACTATAATATCTAAAGTAATTTGTATAATTATAAATAATATATATTTTTATAATATCTATTTTAATAATATATATTTCAATATATATAAATAGATTTAATGAATAAAAGACTGGTTAAAGAAATCTGCCAATGATTCAGCTATTACTAGGCTCAGTAAATAAAATCAATAAGTAATGGATTATGCAATCGTTGGGCTTACCTTTTCGGTGACCGTGTCATGAAAGTAGCTGGCACTGTGATCCACAAAGACCTCATCCTCCGAGGGCAGCACCATGGTAACCTTGCCCTTATCCGAAATGGTGCGTAATATTTCGATTAAGGCGTTGAAGAGCGAATCTCGTTGCATCTCAGCGTTGGCGTGTAAAGGACTGAAAAGACAGACACACAAACAAGCACACACACACATGCAGATTAGTTGTATCTAGGGGATTCCCCCAAAGTGATTGCACGCACTCAGTGGAGTTGGTGCGAGTGTTCTTGCGGGCAAAGAGCAGATACTTCAGAATGAAACCCTGCACCACAGAGAGCAGACCTCGTGTGGCATTCCTTGGGCAGCGCAGGCCATAGGCCAGCTCCTCCTTGGGCGCAGCTCCAAACACAAAGGACGTCTGCAGCCACTCGGCACGCATTGGGATTGCGGCCGTGCCAAAGACGAGCTTGCGCAGCTCCTGCAATCAACAAAGCATGCGATTTGAGAATGGATTCAGTTTCCCGATCGAGCATCGTTTACCGTTGCCAGCTCCGTGGTTATGGGCGTGCCGCCCTGCGTAATGAACTCCTTATTCATTGCTAATTGGTAACAAAGATTATCGTAAGTTTTCTCTGCTTTTCCGCTTGGCTAATTTCAATTTCCGCTCGAGACCTTTGCTATGTTCCGCGACTTGTCTGCAAATGCAATTGCACTTGCTCCAGCTGGCTGCAGAGCTGCTTCTAAGCCTTTTTAAGCCTTCCAAGCATTTACCTGACTGCCGCCAGACAGCCATTTCAGACATTTCAGGCGTTTCACACTTTAGCGTTGATTTTTAATTTCATATTTACTACTGGCCCCAAAACAACTACAACAACAACAAATACGACACCAACAATGGCACAAAATTGAGTTAAACTACACAAAAATCAAACTAAGACTTACAATTTTAATATTATATTATTCTCCTAAATAATACTTATTGCTTGCCTGAGAGAATCTGTGGCCAGTAACGTTTTGTTTGCCTGCAAATCTGGTTTTAATTTAAGGGAAATAAGTTGCGTTTGGCCCACAGTACAGCACGACCTAGGCTTAGAGGACTTGAATCGCTTGTCTGTCAGTCAGCGAAAGTAACTTTAAATGAAATTGAATTGAATTTAGTTCTGTGTGCACCACACGATACTCCCTATACTCGATGGTGTACTTTATAAAGAAAGTGTTATAAAGAGTGCACTCAGTTGGTGGTGGAGGGGTAGACGTCTCACCACTTGCTCATATCGTGCTCATATATTGGGAGCCAAGAATTTTTGGCATGTTGATGCCTGCCATGGCGCCCCACACAACCGGAAATATGTAGTTGTTGACGCCCATTTGTGCCTATTTCGGGGCAGCAATATATGTGTTCCTCACAAGTCGCCAATACTTAATGCAATCTGCGATTTAGTTGGGTAATTAGATACCCTGTAAACATTTGCTGAACTACATTATGTTATCACCGTGTTGTGTAAACTGTTTTTACCAATGATAAAATGCTAAAACTTAACATGCATGCTCATTGTTTAGTTGACTTTTACAGGGTATCAAAATTAGTGTATGTATTGAGCATTTTGCTAATCTAAAAATCCTATTGATTTGTTGTGTTTGCTGCTCCTAAGTGGCAGTGAATGTTGGTTAGCAATAACTGTTTGAGTGAGCCAACCTTGGATAACAGAACTGCAATTTAATTAAAATACCTTGTGTGACCTTTAGACAGCTAAACGGGTTGTCTGTTTCCATCACATGACAAGCGTTAAATGTAAAAGTTAAAAATTTTAATCAATCTATCAATCTTCTTTGACATTCAACGAATCACAATTATTAAGCACGTCACAATAACGATAATAGCATTACGGATAAAATATATTACATTAAGCCTCATCAAATGAATATGCGGTTATATATTGTATGCTAGTGCAGCTGCTGTTCCTTGTCCTGTTGCATTATGTCACGCATGAGTGTCCTGGCTGATTCTGGCGCTCGTCCCACAAGGTACAAGAAATTTAGATAATAATTCATTAGAATCGGCCGCATTGAAGTTATCCACAGGCAGTACTCAAAGTAAATGCGACGGCACAACCAACGCATGTATTGAATCGGCGATCCTATGTTGCGCTCGTACAGACAATGTTGGGCATAGCGGGCCATGACTTGCGGACGATTCACCACATTGCCGTGCATGTCGCCAATCGAACGCACAATATTCAAATTGCGTCTGTGTTTAAGGAAAGAAATGCAATTTCATTATGATAGAACTAACGATAATAATAAATAGATAACTAACATGACGAAGAGCATGCTGCGCGGCATTTCCTTCAAGGTACTCATGATGACATCAAAGTTTTCCCTCGCTACCTTGCGTATATGCTCGAGTTCCTCCTGGGTCAGTTTGCTCTTAATTGGGCCTCTACGCATGTGCATTGGCTGCTGGAATAGCACCTCCGCAAATTTAATGTACTCGACAATGTCAATTTTTTTAGCAGCCGCCTTCATCTTCTCTTCGTCTCGCAGCACTGTTGCCTCCCAGAACTCACAAAGAGGACCACGCACTCCAGCTGGTAGCTCCTCATATAGGCCATGATCCAACAATATAATCTCTGCTTTGCCATTTTGCGCATTTTTACGCACAAAAACTAAAAAGGATATGTTAATTAGTTTCGTGAGCCATTTGTTACCTTTTATTTGATTACCCACTGTTGCCGGGATGTGGATCTGCGTGCACGAATCCAGTGTGAAAGATTTGCTCGGCAAACACATTGTATAGCTTCATGTCTATGTCAATTAGGCTTATTTTGTGCCTTTTAAATGCAGGCACGTCATTGATTTTGTAGCCGTCCATCCATTCCATAGTAAGCACGCGCTGTACCATAGAATATGGGAATTAATAAGAGTGGATTATATTGATAATAGATGCCTTACTGTCTTCGTTTGGGGCCAATAGATCTTTGGCACGACGACATAGTTTAATTTCTGTAATCCTTTGGCGCATCGTTCAGCATTTTGTGCCTCCTGCACAAAGTTAAGTTCTTGCACAAGATTCTTACGCAGATCGTTCATTATCCAACCGAAGTTGTAGTTCTTAAATACAAGCTCAATGATGTCCTGCAAAAAGATAATTGTCGCCACGTCGCTGATGAAACGTTTCTGTAAATCACTATACTGCACTTTGACGGCCACCTGCTCGCCACTGTGCAGCCTTGCCTTAAACACCTGCGCCAAACTGGCGGCCGCCACGGGTTCGTAATCAAACTCTTTGTACATTTGCTCCGGCAGTTGGCCAAAATCAGAACGAAACACTTTCTGTATGTCAGCCTTTGATGTCGTCAGACATTCGTCCTGCAGCTTTGCTAGCGTACTAGTATATTCAATGGGCAATATGTGATTGATGGCCGCAAATCCTTGGCCAACTTTTATGTAGAGGCCTCCATTAAGCAGACAGGTCTCCAATAATCTGTTGGCGCTCTTCTGATGTAACACCTTTATCTTGGTTTTATAATCGGCATCATTCTCGTCCAGCCCCAGATAATCGATGGCTATTAATATTGCTGTTTTTACAGAGCGTACAAAACGCACCGACGCCCCGCAGTAAGTGAAATCGTTAACAATTCCATCATATCCAATGGCACCAGCTCCAATCAGAGCGAACCCCACACGCGCGAATGGGAAACTCTTCCAACTGCGATTAGGCTTGCTCTGATGCGCAGCTAACCGCCTGCTGTGAAATTGCCTGATTACGTTTGTTGGCCGGCTGGCAGTGCCAAATAATAGCCTAAGATGCTGCAATGAAAATAAGAGCTATTTATAACATATTTACTAACTCATACATATAACTCTGTACTTACAGGTGTTCGTTGCATTCTTACGTACTTTCTGCTATCAAAACAATTGAAAACAGCTGTTCACTGTACCGCTACATCAGCTACAGAGATATGCATAATTTATGTATCGCTAAATATCAAACAGATATGAAAATTTGGAATAGTAGCTAGTTAATAAAAGTATGAACCAATTTATTTATTAAATTTATTATTTAACATAAAGCAACAGGTAATTTGTGTAATTTTCAAGTTGCAGTCAATTTTCAAACATTCTGGCAATTTGGCTTATCTATGATAATCGACAGACTATCGAATGAATGCATTGTCATCGATATTTATTTGGATGGAGAATAGAGTTGCCAGCACTTAAATAACTAATATTTAATCTCTACTTAATTGTCATCAAATATATAAATTAGAATAATTTAAACTATACTCGATTATCAAAAAAGAAGATAAGAAAACTATCTTCTAATTTATGAAGTTCAGATAACAACAGCTGTTTGCTTTAATCGCTGCGGATAATGCGACAGCCCTAACATTCTGTATACGAACGCCGCTTTGTTTGTTTCGCCGACAGCCGACAGTGGAGTTCATTTCGAGTTCTTTTTATAGCGTGCAAGTAAAACAAATAAAAATTGTTTACTTTAACGTGAGATACAGATAACGAGGAAGAGCCTGCCTCGCTCAATAACAGTGATTGCCACACCTTAGCCACAATGTCAGGGACTATACTCGAGAATTTAAGCGGACGCAAGTTGTCCATATTGGTAAGCAGCTTGCTGCTTTGTCAAGTGGCCTGCTTCCTGCTGGGAGGTCTTTATGCACCCTTGCCCGCTGGTCATCAGACTGTGTTGGGGACCAAGTGTCGCGATATCCCTGGCCGGCAAAATGACACTAGCTTCTTTTTATATTCACGCGGAGCGGGCGCTTGTAATCCAGTGCCGCTAGATGAGATCGAAGATGACTTGCTCAAGATGGCTAATAAATTAGTGTACGTCTTTCAAATGCCACTACCACGAGATAATCGAGTACTGGACTACAGCCGTTGGCAGCAGAATCTCATTGGAGTGTTACAGGTAGACATTGCTTACCTCTCGTCGTCGGAGCTTCGTGAGCCTCCCAAGAATCTACAGCTAACGATTGACACACGACTCGCTTATCGCAACAATGAGGATGCCGAACAGGATTGGAAGTTGTATGCACACAGCGTAGAACATCGCTATTTGGACTGTCATCCCACGCATGTGCATACCAAGGAAACCCTTTACACGTGTGATATAATACCACTGTTTGAGCTGGGTGCACTGCATCACAGCTTCTATCTGTTAAATTTACGCTTTCCCATGGACACGCCCAAGAATATAAACCTGCAAGTTGGACATATGCACGATCTCACACTGACAGCCATTTACCAAAACGGTGGATTCACTCAGGTTTGGCTTCTGCTTAAAACTCTGCTCTTTCCCTTTGTGGTGGGCATCATGATCTGGTTCTGGCGACGTGTGCACATTCTGCAACGATCACCCGCTCTGCTAGAGTACATGCTGCTGTATCTAGGTGGTGCTCTTAGCTTTCTGAATCTCCCACTGGAGTATCTAACATTGGGAGTAGAAATGCCGTACATGCTGCTACTGAGCGATGTGCGTCAGGGCATCTTCTATGCCATGCTGCTCTCCTTCTGGCTGGTCTTCGCTGGCGAGCATATGCTCATTCAGGATTCACCCAACAAATCAACCATACGATCACGCTACTGGAAGCATCTCTCCGCCGTCGTTGTTGGCTGTATTTCACTATTTGTCTTTGACATTTGTGAGCGCGGTGTCCAGCTGCGTAATCCTTTCTACTCCATATGGACAACTCCGCTTGGCGCCAAAGTCGCAATGAGCTTCATTTTGCTTGCTGGTGTTTCGGCTGCTATATACTTCCTCTTCCTCTGCTTCATGGTGTGGAAGGTGTTCAAGGATATTGGCGATAAGCGCACTTCATTGCCCTCCATGTCTCAAGCGCGGCGTCTGCACTACGAGGGTAAGTTGCGTTTTACATTTAAGGCTGTCAGTAAATCTCGAAGCTCTTCTTGCCTAAAGAACAAGTTTCAGAGAGTAGGCCAATGTTTTACTTTCCTGTATTGAAGATTTCGGATTACATTCCGGATCAATTATTTGTGTGTGTTTAACCAGTCCAATCAGTACAGTAACAATTTAATATTAAAATGGTTTTTGACGATGCGGAAGCGACAATGGATGAGCCGCAATATGCGTGCTTCTTCTGTGTCATGGGCGTCACCTCGGCCATAGTGTTCACAGCGATGGGTGCCGCATATGGAACGGCCAAGTCTGGCTTGGGTATAGCATCGATGTCAATAAAGCACCCAGAGCTGATTATGAAGTCTATTATTCCCGTCGTCATGGCGGGCATCATTGCCATCTACGGCCTTGTAGTTGCCGTACTTCTGGCGGGCACATTATCCGAGCGATATAACAGTTTCAGAGCCTTCCTCAATCTGGGCGCTGGCATTGCTGTGGGTCTATCGGGCATGGCTTCCGGCTTTGCCATTGGCATTGTGGGTGATGCTGGAGTGAGAGCATCTGCGCTGCAGCCAAAACTATTTGTTGGAATCGTTTTAATACTGATTTTCGCAGAAGTCTTGGGTCTTTATGGCTTGATTGTGGCCATCTATCTGTTTACCAAGTAAAATGTCTGATCTCTAAATGTTAATTCCAAGTTTGTTTAGATGAGAACATAATATATTACTTGTTGCCCTCAATGCCTTGATGTAGAGTATATATTGTTAATCTTTCGTTTTCTAGGCCTCATCTATCGCTTTAAATTCCTTATGCTGGCCACATTACTGTGCGCTGGTTTGACCGTCGCTGGCTTCATCATGGGTCAAATGGCCGAGGGACATTGGCAGTGGAATGAGAATATTGAAATTCAATTGACCTCCGCTTTTCTCACTGGCGTCTATGGCATGTGGAACATCTACATCTTTGCTCTGCTCATCTTATACGCGCCCAGTCACAAGCAATGGCCCACAATGCATCAGAGGGATGAGACGACACAGTCCAATGAGAATATTGTCGCCTCCGCTGCCAGCGAAGAAATTGAATTCAGTAATCTGCCATCCGACTCCAATCCCAGCGAGATATCATCACTCACCTCCTTCGCTCGCAAGGTGGCCTTCGATTAAGCGTTGAGATTGATAACATGTGCCAAACTAATTGTAAGATTAGCTCTTGGCGGCCAGGGAACGAACGCTCTACACTTCAACTCAAAGCTCAAAGTGTTTACGCGAACTTTGCATTAGTATTACCATTACAATTACAATTAACAGAAACATTTCTTGCCTAGTTTTTGCATTTTACATACATAAACATTAACATACACATACTTGTAGTAGGTTTTAGATAATATACTCTCTATTTTACGTCTTTATTAACATACATACATGTACTTTTATAGATTTCTCATATCCATGTCCATGTTTTTAACTGATATTTGTAGTAAATGTGTGTACTTATTCGCCTCGGCAGTATTATATATATGGAAATCTTTTAACTAGCCATTAAGAATCTATAAACGAACATTATTCGGGTGCACAACATTTGAATACAATCTTAGGATATAATTATATTTATATCTCGACTTTTATAACTGACAACGTAGAGCAATTAATCACTCCAGTAGCAATGCAATGAATAAACAAAAGCAATATTCAAATGAAGACGTCAAACCTTTCGTATTTTTAATAGGAGAATGTGATTTACCAAATGATTCGTTGAGGCGTGCGATAGTTTTTCCAGTAGAACTCTTTGGTGAAGTACACATAGAATGTGGCCACGTTTAGCAATAGATGCACGCCTAGTTCCAGCCATTCGGCGAATCCCTTACGATTGGGTCGAGTATTCAGTCGGAAGAGCACATACGGAACCAGGAAGTAACGCAATTCAAGTAAACTTTGGAAGCACAGCACCAGCAACAAGGCCACTGGGAACATTAGCTTGAAACTGTCGGACATGTGCCGCAGCCCGCAGCAGACCAGCGCCAGCGCAAGCACATACAGCGGAGCCATAACATAGCGGAACCACCAGAAACGACCGTACAGGCGACTCCACACATAGAACGTGTAGTGACGATTGTCAGCTAGCAGATATGGATGCACCACCGTATTGAAATGCACCACTGTGGCTATGAGCAAAGTGACCAGCAGTGTGAGAACCGGATGCCGTCGCAACAGCGTCAAAGCACTTCGCAGCTGTCGTATTGTATTGGATATGGCAAAGCCAGCAGCAAATACGGCAAAATAGAAAATCTGCGGCAAATGTAGTGTGGCTTCGTGGGCGCTTTTGTCACCCACCACAATGGAACCATTGATGCAGATGAATCCAATGAACGGCAATATGATCGACACATAGAAACAGCATTTAGCCAAAATGCTCAGAATACAATTGCACAGCAACTGCGGACTGCCGAGCAGCTGTAACCAAAGCTATAAAAGAAAACAGGTAATAAATATAATATTTGAAAAGTACTTTACTTACCTCGCTGCCAAAGAGTCGTATGTGCGTGTTATTCCCAGCACGTGTCCTTACGCACTGCTGCACGAGCGTGTCCAGGATGGTGATGCCACAACACATGCACACCCAAACGATATTCGTCTGGCGCATGAGCACACTTGCAGCGCCGAAAACTGCAGCCGGAAGATGTGCATCCTGCTGCCAGTAATTGTAGAACAACAACACCATGGTCAATGCCAACGTGTCCGTATAATACAGATGACAGAAGAAATACAACGGCGGCAGCACCGAAAGCGTAATTGCCTCATGAGCCGCATATGCATTGCCTCCAGTGCCGGCCAGTGTACGTCGACGTATCTTGTACAACAACAGAATGTTGATGCCAGCGCCGACCAAGCTTAGCAGACGTAGACCCGTGACGGTGCAAGCATTAAACGGCTGCAGCACCAGCGCAATGAAATACAAGCCCGGGAAGGTGGTGATTTTGGAGTCCCACTGAAAGTATTACGGTTGCCATTTGAATAACAGTTGCTATGGCAACCGGCTGCTGTCTCATACCACATCGAATTGTTTGCGACAAAATGCCAGACCCTGTGGGATGTGAAACTCTTCATCGATTATGTAGTCCGAGGTGCTGTTGACTCGTAGAAACAACGGCAGTGAGTACAGTACAAACCCAACGGGCAGGACCAATTTCCAGGATCCGTGCATGCTCACACTTCCATTGAGCGCTATAAATTGTTTTTCTTCAGCTAGTTTTTGTTTATTTTTGGATACCGACACCGGCACCTGCTATCGAAAGCTATCGTCTAAAATCATATCGATATTTAGTATTTTATATCAATTTGTCAAACAATAATGAGGTTCTTCGGTAACACCTTTTGTGAAAAGGCCGGGAATGAACTAAACAAGCCAAAACAATGGCTAATAAAGCAGTGTTTACAAATGAAATAACTGATTTTATTATTGAAAGTGTCCAAGCTGCAGAATATGTGTGGAACCACGCAAGTCCGCTGTATAAACTGAAAAGCATGAAAAGTGATTTCTGGATGAAGTTGACAAAGGAAATTAATATGAAATTTCAGCCATCCGTCCAGCTTACTCAAGGTAAGTAAAATGAATTAATTAATTAATTAGATTGCGCATTAATTATTGGAATATCATTTTCCCTTGTCAGGAGATGTATCAAGGAAATGGAACAACCTTAAATCGTACTATACCTTTGAATGCCAAAGAGTTATGAAGGCCAAACAATGCGAGTTCGTTCCTGACATGATTGAAGTTGATTGGAAAAATAAGTCCAAGATGGACTTCCTTTCAAAGCTTATACCCTCCACAAATTGCAAAAGAATCAAAAGTGTATGTACTAATATGTTTTTATTATACATTTATATATATACATATATGTTCAGCAAGACACGACATTATTTTCATTATTATTACGTTATGACACAACATTGATTTCCACATTGTCATCATCATTAATTTCATCGCACTCATTCTTATCATTGGTGTAAGCGAGACAGACATATGGTCACACAAAAGTTGAGGTCCAATAATTGAAAGTCGGTAGAGATAATAAAAAATACTAGATTTGAAAATAAATCCCAAAAGATTTTAGTGCAGATAGGTAAAATACCATTTTTAACGAATATTCCATATTTCATAAGTAAATAAAGAAATATTTTTATAAATTTTGCAGGAGAAATGTACAAAATCAAACACGACGGATGAGGAATTCTTCAATCACAGTAATTTTGAGTCACAAGACGAGTCTTGGTCAGGTGATACTGGGACCCAGTCTTCATTTCAAGTACCAGAACTTTCAATTGATGCGGATGAAGAAAAATACAGTGATATATTAAAGGTAAATTAACTACAAATGCCTTTGGATTGGGTTAACATTATATGGAATTACAGAAAACAGAGAGTACTTCTAAAGCCGATGATGCACATTCTTCTACTCAGCTGCCTATCTCAACCTCTGATGAGGACGACCAAACGTCGAGTATTAACACATACGTAAGTTACATTCACCTATCATATAATATACTTTACACATTTATTTAAAATTAATTGTTTAGAAGAGACCTCGTGAAAATGCAGATCGACTTGCATCTATGGTTGCAAATTTAATTGAACATCAAAATACTCTACTTACACGGCCAGCAACGACATTAGAGCATCCAGAAATGTACGCATTCTGGGATAGTATAATTAGAGAAATTCCCGCTGAGGCATTGCCGGAAATCAAATTTGAAGTAACGGCAGTACTACACACAATTTATAAAAAATATAAGAAATAGTTTAAGTAAAATTATATATTAAACTAAACTTAAATAAATTTAATGTATCATTTAAAAAAATTTTAATTTCGGGTAAATAATGTGAACTTATATTCCATACATTTTAAATACCAAATAAAAGTACTTAATGTTCGTAGTATAAATTTATTGGAAATACGTAAAGTTTATGATATTTTAATTGCAGTATTAAAAAATATTCCAAAAATACCCATGGAACAGCTGTCTTTTGTTTACGTTTTTTACATGAATTGCAGTTTCTGAATCAAATAGTTTGCTCTTAAACTTTAACTTAACAGCAATACATTAATGCTGATATGGCCATAAATATTTTAGATCTGAATGATGATTGCATTAGTAGAATTTTGCAATATCTTCCGATAGCCAATCACATGAACTTTGCCAAAGTCTGCCAGCGATTCCGTAATGTTTGGCAAGACTACAGAATGTTGGTATACAAACGATTGGAGCTTGGAAATTCAACCGCTGAAGGACTTAAGCAGGAAATGCTTTTACTATATCAAATAAGTGCTCATGTGAAACATTTGATTGTGAATTTAAACAGGAGTTTTGACTGGAATGAAATATTCATGATAAAATTACTACATATACTTAAAAAGATGACATCTCTGGAGCACGTAATATTGTGGATAAAAGACAACGAGTCTTATGAGACTTTTGAGCCCATTCTTCGTGCCCTTGAACATCTGCCAAATATGAAAGCCATTGCCACATATCAAGACAGTTAATATTGTTGTATATTGCTTTATGTCCATGAAATAATTCATATATTTTTCTTGCAGATGAAGTTGTGGATATTTTGTATCAGTTTAGTGATTGCGAAGAGTTTCTTGCGGAATCCAAAATGAGTAGAAACCCGCTAATGGAATCCATCGAATCTCATACAAAGATACGTTTGTTGGTATTTAACAATGCTTCCATTCAACCAACTCTAGCTGATCTTGTCCATCACTCAACTTGCATTAAGGAACTCAGTTTTCGAATGACCCAAAATGCCGAAGTGTATACTCCCCTTGCTGAACTACCAAATTTGAGAAGTCTACAGATCTTTGGTAATTGGCTGTATCAAGAGAATAAACATAATTTATTGCCTCTGGTTGCTGCTGTGTCCTCCAAGCTATCACACCAGCTTCATACATTGACCATTCACTTACCGGGTTTGGGATATGCAGAAACCTTAGAAATTATACGCATTAAGGGATTACAACGACTGGATTGTTATTTCAGCGAATGCCAATGCTTGGAATTGTTAGTTCACCTTAAGGACCTCACACACCTCTTCGTACAGCTGCCCGGCACACAAAAAATTGACTCGCTCTTCTTGAGTTTACTTGAAAATTGTCGAAACCTTAAGGTTTTGCAAATAGATTCGCCTAACATGAATCGAAACATTATTGCCGCTGCATACAAAGTGCTGCAAAGGGTGCGAGACTCCAGTAAACAGAGTGCATTGATACTCATGCTTGGTGACAAAGCATTAAGACTAGATCAGGTAAATATTGCCTATTATAAAACATATATTTCATTTAATTAAATTATATGCTCATTTGCAGGATACCAGCAAGTATCTGACGGTGTTCTGGTGACGTTTACGTTTAAGTTCACTCTGTAAATATATAACTTTCAGTTGCATAAAATATAGACTAATTATAATCAGTTAATTCTTCGCTTTATTCAGCATAATAATGGAATTTACATATTTCGATCTTTAACGTAGATAAGTATAGGTATCTATAAATTTTTAACAAACAATACAACTTAATGACTACCAAGAATCCTTGCCCCAGCGGCAATTGGGAACTGGTCAAGAAAGACTAGAAGTCTTTATGTAAACAACCTTCCGAATCCGAATCCAAATCCAGTTCCAGCTAGTCAGGCATGAAAGTGCAGTATTACTAGCTCTAGCTATAAGCTCTTAGATAAGTATTATGTATTATATTATAGATAAGTTTTATGAAATGTATTTATTGTTATTATTATATATTATAGGTATTGTGGGTTGCTCTTGGGAAATGTGTCCGCTTTATCGATGGATCATAAAAGAAAGTCCACCTTGCGCTGTCGTTGCTACTTGTTGACACTCCGATAGATCATGGGAGCTGAGCGATCGTTGGTCTTTGTGTGTCGCAACTTGATAGTGGCAAATTGTGAGGCGCTGCAAAAATAATGACGGACTTTTCGTGTTGAACTGGTAATGCCTGGAGATATGTTTTACCTGGTGCTACTGAAAAGAGCGCTTACATACGTATCTTTTTGTCATCTTTGTACAGCGTAAAGTTACAATTTCAAATTAGTTAGCAACGGATTACTACGATGTTTTTACATACGCTTTTTGGAACATAGAATACGTGTAGTCCTACGTGGGGGACGGGGGAATTCTTTATCTATAGCCTATGGAATAATAGCGATAAATACCGCGCTTGCTGTAAATACAAAATATATACGTAATATTCCCAGTTCTTGGATCTGTAAGTGTGCGTATGTGTGTATGTGTGTTTGTATATGTGCTAGAAGAGTATTCCATAATGCAAGTTCTTAAGTCTAATGCAAAAAAAAAAAGAAGAAATATAATAGATATATGTTTGTTCATATGGTATGTTTGTGCTTATCCTAAGAACTGTGCGTCGTTAGGCAAGGCCCCAAAACAAATTGGAAGCTTCTCGTCATTGGATATGTGAGCAAAGGTCTCAGTGTTCCTATAATACGATAACTATTGGAAAACGCTGTGTTTGTTCGAAAATTTGGCACACTTTAATATGATAAAACTAGATAATTTCGATTTGAATTCCCTTGGAATGTAGAAAATGTACAGAAATATAGAAATAGCTAGATTTTCTTCCTTTTGAGAACCTTCTCTTGTTATACTTCTAGCTCTTTCCCCCCCGCACGCAACTCTCTTCAATCGCCGCCACGCTCAGCGCATTTTCTTCTCCGGTAAGAAAACGGCGAAACAACATTACTAACAACCCACGTTTCTGCCCCGTCCCTGTTCCTGTTCCCTGTTCCCTTTCCCAGTTCCCTATTCATGCCTGTCTCACTTCAACTTGGCGGCTGAGGACTTCTGAGCCGTCATGCCATGCTGTTCCTGATCCCAGAAGTCATACCAGGGACCGTAGCTCTTGTTGCCCACATGAGCCTTCAAATTGCGCTCCAACGTGGCGCTGCTGTGGTTGTTGTTGTGGCTGTTGTTGTTGCTGCTGGATGAGGATTTGAGGAGACGCGTGCGTGGCAGAATTGTCGCAGTGGGTGCACCTGAATTGACTGCCGAATTGCGGGTCAATGTGCTCTCCTGATCCTTCGAATTGGACTTCTTTAACGTATTTGTTGCCGTCGTCGATGTGGACGAGCGAAAGGTGTGAAACTCCATTTGTTGTTGCTGCTGCTGTTGCTGGTGATGCTGACGCCTCAGTTTGTCATCCTTGCGCACCAGATGATCATTGATAACGATGCAATCATAGGGATCCGAGCTAGTTGACTTCATTTCCGCCTCGGACTCATCCTCGCTCGTATAATACTGCTTGAGTATATCCTTGCGCTTGAGTGTCTTCATTACGAGGCCATGATTGCCACCCATACCATTGCCCGGATTCCCATTGCCATCATGCTGCATATCGTCAAAGAAGTTGTTTACATCGCTCAACTTGAGGGTGCCATGCTCATCGCTCTCTCCCTCATCCGTGGAATGTGGAAACTGTTGTTGTTGCTGCTGCTGCAGCTGCTGCTGCTGCTGTTGCTGTCCCGACTTGGATCGACTGAGCGTCTGTGACTTGTGCTGCGGCGTAGAGGAAGCCATTGATGCGGATCCCGAGCCCTGTTTGTCCAGCTTGCGATGCCCGTGTCCATATTCGGATTGTTGTTGCCCGCGACGCATCGTACTCAATCTCTCGCTCTCCGAGGGCTCCTCTATGTCAATCTCAATGGTCTTCATGATCTTCATGCGCGACTTGGGCGTGTAACCGCTGCTCCTTTGCTGTGGCTGCGTCTGTTGCTGCATCTGCTGTTGTTGTTGTTGTTGCTGTTGCTGCGGTGGCATCGCCGGACTTATGCCATAGATATTCTCATCCTCATCGCCATAGATCTCTGTGCTCGTTATGGAATTATTCGATTTGGTCAAAGTACCATTGCCGTTGCCATTGCGCTCCCGATCCTCATCGGAGCGTGGCTCATCACGCATCTCCTCTAGATTGGGAGCCGCAACCAGATCCCGATGCTGCCAGAGCGACATGCCAGCCAATATATCCTCGCCGTTGCGTCCGCCACCAAACTTCCAGAACGACTTGGTACGTTTCAATCCCGCACTGGAAGCCTGCAATATCTCATCATCGGAGGCTATCAAATCGTAACGCATTTTGCCTCCAATGCCGCCGCTCTGCCGGCTCAACCGATGCAGGCTCTTGTCATCGATCTGGCTGTCCACACTGTTTCGGAAATTACGACTCAGCGTCCACGATGCCACATCCCGTGGCACCGTATGAGTATTTGTATCCGCGCGTCGTCTTTTCAACGATTTCATTGATTTATTTTTGGGTGGGTTTTGGGTGGATTGTGTTTTTGCGGTGAACGGTGGTTAGCACAAAGGATGCGACGATGATGGTGGGGCAACAAAGTATATATATATGCAAGTATATATATATATATGCAAATATATATATATATATATATAGAATGATGTTATACATGAAATCAAAAGAACAGTAAAAATTGCAAACGAAAATAAATCAAACAATTTATCATTTTCAGCAAACATATTAAAGCTTATCAATGGGGATTAGGATGGGTGCGGATTAGTGACAATAGCAGCGGTTGAAAGTAGGTGGTGCAGAGTGGTGAGAGTGGCATAGATAGGTCTTAGGTGCTGTTGTTGTTGTAGTGAGCTTATGAATTTATAGAGTATATCACATTCGAGCAATAAGGCTAAGAAATTTAACAGGCGCTAACATATTTAATGCATTTTCAATTTAATTATTATTATTATCACAAGACTCATTATTTTCAACGTTGAAACAATTATTTAATTTAATATTAATACATTATTTAATAATCAATTCAACGTAATGCATTATTTCATTGCTTATTTCATTATTTACTTTAGAAATAGATAAACAAATATTGAATTAAGACAAATTTGTAATCTATTAATAATGTAATGAATGATCAATTAACAAATAAGTATAATTACATTGTTATATTATTAATCGTAAACAGCAACTACAACAACAACAGCATAGCAACTACATGTTATCGATAACTTACCGTATGGGCACACGTTGTGTGGCTGGCTCCTCATCGGAGTAGTCCACCTCCGGTTGTGGTGGTGGCTCATTGGCGAATCCACTGTCGTTGCTGCTGTGCAGCGATGTCTTTGCGGCCGCCGCGGACTTTGAGGACGATTGAGTGGCCATGGAACTCTGCGGAATAAACAGTTAAGGCATACAGTTGAAGGAGCTTGCTAGGATTAGATTATCTCACCTGAGCTCCATTCAGCAGCTTCTGCTTGCGCCTCTCGACAGCAGCAGGCACGCCATTTGTAGCGCAGAAGCTTTGCGAGCTGTTCAACGTACGGGCGCTCTGACTCTGGCTCTGATTTTGTCCGTTGGGCACGGGTGCGGGCAACGTTGGAGGCGGACCTGGACGTGGATTGGCCGCCGAGCCGGATCGATATTTCTTCTGTTGCTTGATGGTGTCGCCAAACATGCGCGTTGGCGAGGATTCCTCGGCGCTGTGGTTACGACGTCGTCGATATGTGGCATCGTTCTCCATGAGCTCCAGTTGCGCCTCGTATTGTTGTTGTTGTTGTTGTTGGTCGTGATAGCTGCGCAGTCCGCCAGTAGCGCCACTGTTGCGTTCGTAACTCATGTGCATATTCTCGTAACGTCGACCGGTAGATGGCGCCAGCTCCAGGCTCTCGGCATTTGTGTAAGCAACCGGGAACCAACCAAAGTGCTGCGTTCGCAAATTCTCCCCAAACTGCCAACCCTTGGCCTTGGCGCCCACTAGCGCAATGCGATCGCCTTCCTCGAATGACAATTGATTCTCACCCGAGGGCATATAAGCATAGAGTGCCTTCACCAACGGTCGCTGATCTCCACGTTCCAACTCGCCATGCGGCAGATGCTCTTCAATGATCTTGTGTTTATTGCCTAAACAATGCAACCCCATAAGTTAAGAATTCTCCAATAAGTTCGGACAATCTTACCTGTTAGCGGTGCAGCGCCAACCAAAGCTAAATTGAAATCGGACTTGGCACGAGGCAGTGAATTCTGTGCATAGTGCGCCGATCCTGAGCCACCAGCTCCCAGATTCTCACGCTCATGCAGAGTACGCATGTCTCCATACGGTGCATCGATGCTGCGTGATTTCTTTAACTGGGCACCATGACCCTGCAGCTGCTCATCATCAGCGTCTTTGATGCGCTCCTGTAAAGGTTAATGAAGCAGATAATAATCATATATTCAACACTTTTACTTAAGATAAAGGTGGACAATTTAAAACGCTGTCATCAATGAGCACTGGATGGCGTCAAAGTCTTACCCTTGTGGCAACCTTGTCTAACACCTACAGCTTAACACAGAAAGCTATTGGCTATAGCCAAACGCTATGTGGCGATCTGGCAACGAACCAGACATACAAAAATACTAAAACGATAACTGTCAATACTCGATACTTCGGAATAAATATTGTTACAGTCCACGATGCTTCGCTCTAACTGTTTCCCACACTACAAACCCCATTTTACCCATTTTGCCTGCAGAAATTTCGATTCAAGTCAGGTTTAAATAACTTTTCAAGTACAGGATTCCTGGTTTGGTTTTGTTCTTATTTTGCTACGCTCTGTCTGCAGTTAAAAGAGTTGTTAAGGTTATTTTAGGGGGAGCGCATAACTCACCAGGCGACGTGTGTTGCTGTTGCTGCTGCTGTAGCCACTTTCGTATGCTGCCGGCGGTATTATCTCACGAGAAGCGGCAATTTCTTGCCAATTTTCGAAATTATTATCAATTACTGTCTTGCCGGTGGTGTGGTAGGCCATCCAATGTTTGGCTATCGAGCATTGACGCTCCAGCACGAAACCATAACGACGTCGCTCCTGTGTCATGGCCTGAGTATCAGGGAATACCGGATATTTCATAATCTGTTAATCTTATTCACATTCTGAGAAAAGCAAACTTACGTTCTTATAGCTCTGATCACAGAATACATCAAGCTTCTTCTTCTGATCCTCCAACAGTTGTAAACTCTGCAAGTTTATATGATTATACTACATGATTTCTAGTTAGTTTTGTTGATTTTTGTGGAAACTTACTCGCAGCTCCTTTTCGGTATTCTCGGGCGTGGCTTTTTCTTGCGCTGCTTCTTCATTGTGGAGACGGCTTTCTGATAGCTCTCCATGCGCACTTTGTGCTGCTGCAGAAACTTCTTTTGCTCGTGCTGCACCACCTTTGTGTCCTTCTCCAGATTTGTCTCCAATGGCACCAACAGATCCACATAGAAGGCCTTCAGCTGCAGGTATAGAAATGAGTTTCAATTTATAACATTTCTTTCAATAAGGAGCATGATAAGCATATTTATTTATTAGTTAATACTTACAATATTCATCTGTTGCTCCTGTATATCCTTGTTCACATTCACAACGCTCATTAAAGCTGAACCTGCAAAATACATAGAATTGAGAATTTGAATCCGTTCTCTTTCACTCTATCGCGCTCTCGCTCTTGCTCTCGCTGTTGCTGTTGCTGTTGCTGTCGCTTTCTTTTGGGCCTTACCAATATCGCCCGTTCCGCTTTGTTGCGCGTTCACTGCAATCTTGGCCAATGCTTCATTGAATAGACGCGAGGCAGTTGCAGCACCTGTTGCATGGAATGGCACGAAATGCATTACAAATTAGTTAACTGTATGGCCAGTTAAGCATATATGCTAGATATTGTTTAATACTTTAGTACTCATACTATGTATTAATAGTTTGCTTACCATGCAACGCCTTCAGGTAGCTTTTGCCTGCCGCAATTAGCTGTCTCGCACCTGGATTGAATCTATCGAGTATATTCTGCAATTGCATAGAATAATCAAATTGTTATTATTAATATTTATATATGTAGACACATATGTTAATTAGCCATTATTTATGAGCTAACAGCGACAGATCATTTAACTCAATAATATTAATTTTTTCTCTTTCTTTTCTCAATCTGTCTGTCGTAATGCCTTTTACACGATTTGCTTCAGGTTGTAAAAGTCGGTTGTATAAGTCAAAGCTAAAGCAAAGCCATGTTGTGGTCAACTAAAGACCAGACATCGACATCATTAGTTCCGCGTAAGACGGCCATTAGAGATCTACACAGAGTCGGCTTACAACAACAGATCGTAATGCTAACTGCACCTGCATATTTCCCGGGGGCCTTAAATGGTGAATGGAATACTTAGGCTACTCGAGTGCATACGACACTGCACCTAACAATCTTATAAAGAAAGTAAATTCCATTTACGAGAGTCTTTGCTAATCGATGTATGCAAATAGATAAAGATTAAAGTCAGATTATAAAATTACAGATGCCCAAGTAACTTAATATTCAGTTAAATAAATAAAAGAAATTTTAGCTCTTTCAGTTATTAAGATAAGAAATTCAACTAAAGGTAAAACAAGTTAATAGAACTTTGCCAAAGGTTAAGTATTGCCTAATCAAATAATACATAATTAAAATAACTTTACCCAAGGAATTCATATATTATTATAATATATAATAATAACCAATCATTCAATATTAATTGAAGCTTTAAATGAAAAATAATAATAAAAATTGTTGATTATATTTTGAATAAAAAAAGCATCAAATAAGAAAATCAGCATGGAATTGTAATTTATATTTATTTTAGTATTAGTTCTAATACTGACATCACTCTAATGCTATTTGTGTATTCATTCATCATTCATTATTCATTATTAAACAGCATTTTTCGCTTCCTAAATGATTAATCTGAAGATGAATCATTATATCAATTGACAAAGACCTTAAAAAAATGTTCAAAAAGTTCAAAATGCAATTAGTAAACAGTTAAATGTTAATGAATTGACTGTGAGTATTTAATAAGTCGTGGTAGTACATTGTTATTCATTAGATTCACAAATGCATTTGAATACAATGTTAAGTGCACAAGGGTGTAGTATTCGTGCTGGCAAATTGTGAATTGGAGATGGAGATGGAAAATGACATCAACCTGGGCTAAATGCTCGTAAACATGTTACCAAAACAAACAACAACAACGACATGGGCTCTATGTGACCCACACTTGGATCCTGGGCGTGGCTGCGGACCATAAAGAGACAATGCCAGAGCACTTGAAATTTGTAAATGACTCACAAAGGCGTTTGATTGTCTTGGCCACGACTCGGACACGAGTTTTTCAACCTGCGCCAGCATAATTAATTACAATGCGCTTGAATATTGAACAAATACAAGTATTTTTGTCTACTTCGAGTTCATTTCCGCCTGGCACAAAAGCCCAGCACTCATGACTATGAATACAATCAGCATGGGTACTCGCTTGTACGCAGGCGTCAAATAAACAACAATTAGCAACAAACTGTCAAAAATTTAGCAGCAATAATAAACAACATTTGACCGAAAACAGTTCCAGTTTCTGTAGTCAATTGCTTCGAGTTGAATGGTTTATTTTGGCGACAATAAATATTTTTAGTAGAGATTGTTATACTCTTAGCTACAGCAGAGTAGCATAACTATATTAACAAGGCATAGTTATAGATAAATAAATTAATTTATTTAACAAGAAATACCAGAAGAACGCTGCTTGAGTCGAAGCTGTGCTAAAGCAACTTGACTTAGCTACAAGTTAAATAAACAGACAACAACTGCGCATCATTTAATAATAGAATTACAATTGCAAAATCATAAAGAAATGTACTTTAACATTGTTGTGGAGGCAGTTTGGCTAAAACTGTCAACGAAACTGTACCCAATGTACTCAGAATCTTTTAAATATTCGGCTAGTTGTTGTTTCTAGTCTGTATTTTGATTTGGCTAACAATTTTATTGGCAACTGCGGCAACGAAGCGTGGGAATGAATGCACTCACAACTCACTTAACTCACTCGCCAAGGTCAGCAGCCAGCCAGGTTATACGACGATACTGTGAGGTATTTGTGTATTTGCTGAGTGTTTGCTTTAATGATTTATTTTAAGAGCGGTCTTATCGCCGGATTGCTCCCATATACATATATATATATATATATACTTGTACATTTGTTGTTGCTGTTGAGATGTTTAATTTATATTCAGCTCTGATTGTTTAATTAGATTGAGTGTGAGTACTTGACAAGTGCACTCAGTGTATGCCTAACCCTGACATAAGCTAAACTCTGAGAGATATTTCCATGTATCTATGAGATACATTTGTGCGCCTTCAGCGCACCGCATGAAATTCATTGGGCTATCAGTGTTACAAGTAGCTTTCGTGTTATTTGTGGTTTATGTTAATTAGCTGTGATTGGTTTATCTCAGTGGCACAGTTCAAGGCACATCCAATAAATGACAACCTTGCAAAAAGAAAATCGTATTACAACTATAATTTTACAGTCGAATTTCTAGATAGAAAACCTTTTGAAACTCTTTAAAATGTTATTGATTAAAGACAACTCCTTGGTTTATAAAATAGTAATAAACTATAGTTAAATATGCAGATAACTTGTCTGTGCTCAATCAGTTATTAAGTCAGCGTCATTAAACTTAATAAAGGAATGTAAATGGTTAATTAGTTAAGCTCATTTGTATCACATTTCCCACACACTCGTGCAGTACAGTTACCGCAACCTACCCCAGTTTTTTTTGAGCTGGCTGACGCAACAGCTTATCACACCCGCAAATCTCATTTTTCCAGCTGGAGGAAAACGTTTAACCCAAAATAAATTGAGGCTGTCCCCATGTGGCGGCCGTCTCTAATCGCCGCTTAACACAAATCGCCAAGTGAGCTCAGCATATGTAATTTTTTTTAATTAAAAACTAAAACGAAAACTAAAACGAAAACTAAAACTAAAAAAAGGTCGCAATGCGGGCCAACAATTTTGTTAACTGTTTTCCCTGCGCGCTTGCAGCGTGTATCAGGTGGCGTCAGTTGTCTCTCTATGCTTGTGTGTGTGTGTGTGTGTGTGTGTGTGGGCCTGGCCATATTTCAGCAACGCCAACGAAGGTGCCACACCCAACTCGAGGCATGCGAGAATGCAATCTAACAACAACAACAACAACCGCAATTATGCCAATTAGAAAATGAAACTTGCAAAAAAACAAAAAAGCAAACAAAACAAAAAAAGAAAGAAATAACTAAAGCAAACAAACAAACACACGCAACAGGTACAACAACACGAGCAGCAACAATAAACGTTGACAAAACTTAATCAAAGGCGTCAAGGCGTAGGCATGCCTCTCCTTCCCCCTTCCTCCTTCCCCCTTCCCCCTGCCACCCCCTCTATAACACTGCGCAGCGTGCGTGAAAATTGTTGGAAAATTGCGTGACTTCCCAGCGTGTAAGTTGTAGGGCTTCCCCCTTTCCCCTTCCCCCTACCGCACATCTAGCTCGCAGTCGTACGTTGACCCAGTTCCAATAGGCTCATGCCCATATGACATGATTCTGTCCAGCTCTGCCCTCTCATGCTGTCCCTCTCTAATGCAGCAGCCTTAGAAATGCCAGCGCCTTCGACTCACAGTCTCTCAGTCTCTCGGTCTCGCTGTCTCTCAGTCTCTGCTGCATTCCCTGTGCCCAAAGTGTTGTCTCCACCATCAAGTGTCTGCAATTTTCATTTATTTCAATTGCTTTTCTCGCTTTTCTTTTGTCGCCTCGTCCCACTTACAGAGCAGTCGCTTGAGTGGCTTCCATTCCCCATTCCCCATACCCCATTCCCCAGTTGCCCACCTGGCGGACAATCACTGGCAACATGAGCAGCTGAAGAACATGCGAAGTTGCCAGCGGAATGTGTTATTAATATCTTAAATATCAAGGGGTGACTCTCCACTGGTCATTGCTAGGCAGTATCTCTCGCTGAGAGAACTCTAAGGAGAAGGCAGAAGAGATTTGCTACGCTGACCTTGATTGAGCAATCACAGTCAAGCTTTATAGTACTAAATAAAGTTGTTTAACTTGCTAATGCAACTCATTTTGGCCAGCTAAAAAGCATTCACAATAGATGTTTGAATTGTTTCTGAATTGCTTTCCATGTCTTTACAGTTGAAGTGCTAAAAACACGTTTAGAAAGGCAAAGAAGTGGACGAACAGCCGCTAAAAACAAGAATCCACAAATCAATTAATTAATTTAAAGTATTACTATGATAGACTAGGTATTTGATAATAGATCTATGAACCAGTTAAAAGCTGACAGCTGGGAAGGCGAATCTGACATAAGATCGAGTTGAGCATATAAATCACAGGGTATTAAATATAAACATAAAGAAAATACGTAAATAAGGAAGTGATTTGACAAATGCACAGCAATTCATATACATCATCATCACAATTAACATCAACATCATCATCATCATCATCATCATCAAGATGGATATGTTGCAGACTCCCAAACACGTTCGTTTCCTGAGTCTTTTCACGAATTTGTCACAATAATTAAATTATGTTGTTGCTGTTGGTGTGACAAACCAAAAAAAAAAAGAAAAAAACAAACAAGAAGTGAGGAGAAACAAAGCAAAATGCAAATGTTGTTCAAGACAAGAAAATGCAACCATGTGCAACATGAAAAGCTGTGGAAGCAGCCTAAAAATTTCCGCAATTTTTTGAAGCTGAAAAACCGCAAGAAAAATAAAATACAAAACAAAAAAACACAAAAAAAAAAGCAGCTGCTGCTGGCTGCAAGTTGTGAAAACTAAAAGTTGCATAATGAAATAGATGCGCGAAATGTGCAACGCCCGAGCTGCACGGCAACCCGCAACCCGCCCCGCCGCCCACAAACCGCGCTGCCTGCTGTGGCAGATGCCACACTCAAGCGACTTGCCAAACTCTCAAGACTCAAGACTTTTTCGCTGTTGTTGCAATTGGCAATTGCCTTGCCACACTCTGCGCCAGCAACGCAATTGAACTTGTTGGTGCGGTTTCGTATATTATATGACCGTTAAAACCAAAAACTATCCATACAAAAAACAAAAAAAAAAACAAACAAAAAACACAACAAAAAATATATTTTTTAAAGCCGTCGCACGTCGTGACCAAATTTGGATTTCGCAGCCACCGAAATCCGTTAAAGAAATATCTCTTAAGCCACCGAAATGGCAGAAAGACGCCAAATATAAATCACTTTGAAATACATAAACGCATTTATATAATCTATAAATATTTTTGCAGCTATTTATGGACAAAGAAGTTTAACAAGTCCAAGAATCAATAAGAGCATGTATTTACAATTTGTTATGAGCATAAATAAGTTATAAGCTGTGCTAATTAATTAAATTAAACATTATCTATAAAAAAGTTTTACATTTGAAATATTTAAGTTTGTTTCTACTTTTACTTTAGCATTCAAAAAGTATTACCAAGTCTAAAATACGAAACTAACACTTTAATTAAATGAATAAATAAACAATTTAAGAGTTTAACAAAAGAACGAGCTATAAGCAGCTTTAGCCAGATTATAAAACTAATCTAGAAAATACAAACAAAATAGTTTCAACAGGATTTTAAATAGGAAAATCCATCGTAATATTTATTTGAATAAATTGCTTTCATTACATTCACTGCGAGTGTTCACAAAATATGAAATGAGTGTTAAAAACAGTTAATAGAAATGGCCTTCACGCGATACGCTGCCATGTTTCGAGCGGCTTTTGGGCCAAGTCAGACAGACTCGTGTGAGTTGGTTACATAACAACAACATGCGACTAACGGGCCTATTGTGTAATCCACTAAGTAAATTACTTGTATAGTTGTTTTACTTAAATTAAATTTAGATTAAGATAAATGTAATTGTTGTAGTTAGAAGTTATAGCCTTGACCTAAGGTTGAAATCGGTTTGTATACTCTCATATAAATTAGCTTAATAAGCAATTAATTGCTGAGATATCTAGAGTTTAAAATCATTAATTATTGAATAGTGAGTGAGTCGAGGTGAGCCAGAAGAGTTGTTCACTTTTGTAGCAACTAAGAAGAGTTTGAACTACTGTATTCTGTCTACATTTATAGATATTTACAGCAAGTAATTGCTTTCATTTTATGTCAGAATTAAGATTTATTCACGCAAAACCGTTTGAAGAATCCAAAAGTGAGAATATACATTAATTTTAACTGCATTTCTGCGAGCTTAAACTAATTGTTTTTATTTTTTACCTTCCTCAACTCGTAGTACACATACGGAAGGGCCATAAAAAGCTCATTTGAATTTCATTATTACCTCTTAAACTACTTAAAACTAGCACACCAGACCCAAACATATAGACAGAGATAGGAAGAGAGAGAGAGAGAGTGAGAGAGAGGCAAAATAAGAAACTTACCCTATAAACGCCATCAACAAGTTTTGTAATTTCTTCGGCCTCCATTGTTGAACTTTTGTCTGATCGCCTGAACGGTTCGTAAATGGATACAGTCTGGATACAGTCTGGATACAGGCTGTAGAACGGGGAGAAGTATCTACAAGTAGCTGTCCACAGCTACTGGATGAGTTGAAGTCAAGCCAAGTAGATTCACTTTCAGCTGCAGCGCCCAGAGGCCGCCGAATGGGATTCGAATTGGAACTGCACTCGATTTTCACTTTCTAAAGTGGCACAAGCACATATACACATGCACACACACACACACAGACACACACACACAAGCACACACACACACACACTAATAAAAAAGACGTTGAACCGGGCCGAAATGTAAACTTGTAACTTTGACTTTCGGCGCAGAATCTTGGAAATCTCGTTTCGAACCACTATGGATAATGTCGTGACTTTCTTTTCAGCGTCCACACGAATCTCCAGCCACGTAACCCAACCAAATTAAATGCCAACAACACGCTAAACAAGCCAACTGTTTGTCGGCTTTTTCGGCTTCTCGCTGACGTTTTTGGCTTTCCTCTCTCGCTCTTTCGCTGTCTCTTGTCTTTCCCGACGACGTTTTGGCTGACTTCTACCGAATTACACGAGCTTCAGTTTACGATACGTGAGTGGCAGCTGATTGAGTTATTATTGCAGGCACTGTAACAAGAAGAGATTGAAAGAAATGTTAGCGAGTGTGCACAACAAATAGGCGCAGAGCTAGCTTAAGTATTTCGTAAAATATATGCACAAAGTGTTTCAAGATGAGCTCAACGCAAATTATGATTAAGAAAGTCATAAATAAAGTCATGAAACTAGTTAATTTTTTTAATCATTCTTATTCTAATTTAAATTTAACCAAAAAAATGATTAAATAAGTAGACAACAAAATAAATAAATTAGTTAATAAATATTATAATAAATAATTAAATAAATATATAAATTAGTAAACAAATAAATAATTAATTAATTATAGTAATAAAAAACTAAATAAATTATCAAATAAATACATTAATAAATAGAGAAAAAAGTAAATAAATATATAAATAAGAAATTAAACATATAAAAAAGTAAACAAATAAATAAATAGTTAAATATAGCAAACAAATTAATATATCAATTAGTAAATACATTCATAAATAAGGAAATACGTAAATAAATATATAAACAAATAAATCAATAGTTAAATATAGAAATAAAAAATAAAAAATTTAATATATTAACAAGTAAATTCATTAATAAATAAAGAAATAAGTAAATAAATATATAAACAAATAAATCAATAGTTAAATATAGAAATAAAAAATAAAAAATTTTATATATTAACAAGTAAAATACATTAATAAAAAAAGAAATAAGTAAATAAATATATAAACAAATAAATCAATAGTTAAATATAGAAATAAAAAATAAAAAATTTGATATATTAACAAGTAAACAAGTAATAAATAAAGAAATAAAATAAATTAATAAATATATAAAGAAATAAATAAATAAATCTAAATAGCACAAATAATATATTTAATAATTATATCAAGAAACAAATGCTTTGCTCCATAGTTTAAATAATTAACTAACTATTGCCATACTAATAGTAATAGTATTTCATATTACGTTAATATAAACCTAAAAAAAACTCTTTCTTTCAAAGTTAAACGAAACAAAATACCAAAGTGCAGTATATATCAACAGAAAAGTACTAAAATGTAGCTTGGCAACCTTAAGAAGCAAGTGAAAGACGACATTGTTTGATCAATACTCGCAATCACAAGCAGTTTTCCATAATAAATCTATAGAAATGAGTAAATTGGATGATTTGTTGGCCAAGAAGAAGACTGTGGTGCCTGTCTTGGATCTGAGTCGCAGTAATATACAGTCAACGGAAGAGTTTAAGCGCGTAATGGAGAAGGTGCCCGACTACAAGATGCGACCGATCAAAGTGCGTGCCGAGGAGATAAAGATACGGGAAAAGGATTATGCATTCAAGATGCCCAAGAAGGAGATGCGTAAGCTGCTCAAGAGCAATGGGGAACGGGAAACGCTCTATGCGTATGCGGATCCCGTGCCCGGCGAAATGAAGGATGTGGTGCTAATGGAACTCTGTGCCGTGCCCATCGACTGGAAGATGCTAACCACATTGCGACCCAAATCCAAACAGGAAGAGGAATACTTCAGTCGCATGGTCGAAATGGGCAAACTGGAGCTAAAGACGGAGGCCAAGGATCGACGTGAATTTGCGCTAAATAATTGCATTAAGAAGATTAAAAACAAATCGGGAATTGTGGAAACGCGTCTCATCACCTGCGACTCCTGTGGCGAGGAAATGTGCTGGGGTAAACACTCAAGCACTACAAATAGATCAAACTTAGTTATATCTATATCTTGTTTTTTTTTTTTTGCAGGCAAATCGTGTGGCGACTTCAACTACGATTTATACATACGCGTTGAGGCCAAAGTGCTTAAGCCGAAACCTCTGGCCATGTCGACCAATAAAGCGAAGCTTAATGGCCGCAAAAAATCAACCATAGGTGGCGCCAAAGTTAAAGTCAAGAAATCAGCAAACACTAAATAGTTACAAATGCCAGTTACAATTCTCTCCATTTTCCGTAGATAAAGCTTTACATTTTGTGGCATTTCCTGAGCCCAAGACCTTGGCGAGTTCACGCAATAAATCGACACATAGGTGGCGCCTGCTGTGGGGTCAAGAAATCGACCATTTAAATAGTTTTTAATAGCTCTTAAGCCAGTTTCTTACGCTGTTACGGCTCTAATCATTTGTCATAATAGTTTCGCGTTATGTAAATGTTAATTGTGTTTGTTACTCGTGACTTGAAAATTACAACTTTGCCACAAAATGCACAACAAACTCTCGTCCGTTGTTTACGTGCCGTTACGTTGTTTAACTCAAATTGTAACTATATATTATTATATCGTTGACTTTGTATCGCTAATGAGTTCTACTTGAGTCAAGCAAATGGAAATCTTAAATGTTATTGAGGTTTTTTTCTTTCTTTCTCTCAACTGAAACAAGTAAATATTAATTTATTTTGTTATCGTTAATTTAATTGGCATGCAACGAATAACAAAAACACAACACAAAAATGCCACAAATGCAAATGCAAAACAGTAGAAATTTTTCAGATATTTTCTATGGCTATTAAAAGTCGAAAGACACAAAACTTTTGCCGGCTTGTAAACATGACACAAGCAACAAGTTGAAGTTGAACAACAACGTTTGAATACCCTATCAGATTGCTTTCCATTTGCATTTGTTGTAATAGATAGCCTATAGCAACTGCCTCTCTCTTTTAATTAAATTTCAGTTAATTTGTTTATTTTTAAATTACAAAATAAATGTAATCAGTAAAGAAAACAATTGCCTTAACTCAATGAAATATATTTAAAACTTAACTCTATTCAATTTCTATTCAATTTGCTACATTAAACTATGACTTGTTAATTTCCTCTCTACATTATTTAATAATAGAAACAGCTTGGCCAAGTCAGCTTAAAATGTAGAGAGTTCATTTCGTTTGCTAAATCATTTTGCAGGGTATTGAAAGAGGCCCAAAAACAATGTTCAAAATGAAATGGGTAAAAATTTAAATAGCCACTAAACAACAGAGGCAAATAGCCATTAAGGTGAAATAAACAAGCCAAGTCAAGACAAGTTGTGGCTGCCACATACTTGACTGCGTTGGCGACAACATTCCCAGTAGCAGGCACCTTACCCTGCCTCACTTTGCCTCACCTTGCTTTGCCTTAGCGCCACCTCAGCTTACACTTACAGCCCACATGGGACGCCAGTGCGAGGCTTGTGCAACGATTTGTGCCGAGACTCTGTCTATCCTTGTCTGACAGCCGTCTCTGTCTGGCAAAAAGAATTCAATGGTCGTGCCACAGCAGTTGCACAGCTTTTGATTACTAATGAGTTGGATTGGGTTGAGTTCAGTTTAGTTTAGTTTGGTTTCGGTTTCGGTCAGCCGATAGCTCTGATTTATGTAGTTTTATTTATGGAAATATCTATTCGCGTTGAAATTGAAAATTTACTTTGAATATCAAATTTATAGCACACACACAAAGCAGCACACAGCACCACAGAGCACCACACAGCACCACAAAGCACCACATGGGGAGCCAGACTCAAGTTGGACGCTTCGACGGCGGAATTTCAATTTGATCTGAGCTCTTTGCAAAGCTTTCTTGTTTTGCGGTTCTGTGCTGAACCCCATCAAAATAGAAGACATTGATGTAAAGTACTATGCAGCATTAGTCAAGTGTTAGACTATGAAATACCCTCTACTATTAAAGTAAGTTCTTCTTGCTTAAATCTTTTTGAAATTGAATAAATATTTAGAAAAAGCGAAACAACTGTGTAATGGGGAAAGCACTTACTGCACACACGCTTGCAGGGTATCATAGTGCAGTAAACTTTCGTCAAATCAACACGTCAACAACTAGGCCTAAGCCACTTTCAGATCTTTTGGACGTGCCAGCGATTACGTAGGCACACGTCTCACTTACAACTCCGCAGACGCAACGAAAAGAAACTGAGGGGAAACAAAAAAGGAAAAGCAAAGCACAAATAAAACTTAGACAACAATAAGAAATGATAATAATAAAAGCACGAAGAAATGGAATTCATTTTCGGAAATCTTACGAAATCGTCACATTTCAATATTTAGAGATGCAAGATAAACAATCTTGAGATAAGCATAAGTGAGAGTGACGAAAATGAGGCGATGCATGAGTCGGAAATAGGAAAGAAAGTTGCCGTTTGTTTGGCAGTTGTTGTCATTGCTCGAAGTTCAGCTGCCACGCCCCGCTGCGTGCCAGTTAGAATTTCCAGTGTTGACTTGGCTAAACAAAAGACTTAGGCAACGAACTGGCGAGGCGCACTGCATTCCACACACACACTCGCAAGGTTGCACCCCTCACACACACATTCGCTGCGGTCAACACTGTCAGCTGATACCCTGAGAAGCTGTCGCGCTTCACGTACCAAACGAACCGAGTATCTCAAGTGCTTGTATCTTGCAGATGCACAGATACACAGATCGTACTTGCACTTGCCGCGCCGTTTTGTTGCAATTTATGCAGCCCGCAGCTGTACGAGTCTTTAACGAGCTCCGCGCGCATTTCCAGCGTTTAATTGCGAGCCAAGCAATGTTTAACTATTAAGAACAAGGCTAACTTGACACAAGCTGGCCAACGCATTGCATAGCATTGCCCAGGACTGTCTAACTGATGATAAATAATAAATAAATAAAAAACTACATTTCATTTGCATCAGTCAGTCAATTTGCATATGACATTAAACACAACTGGAAACAAATAAAAACGAATTAAGTAAAAGCAACTATTCAATAATAGCTTTACAACTTGCAGCTCAGTTTCAACTACAACTCAAGAGATGTTTGTATTCAGGATAAATAAATAATACTCAATGCTTAATCAGAGATAAGCGATTGATGGATGACTTCCCTTTTGCAGAATCCACAACTTTCGCCGAATATCAAATAGACAGCGACAAGTTGAAGCGAGCCGAGGCAGAAGATGCATTTAGAGAGCCAAAGCTGTTATTATCAAATGCCGATCATTAAGTTAAGACTGAACAGATCTCGGCGTGACGATCAAATTGCAGCACATGTGAACACGTGTGACGTCGACTCGTTGTTGTGAAAATGAAATTAAACTAAAGACTCAACACTGAAGCCTAAAGATTGCAGACAAACAATGCACAGAGCCCCCGAGGGGGGAGCGTTGAATATGGAGAAGAGGCTAAATTGCCGTCAGATACATTTGCAAATGAGTGTTAGACACAACAGCAACTACAGCAACTACAACAACAGCAACACAATAACAATAACATTGTACAGCATTGCAAATTGAGAGGCAAAGAGTCTGCGGCCCCTATTGAGCCATTGCCCTGCTCTTCACTCTCTCTCCTCTCTCTCTTCTCTTCTCTGCACATGGCAGGCAAATTATTGACAGTGAAAGTAAAAGTTAAAGTCATTTTCTTTTGGGCTGTCGAACCGAACTCATAACCAGAGGGAGCGAACGCAACAACAACAACATAAATAAACAACAAACTCTAACTCAAACTCAAAATTTACATCTTTGCTTATATTTTCTGCTGTTTTTTGCTGTTTTTTTTTCTCTTCTCATTAGTTTTCAAGTTTTTGCTCGGTAGCCGAACTATTTCAAGGCGGTGTTAACTCAACCAATTGATTTCAATTCGCATATTTCAAATATTTGTCTGCTCCCAACGCATAAACAACAATCAACAAGCGGCGAGAAATATGCGCAAATGCCACAAACTGTTATGGTATGTGGAAAATGGAAAATGGAAAATCTTCTATATATTCTGTGTACTGATTGCAAGTGTAATTAACTAAAGAGAGCTAAGATAAACAAGGTATACCATATTTCTAAATATTTAAACATTTAGACTTGCTAACATTTGTAGATTACTTTCTGCTTATAAACAAAGAGATATTTATACACATTCAAACAGGACACCCTTTGCAATGCTATGGGCAGGGTATGCGCTAGTCAAATCTATTTGTTGTTGCAGCTAGCAGGCGTCGTTCTATTAACCCACTAGTTGCAGCTGAAGCTGAAGCTGCTGCAGTTGTTGTTGTTGTTGTTGTCTCGCAATTGGCCACACCTAAGCAGCACCGCCTATCCATGGGCAACTTGGACCCGGACCCGATCGTGACTTCATTTGGCATCGTTGCGCACGTAGCTGCCGCATTTCTGGAATCTCTCGATGTTGCTGCTGTTGTTGTTGTTGTTGTGGAGAGCGAAGCCATCATAAATTAGGTGTAGATGGCATCTCAAAGTGCCGTCTCTGCTGCTTCTTGCCATGCAATTTAATGGCGACACAATGCCGCCTCAAACAACCACATCTAGTGGGTGTGACGCTCCCTACATCTCCTCCCTCCCAACAGTGCCTGGTGCTAAGGCTAAGGCCATTACATTAGCTTCTACATAAAAATTATTTAAGAAAACGTTACAATTCCCAAGGTAAGTCGCCATGCTTTATGCCAAAACAATTAACAACATGCGAGAATTGTTAAGAATTTAGTTTAAACAATTTATTGTAAATTTCTTAACCTCTGCAGCAGCTGAAGCAGAAGCAGAACAAGCAAGTACGAACTAATACTAATACACTAATACACACACACACCTGGGAATAAGTAACTTTCTATTGGAAGTCAGCTCGATTCGATTTGAACTCAAGCCAACTCTACATTCCCAACTAATAAACAGAAGCCAAAGTGAACAAATGTTGTGTCAGCAAAAACCTTATAAATTTCCAGACAATTGTCAATTCAAATAAATAAATATATATATATGTATATATATATATACATATATCACATTAAGCCAAGTGCAGAACAATTCAAATAAGACAAGAATTATTGAATGACTGCGTCAGTGCCAAAGGAATGCGACCTTGAGCTGTCGTTGTTGGCATCGTTGGTTGCTGTTGTAGTTGTGGTTGCTCTTGTAGTTGTGGTTGTGGTTGCTGTTGTCGTCGGCGTTTGTTGAGATGTCGTGACTCGGGCTTGTTGGCGGTGCTGGGGCGAATAACAAGTACAAACAAGAGGCAAATGCTTTTAGGACACTAACAATAAATACTAAATCGAAGAAGCAGGCGGAAAGAAATCTGAAATCAGAAATCGAGAGATCAGAAAATAGCTCAAGTCTCTCTCAATACAATAAAACACGTTTGACGAACGCTTTGATGAAGATGAAGATTGAATATCTGTCAGATACGTGTGTGCTCATACAATGGCAGCAGCAGCAGCAGCAGCGGCAGCAATGTGGCAACTAAGCGCAGCAACAACAACGACAACGTTCACTTTTATTTTCAGCAGTGCAACCGCAACAACAAGAAGAAGAAGGAGAAGGAGAAAAAGCAAAAACAAAAGCAAAACAACAAATAAACAACGCAAATGGCACAACAAGCCAAATAACAAAGATCAAACGTTGAAGTTATTGCTGCAGCTGAAAAGAGAACAAAGCAACAACAGCAACGGCAACCACAGCAACTGCAACCACTGCAACAACAACAACAATAACAACAACAACAATAGCGTTTATTTACAAGTCTGTTGTACTAATTTTGAGGTGTATAGGTTAGTGTGTTCTATACCCTCTAAAGTTATTTGACATCTATTATAAACTCAAATTCATTCGATCAACTTCAGGTTTCCCAACCAAGCTGCGAGTTTCCTTTGTTATATTTAATATAAAAAAAAGAAACAAAACTTAAAAATACAACAACTTTAACTTCAACGTTAGTAAAATTAATCAAATATAATATAAAATATTTATAATAATAATCATTAAGCAGTTTAGCGACTACAGTAAGTGCTCATGCAAGTCTACAAAGAGTTTTAAGAGTTAACTTCCTAAATAAAAAACTTAATTACTTTAACAACATTTGCAGAAATTTCTAATGTATACAAATTAACGTTCTTTTGACTTTATAAATCGTATTTTATATATATTCTATACTTTATAGTGCATCTGTAGCTTATAAGCTCGCAAATTTTGCGCTGTTTGACTTTCATTTAGTTTGTTATTTAATTGTTATTAGGAAATGCTGTATATACTGTGCTCTGTCTGGCACTGACGCCCACTTCTCGATGCAATGCAATGCCAAACAACTAATCAAGGCTATTATATAAATTATTTCGAATATAAACAATATATAAAAAGAATGCTCTTACTTAATTGCAGCTCAATTGGCAATCAAAATACTCGCATTATAATAATTTATAATAATTGCGCATTCAAAATGCGTAATGAACACCAAATTTGATATTTATTTCAAAACGTTCATTAAATTAAATAAATTGATTTATTTGCATTGCAAATTGAATGAAAAATCCAAATTCTTTGTAAAGATTCTCATATGAATTCAATTGATAAAAATAATTGATTTGTTGCAAGAATTTTTATGGAAATGCCGTTTAATGCAATTCTAGTTGAAGCTCTGCTAATATTTCAAACTTTTGTGTGTGATAATCGTATTATAGATTGCCAAACTATAATTTATTTATATATTCTTCTATATTTGCTCAGTTTGCAGTTAGCTGCTTAAGATAACAAACACAAACAAGTCAACGAACTGTTTGAAACAGGTTGAACATTAATTTATGCAATTGGAGACCCAATTACATATAGTTAAATAATATTAAGAACTATTGGCCAAACTGGACTAAGATTGTTGATTGGAAGAAATCGGTGGCTTGTGTAATTCTTGCAACGATAACTATGAGAAATTTAGCACAGCTCAAATTAAAAATGTAAAACCAGTTTCAACAATTTGTCTAAACGATTTCAATTCAATAAAATTCTGAACATTTCTGACTCAAAAACCAGTTTAAACATTTGTAATATGCGAAATTCGATGTAGAGAGTTCATATGTTAATAATTTCTTTATTTTTGTGAATGTTCTTGTTGTTGTTATTCATTTATCAATTCTGAGAAATTTCTATTTGTGTGAAAAGTTCAACGGGTTTCTGGACAAAGTTCAAAAGAATTTCTGCTAACAAGATTCGAACAAATTATTAATACAGAAGACAACTGGGTATTTAGGCTGCGAAATAGTTAACAATTTGATGCCGAATTAAACAAACAATTAAGGTAAAGCCATTAATTTGCAGCAGATAAACAAGCACTAAAACAAAAGACTTAGGCAACAAACTTGAAGCGTAATTACAACTACGTGCTGCGCATTTTGTTATAAGCATTAACAAATTATAGAGCGAGAGGCAGAGAGAGAGGGAGAGAGGGGGGATAGAGAGGGAGGGAGAGGGAGAGAGAGAGAGAGAGAGGCAGAGATAGAAGCGGAGAGAGAGGGAGAGGGAGGGCGATCACTTGCTGAGATCGCTTGGCAGGCAGAACGTAAAGAGGCGAAACAAAAGACTTAGGCAACGAACGCGCAAAACCAAATTTCATAATTAGCAGGCGAATGAGAGAAAACTATGCTTCATATGCTCTGCAAGAAACAACTCATGTTGTTGTTGTTGTTGTTGTTGTTGTTGCTTTTGCTGTTGTTGTTACTTTTGCTGCTGTTGTTGTAGCTTTTGCTGTTGTTGTTGCTTCTGCTATTACTGCTGTAGTTGAGCTGCGCTCAAGAGTATCCGTCCATTTAATTAGCCATTTTCACACATTTCACTTTCAACAAGCTGCCAAATTGTCCGAAATATCTAAGCACAGCCGCCGATTTCTTCAATGAAACGCAAAAAAGCCATTAACGGTCCAGCGTAGGTTGTGGTTGACAAGCCTCTTCAGCCGCACTCTTTTGCATTCATATCTGTATCTTTATCTTTATCTGTGTACATATTTATCTTTTTTTGCTGTCGCATCTGCCCGCTTCCTCTGTTTAGCTCTTCACTCAGCCAGCGGCGACAACGTCAATGGCAGCAGCGGCAACAACAGCGGCAACTCACTTTCAAGTGGTCAAGTCAATTTCTATTTGAATCTTTTTTGGGTTTTTTCTTTTTATTTTTTGATTTTTGCCAGCTAATTGAAAATTTCGCATTGCATTGAACTTGAATGCGCTGCCCAATTTTCCACATGGCCATAAATCGAGCCTGGCAATGGGCAAAACTAAAGTTTCCACTCGAATTTCAATTTATTGCCATGACTCGCCCACTAATGGTTTTTTTTGGCTCTCAGCCTTTGCCAACTTTCTGCACATCTCATTTGATTAATGCCACAATTTTTTGCAGTTGTTTTACTCGTTTTTTTTTTGTTTGCCTCAAAAAAAAAACCAAATTTCATGGCGTAAATATCTGAATATAGAAAACACTTATGTACAAGTACCTCGAAGAGCTCTGCCCAATGATGAGCTCATGTTTAATTCGATGCGAATTGATTAGCTTATTGTGTCTACAATAATTACTAATTATGGCACAAACCTGCGGGCGAAAGAGAAAGAGAGAGAGAGCGAGAGAAACTATTTAATTATATTTATATCAAAATAAGTAAATACTTTATGCTAATGAAAACATTTAAAATCCATTTAAAACCCGAAGATTACTGTGCATAATCTCAGTTTCTGGGAGCATCTACATCTCACTACCAACATCGATAACGTTTGCTATCGATAAGCACACCAGTTGATCGATATGCAAGCATATCTCCGCTGCAGCTTTGCAAATTTAAACCCATTACAATTGCCACTTTAAGTTGAGTCGCTTGTGAAAGTTTTCCCAGCAGTCGACAACTTTTGAAGTGACAACTCTTTTGGCATCTTTAGAGGTCCACAAAATTCTAAAACAATGGCATTACTTTTGCTTACTTTGCACACACACACATAAACCTGAATAGCGGAGTTTCGGTCACTTAAACTTTTACTTTTCATTTTCTTTTTATTATTATTATTATTTAAGGTGAATGCTGGCCAAAGTGATGCTGACAAGGCGAACATAAGATAGTGCGAATATGCATATGTGGATGCCACAGCCACAGTTGTTGCTATTGCTGTTTGCCACAACTGATGGCATGCAGCGGCCATAAATAGAGGCAACGACCCAAACTATTGCTGGCGTTCATTGAATTGCAAGCAATGCAAAGTAAATGGGCCATAATCAGCATTAACGTCTCTTCAACGATACATCAGGTTATTAGCCACTTAATAAACCAAATTCAACTAAGACAAATTGCAGCTAAATGTATTGGACTTGACTATCAGCAAAAGATTCATAAGCAAGCTATAGTCATGTATTCCTTCTCATAATGCCAAATAAAAGTTAATAAACAATGCAAATTTAGAGTTACATCTCTGATTAAACGCACAATATTTGTAATATATTTTATATTCTACAAATTAGTTAAACTTTGTTTAAACAATAAAATATATCTTTTAATATTTAATATATAATTTACAATTTTCACTTTAGCTAGCAACAAAGTTCTTTCACTTTTTTTGCTACTCTGAAGCTAAACATAAATAATAATAATACAATCAATTGTAACTCAAATTTGCTATAACAGTGTTGCTGTTGTTGCTTTTGCTGTTGTTGTTGTCGGTGCTAGAAAACAAGTTTTTTGATTGCCTTCAGAAATGTGAGCAGCTATTTACAATTTGCCTTTAGATCTATCAGTTGCTGCTCTAATTCCAATTCAATTTTTGTTTTGAAATCGAAAGTTTTGACTCCATAGAAATCCATAGAATGTGCCAATCTTTGCCAGCAATCATACAAATTTGCCAATCATTTTGAGGCGTGTCGCACTTGTTGTTGTTGTTGTAAGTTTGCTGTTGCTGTTGCTGTGCTTTTATTGTTAACATTTCAGACGCTTTAATTATGTTATTTCCATAGAAAATCAATCAAAATCTTTAGTTACGCTCGGTACTGAGTACTCGTTGCTCGTCACTCGTCACTCGTTACTCGAAACTCGCAACGTTTCATTAAAAAATACTTCAAATAATAATAGCACGGATTTGTCCAAAAATTGCGTATACGCCGCGTTGTGCATATTATTTGTTTGATTGGGAATTTCAATAGTTTTAAATGCAAATGATTAATAGTTTAATTTAAATTCAAGTTACTTGTAAAAGTAACGAATTGAAATGAATTCAATTTACAATTTTAATTTAGTTTATTAACTAAATTCACTAGTCAATGCACAAATTGCAATTTGCTTTACATGCTTTCAGCAAATTCGATCACAATTCATATTTTGAGCCCAGTTTGACTTATCACGCATTTGGCTAACGCATGTCGACCCACATTTGCAGTTTCTAGCTAAGTTTTTGCCTTGAGTATTTTGCACATTTTGCCAACTGGCGCAAATGACCCAAAAATGAATTAAAAAACAACGAAAAAAAAGCACAAGAGACTGAAAAGAAACATTGTAAACGAGAGTTCACACCTAAAAGGCTTTGCTGCAAATTTAACTGATTATTTTAATGATTTATTTGGGGCGCGCAAAGCGAACGCTGACCGTACAGGTGAGCCACCCCAGACCGACCAGACAAAGACCCAACCCACAACAATTTGTGCCCAATTCAATGCAAATCGCATTAAGGAAAATGTTGCAAAACGACAACAACAACAACAAAAATAAAAGAAACATATGGCTTGGCACTGCTAAATGTTTAAGCAGCAACAAATAACAATAAATAAAAACAATCTGTAGAATGATCTTAAATTAGAGTCAGTTTAGTTGGAAAATGTTTAAACAAATTATTGATAGTATTCAAAATTTAATTAGAAATGTACATTTAAATGTAGAATGCTGACAATGATCTCAACTGAGAGTTCAATTGATTAAATGCAATAAAAAATATAATTGTTTATATAAATATAGGGAATGTTCACAAAGAAAGAATTACGATTGTTGAGGTAATATAAACAAATAAACAAAAGTAAATATAAATTGTAAAATAAATATATTTACAAATATAAATAGCAATATAGAAGAAACAAATCTAAAAATGATTATAATTATAAATATAAATAGAAGTAAATAAGAATGTTGTGCATGATTTCAATTAATAAGAAAAAGTAAATAAATCGTTAAACAAATAATCAAAACAAAAGAAAAATATAAAAAGAATGTTAAATGCAACTAAAAATATATGTATAAATATAAATAAATAAAGAGTCTAGAGAATGTATTATATATTTATATTATAACTTAAATAAATATAAAGTATACAGAGAATAAAGTATAAGTACTTGAATTGAACGAAAAATATAATTGTATATGAATAATATGTATGTCTTAAATAGAAATAATCTCAAATGAGAGAACCGAAGTCTGTAGATCCCATATAGCGTATCTCCCATTCCCGTAGATGGGAATTAAGTATATTCATCCCATGCGTGGAATAAAAATGAATCAAAGGAAACTTCAAAGTCGATTTTCAGTTTCAATTGCCGTTGATAAAGCAGAATTCCCTCGCAAGTTGAATGCTCGGACAACTTTCAGTGCAAATGGAGTTGCTTGGAGACTGGTTACCGTTAGACAGTTAAGGCAACTGCTCTGCAAAAGGTGCAGTTGAGTACACTGCAGCGGGGGTAGGGGTTGGGGAGTACCATGGGTAGGTGACATACCATTCAGTTGCCTGGTTGACTGGCTGATGCATAAAATGTGGTTAATGTGGTGTTTGACTAATGATTGTTGTTGTTTTGTTGTTGTTGTTGTTGTTGCTGTTGTTGTCGGTTAAGGTAACTTATGCACTTGTGCATTTTTATAATTAAATCAAATGCACAGTGACAGTCAATGTGTTTTTTTATGTCATATTTATTTCCATTTGTTTATGTATTTATGTCGGCATTTCTGTATGCTGCAAAACAAGTGAATGGGGACTTTCAGTTAACGGGTTTACCTTGAGGATAAACAAAGAAAACACATTGTATAACTATTACAACATATTTACAATATTATGTTCTATAATTTTCTATTATTTTTTGTCAATCTCAATTCGATCAAAGGAAAAGCCTGTCTGTCTGTATCTGTGTCTGTAGCTGTGACTGTGTGAATGCCAGTGAGTGTATTTGAATAGTATTCAAGGAAAATACTTGACAAACGCAACGTGCTTCAACTGCCGGCTCTGACCATTTCCAATTACATTTCCATTGCCATCAGCAGCAGCAACAACAACAGCAACAACAGCAACAGCAGCAACCCGTCAAGTGGCAGTTTGTTTTGGCCAAGCTGAGGCTGTATGCGAACCTGGCCAAAATGCTGATGAACTTGTTTGCAGCGCCTACAGCGAACGCCACTAAAAGTGAATGGGCAGTTAGATCAAGAGGGGCGGTTTAACACAAGCGGCTTTTTGCCAATAACATATAGAGTGCTAGAGCGAGACAGATGCAGTTACGGGGGGGAAGGGGAGAGCGCCTGCATTTGTCGCTTTAACAATTTGGTTAAAGTTTAATAAACTTTATGAAATGTTGTCTTGAGTGGGAAATGCAGTCGAGCAACGGCGACTTCATGCCAACGACTTCAATTTTAGTGACAATGACGTCGACATAGACAAAGGCAGAGAGAGTGAGAGAGAGAGAGAGTGAGACAGAGGGGGGAAGGTGCTACAAACTTGCTAGCTGCTTTAAGGAAATTTTTGGAAAAATATCCAGAGAGCAGGAAGCCTTTTGTACACATTAGAAAGTTGTTGCGTTTGAAAATTAACCAAAACTTGAACCACAAATCCATCGAAGTTCATATGAAAACAATAAATATTTCCAGTTTTTAATATGTCATAATATCTGTAGTCTTTGAAACTGAATTATCATGAAGTCTTAACAGAGTTAAGAGCGATTTCCATACAAGAATTGTTTATATTCTATATGGAATAGTTTCTGTAATTTTAAAGCAATTGTTGTCTGACTTTGGAGTAGCTTAAATATTAAATAATAATTTAATAAAAGTTAGAATTGAATATTTTTAAATTCAAATAATATTTTATGCATTATTTTTATATTTTATTATTTTATTTATACATTTATAAATCATTTCTCTAGTTTAGTTGCCAATTGATATTTAAAATTCGCCATTTCATTTAAATTAAATAAATATTAAAATATATTAAATAATCAAAGAAATATTATGTTTAATTTCCCTATTAATATTACTAATTAATTTATTGAATTTATATTTTTAATTATATTTATTTATTTAAAAAAAAACTGTAACGAATAATTGCTTTATCTGTGCCACAACAATTTATTTCAACTATTTCTAAATACAGGGTATAGAAAATCTTCAACAACTTTGTGCAAACTGGTGGGAGTGTCTCTGGACCATTTCGAGAGCCAACACATGGCGAATTGTTAGAGCCTGGCCAGAAGCAGCACAAGTTGGAGAAAGTGGGCAAAGAGTTCGCTGATATGAGGGGGGAATTGATTGCCCGGAACAGCGTTATCATTCTGAACGACAAAAGTTGTTGGCAACTGGATTGTCAGAATTGTGGCATTAATAACATGGAGGCAGCAGCATCGAAATTGCATCTAATGAATGTGTTTGGAAATTGTGATTCTGATTCTGATTGTGATTAATCGAAGCACATTCGTGGTGCATTCGATGTATAATTACCAAGTGATCTACGGCCTGCAGTAGCGAGCAGAAGCTAGTAATGAACTGATAAGCGCATAATTAACAGACCACAGCAGCTAGAGAAACCAGTCCAAAGACACAGTCCCCGCCATGCCATTCCTCCCCCCTTTGCCAGCTCAACTGTGTGAGGAGAGTTTTGCAATTGGTATTCCAATCCACCTGGCAGCAAAAATGTTTGTTGTCTTCTGGAAATATTTTTAAGGCGTGTTTTTTCTTGTGTTCGCCACATTTCAATAGATTTTTGTCTTTAATGACTTTTTGGCCATTTGCTATGGCCAAGCTAATGGCTTTGCCTGGCTTTTGTTCTGCCAAAGAATTGGCTTTTAACTTTTTTTTGCATTCGTCTTTTTTTTTGTTGTTCTTTGTAAATGGTAAAAACACCGCTAGACTAGCCACATAATAGTGAACTACAGCTACCTGGACAAGCAATCATAAGAGATATAACACTTAGATGGACACCATGCAGAAACCAAACACCTGTTCAATAGACCTAAATGGGTCAACGTGGCCAAAAGCCAGCCAGATTAATTAGCCGCATATTCGCAAAGTTAAACGCAGTAAAAGTCTAAAAATAAAGAAGCCTCTTAATAGATTCGAAGATTAATAATTAATCTTTTATTTTCTTATTATTCTCGGGAAATTCAGCAATTATTCAAAATTAAACCGAATCATATAAAAATATAAACAAAAGAGATTAAATTCAATGAAATAAATTGTAAATGAAATGCAAAAAAGGAAAAACATTTATTAGAAATATATTTAATCCGTTTGACAGTAAATATTTAGTTATTTTAATAGAATATTATTTTAAATTATTCTGTTTATGTATAAAATGAAATGTAATTAACATTAATAATTAATCTTTTATTTTCTTATTATTCTCGGGAAATTCAGTAATTATTAAAAACTAAACCGAATCATATAAAAATATAAACAAAATAGATAAATTTCAATGCACTAAATTGTAAATGAAATGCAAAGAAGGAAAAACATTTATTAGAAATGTATTTAAGCCGTTTGACCGTAAATATTTAGTTAATTTAATAGTATATTATATTAAATTTTTCTGTTTATGTATAGAATGAAACATAATTAACATTTTTATACAAAAACACATTTTTCCAAATTAAATTCCCAGGTTAGCTATATGCTAAAGTTGCTAAAGTTTGTATATATGTGTTGATTATAACAAAAATTAGCAGCTGTACACAAAATGAAAGAGTTCGCCGAGAAGGTTACTCAACTTACTCAAATAAAGGGTAACTAAAGAGTCGGCTGATGGATTGAACCTCAAAAAGGCCTTTGAATTCGTTAGAACATGTTCACGTAATCTTTGAAATTATTTAGAATAAATAATTGCACTTCATTCATGATAAATTGACAACAATTGCTGAGACGCATTTAACAAAAAAATAAATAAAAATAAAAAATAAAAAAAACGTAAAACTGGGAAACAACTCATTAAATAAACGCTTCGAAAAGGAGAACAAGACAACAAAGAAATACAAGAAGAAGAAAAACAATCAGCAACAAAAACAACAACAACAACAACAACAAAAGCAACAACAATAATAATACTAATGTGTGGTAACCTCAAGAAGTTGAGCGGCAAAACACACCTTTAAGATGATAAATAAAAATAAAAAAAAGAGGGGAAAAAATAAAAGGTTCAATGCACGCAAATCGGATTAAACAAAGAAATTAAGTAATACAGCATGTAGATAGATAGGCAGATGGATAGATAGTTGGACAGTGGAACCTGTCAATGAAGAAATGTGAAGAGAAAACGGAAAACGGAAAATCTAAAACCAAACGAATCAAATTGAACTCTATTACTGACAGACAGTTGGGAATTGCACCGCAATGGGCGTTAGAAATGTCAGAGCAAAAGGAAGTGCAGACAGGAAGCAGACAGCAGAGAGCAGAGAGAGAGAGAGAAGCAGGTGGCAAAAAAAAGCTTAGAATTAAGTCAATTAGTTGGGGGGTAAGAAATGTGTCAACGACATGAATAAAACTCTTAAATTGAATGCTATTGTTTTTGCTAATAGTTCAAATACGTATGCTTACCTTTATGTTTTTGTAGTTTCCTAGTCTCCAATTGCAAATTGGAGCATCCAATTACATAAATCCAATAAGATTTTATTACACCTGTGCACACTTGACACTTTTATACACCAACAATTGTATATTTAACAATATCGTTGCATTTGTTAAATTTGTCACATTGGCGACGCTGATGTTTAACCGTTCAAAACACGCGCAGGCGTTACGAGTTCAAATTTGAACCAATTGCAAAGCAACTTGCCCAAGCGATAGACATAAATATGGCCAACCGAACGCATCAAAGCACAAAACTCAACTGACTGAACTCAACTGACTGCTCGCACTCACGCGCGCCACGCTCAAAAGCTTCCGCTGGCAACTGTGAGCGTAAAAGCTCGCTGAGTATAATTTGCATGCCTGCCTTCCATTGCGTGATTCGAGCGCGCTCAAAAGCTCCGAACCCGCAAAATCATGACTTCAAACTGAAAAGCTCTGCCTGCGTGCGTACAAGTGAAAATCCAAGAAAAGTTTAAAGCTCTTTTTGCTGTGTGTGCTTTGTTTTTGTTATAGTTTGCATTTTATTAATAAGTTTCGCTCTATTGCATTGATAATAATGAAATGTAAAAACTCTCTTTAAAAAAATGTCAACAAAATGTTGTTAATTTGTGTGAGATAAACAATTGCACTGGACATCATAATATTTATAAACTATGGGGCTTTCCTTTTCCTTTTGTGGACATAAACAAATGTAAGCAAATATAATTTTGATGCATGTTTTCTTTGTTTACAATATTATTATATATATATAGTAAACAATATCTATGTAATACCAATAATATCAGTAATGATCAGACGTTCTAGACGTTAAGTAAAATGCTTCTTTATCTTTTCTTAACTCTTTTTCTTAGTTATGTGAGTAATTTAGTTAAGTTTAAATTTGATTTTTAAATTTATTTTTTAAATTCTTTTATTTGTAGGATATTCTTTTGTTTTTGTTTCTCTGTTTTCCTTTTGTCTTTAGTATGCCGCTTTCCAACTTGTACAATTACGAAACATTAGTTAGCTTCTACAGTTAATAATTGATTGAATCCTTAGGCCTGACCCATATCATCAACAGCTACAGCACAGAGCACATACATCATGCCGGCGCTAAGCAATGCGGTTACGGGTACGGTAACTATCCAGGCATAGGCGATGTTCCGGAACAAATGCCAATCGACACTGCCATCCTCCATGGTTGGCTGTCCAACTGTTGCCGCTGCAGCTGCTGCTGTGCCTGCTGCTATTCCGGCTGCTGCTGTACCTGGTGCTTCTGCTTCCGTTGCCTCCTGCTGCCGCTGCTTGCGTCCCGACGCACTCACATGTCCCACAAAGACCACGGAACCGACCTTACAGTGTGTTGTCGAAATGGGCAAACCAATTTTGCTGGCCAGCAGTACGGTGATGGCGGCGCCTATTTCAATGGTGAAGCCACTGTAAAGCAGTAAGAGAAAGTACTATTAGTTATCAATTTAACTGTAATTTAGTTTGATTATACTCACGTTGATGAGGTAATCTTTGTCAGATCATTGCCAATGGTCTCAATAACACGTCGTCCCCACAGCCAAAGACCCACGGAGATGCCAATGCCGCCGTAGATTAATATATAAATGGGACTTTCCGCCTGCTGCATTACAGAGCCCTCGCGATAGATCATATAGAGCGCGATGAGTGGTCCAATCGCATTGCTCACATCGTTGCCGCCGTGGGCAAAGCTGCCAAAGGTGGCGGTCAGGATCTGCAGGAATGAGAAGAGCATGGACACCTCTTGGGTTTCCTCGGCGCTGCTCGCCCGTCGACCGGCAGCTCGTTTAAATTCCTCTTCCTGCTCATTGAGCGCATCCTTGCTCTCGATAAGCGGCACTTTGCTGGAGTTGGGCGACAATGTTGAACTGATCATTAGATCCAGGCTGCCAGCACTTTCCACCACCTGCAGATTGTTATTTGTTGTGGCATTGGCATTGACAGCTGCTGCGCCTGCCAACTGTAGCTGTGGCTGTGGCTGCTTGTGCTCCTCCTTGGGCGATTGGACACGCTTGAAACATTCCTGGAGTTTGCGACCGTTTTGTCGTTGCTGCAGCTGCTGTTGCTCATCGATGTAGTTCAAACTGGTGACGGTCAGGTCGGTGTTATCCAGACTAGCCTTTCCCAGCAGATCCTCAGCCTTGCGGATGAGCTCGGGATTGATTTTGTAGTCCTCTCCCGGCGCATTGTTGTTCTTGGCGGCCGCGAGACCAAAAGGCGCCAGCTTAAAGGTCTTTGGCGAATTGTCACTGAGCGATACCAGCTCGGTGATTTCGGCAATAGCCGGCAAAGGTTTACCCTCGCTGACCAGCGAAAGTGGACGGCGTTGTTTCTTGGGGCTACCAGAGGGCGATGATTCTATGAGGATAATTGAGAAGCGATTAAATGGGAACACTTGGCGGTCTGTGCAAACTTACCCACAGAGTCCTCGAAATTGAACTTGACGGGGTTCTGGGCGCGCAGCTTCTTGGCAATTGAACGTCGTTGCAACGGCACCACCACCAGCTGCGTCAACAGCGCCACCAGCAGGGACAAGCCCACGCTGGCGGTCAACGCTATCCAAGTGGGTATGTTGTCCATATAAAGCACTTTATAAAGGAAGGGAAAAACTCTCTATATTAAATGGGGCAACCGCAAATAATATCAACTGTTACGTACACTTGGGTCCATCGAGCACCACGCTGATGACGTTGATGAAGAACGTGCCGCCGTAGAAGATCGGCAGCGAACGAAAGCCGGCCTTGAGAGGCTCCTTGGCACGCAAGATGAAGCGTCGTATGGCCAGGAATAGTAGAATGCTAACCAAACCGCTCATCACCGGCGAAATGAACCATGAGCCCACAATGGTGCCCAGCGTTGACCACTTGAGACCCTGCACGCCACGTGCCACCAGCGAGAAGCCGATTGTTGATCCAACAATGCTGTGCGTACCCGATATGGGTAACTTGAGAAACGTCGCCACCAGCAGCCAAATGGCGCTGCTCGCTAACGCCGACACACAGCCCAACATAAGCACATCCTCGGAGCCCTCGTAAAGGCTCACCTCGAGTATCCCCTTGCGCATCGTGTCCGACACCTTGTACCCTGTAAAAGTGCATGTGAACAGAAGTAAGTAGCTACTCTCTAGAGTATGTACGAGATAGGATAAGAATTTCTGTTAACTTACCAATTAGAACGGCGCCCGAAATTTCACAGATGGTGGCCAAAACGCAGGCCTGTCGTATGGTTAGAACGCCAGAGCCAACGCTGGTGCCAAAAGAGTTGGCCACATCGTTGGCCCCAATGCCGAAGGCCAGCACAAATGCAATAAGAAAGCCGATAATGACCATCCATAGCAGGTCTGGCGAGTAGGTCTCCATGCTTGTTTATGTTTAATTACAATTGTTGTTGTTGTTCTTTTAAACGCTACTAAAGGCTAATACTTTTTTTTGTAAAGAAGAATACCCTTACTTTAATCTCACACGTCTTCTAACTGTCTGAACTGAACTCAAACTGTCTGTGGTATATCAATTTCAAAGACTTGTTGTATTATTGGGAATGTGAGGAAAATAAATATGTATTGGGGAAACGGTTTGTGCAGGAACGAAATTATAAAATACAAGAACTACAATAATCAAATGATATACGAAAAATAATCTTAATTATTAATAATTTAAAAACTCTTTTCAAATATTCTCTAAACAGCCATATTTGCGCTTAGACTTCATTGTTGTTATTTTCATAGTGAAAATTGAAGTACACTCGTGTTGTGGGAGGACACACACGCAAACACACACACACTCACACTATGACACACACAGACAGACTGTTGAAGAAGAACTTGGGTTATTCTCTAACCTTCCCCCTCTTCAAAACTGAACTTTAACTCTCAGCCTAAAAGAATGCTATATAAATAAACTAAAAACTAACGCTCCAAATTTAGTGTGGCAACACTGGACACTATACTGATAATAAATATTATGAAAAGCTTCCTGTCTATTCTCCACTCCGAAAGCTCGTTTACAAATCTTCTGATTGGACTAACGTCAAACTCCAACTAATGTTTAATCCCTCAATGGCCAGCCACGCCTACAGTTGTTGTAGACTCGGATTGAATGTCGCCTTCGACTGGATGTTGAACAGCTTGTTGTTGTTGTTTAAGTGGAGTTAGTGTTGTTGCACAGAAGTTTCTTGTTATGTTGAATAGCAGCTGATGGTAGACGCGTTGATTAACTGCAAAATAAACAAATATCTGAATGTTAAGCTTATTATAAAGGTTTAAGCTCTGCCAATATTTACCTGACGTTTAGGACAGCATAATTGTTTCCACGTCAGAGAGATATTCACCATGTCTGTAAAAAAATAGATAATAAGAGTTTTATAATAATTTACAAAAGCAGATCAAAACAAACGATATACGTTGAGGCACCCTAACAAGCTCTGATACTGACCACCCCTAATGCAGCGTTCGATAGTTCAATCGATAGATCGTTAGAGTCTTTGTGCAACCGCTTTGAACCAGCCCAAACTTAGTTTTTCTTTTCGTAGCCGTGTGCGCTTTTCAATTGACAAAATGGAACTGGAAAATTGCAAATTGTTTCAATTGTTGCAATTTCTATTAATTTTTTTTTTACCGTTTTTGAATAGGAGAGCTAAACGCGCAATTGAAAACATGCACGTAATTGCTCGTTGTCCATTGTTAATGTTAACGTTTGTTTGTTGCCTCATTCCCCTCCCCCGTAGACAGTTAAATTGTTAGATCGTTGGCATGCAAATTCAATAAATCTACAATTGATATAGGAGTAACCTTGACAATGAAATAGAGCTTACGTTGTGTATAGAATCGATCTTCCAGATTTCTAATTCTCTACTTTTAAACAGAAAGAGTTCACCAGGAGCAAATTCTTGTTATAGAATAGATAGGAACGTTTAAAAATGAATATATGCTTAATTAAAAAATAACAAATAACCAAAAAATGCAGAACTAATGCAATTTTCTTCGTGGATTACGAAACATTAATCGCCTCATACAATTGCAATTGTCACGCTACGTAAAATCACAATTAACAGGGTATAAAAGCAGTCTATGTTTCACACAAATATCCATTTCAAAATGCAGTTCTATCTATCAATTGTAGTGCTCCTATTGACCCTTATAAATATGTGCAATGGCGTGCCTCCCAAGACAACTCCCTATCGTGGTAAGTTGGGAAAACTTGGAATTTAACACAGTCAATGATGCACGCTTCTTCTGCCTTCCAGGTGCTCCCAATAGATGGTGTGCCTTGAATTTCGGCCCAGCTTATGGTGGCAGATGCTAGGTAGAGTTCACGTCCAGCATTTCCAAATAAAAATGTATCATATCATCAATAAACATAATAGGAAACTGTAGGAGGGGGTTATGAAGCAAGGGCAAGTGCCAGGATACTAACTGGGACATGGAACCATGGGAATATTGTCCCTCGAGGTCGCTACATTGACATATGTTCGCTAATATTCCATAAATATGACATTTTCACATTTCCCTGTTAACACATTTCCCTCTCTGCTTAATCACAGTCCCAAATAATCATAGCGCAATTTATAGAATGTTTTTTTAAGCCATTCAACTAAAAATAAACCCAACACACGCAACACTTGCACGTTTGAGAAGCATTGCAGTGCGTCTAAAACTGTTACCACTTGCTTCCCCGACGCCGACAAAGATGGCGTCATCAATAGTAGTTTAATACACTTAAATGACTTTTAATTACCCTGTAAATGCAGTTTCAATTAAATTAAAGGTTCCACTTTAAACTGATAGACTCTATGACATCCTATAAAATCTTATCCCAATGCATTCAAATGAAATATATTCTTAAATATCTAACATTTGCATTTTTACTTAGAGAAGAACAAAGTGAGCACTCTCCAATTGTTTGTGTACAAATACAGGGTATACATAATGTATGACGCGTTGCGGAAAATACAAGAATATCGTAAATAATGGCGTTCCATTTAAACATAAATAAACTCTCGTGTATTCGATGCACTCACATTCGTTAGTGTGCCCTAGGCACAGTGTGGCAAAGTGCATTTGAGAAGTGAAAAATAAAATGTAAATAGTTTAAAAACACTAGTGCATGAAAAGAAAGGTATTGACATTATCAACTCCACAAGCTGCATTCAAAATCGTTCGTTTTAATATTACAGGGTATACAAATCATATACAATGAAGAGTAAATACGGAGCCTACAGCAGTTATGCCATATGGTATATTTTTATTGCTATACAATTAAAAATAGGCTCTTGCATGTCTGACATGGGCGGTATGTTAGCTTCAGTATAGAGGGGCGTGGCAGGGGCAGTGGAGGTGGCGGGGGAGGTTTACAGCTACCGTCAGTGGGGTAACCTTGGCGGTGTCAACTTTCGATTTGCATTTGCATTTAATTCGAGTATATTGATTTAATTTGGCGCAAGGACAAATCTCAGCAGGACGACGAGGGGAACAGGGGGAGAATGCAGCAGAGAATCGGCTTAAGAATTATTTTTAAAATAATAAAAATAATTCCATATACTTATAACTACTATCGTTCTTCATTTTTATTATTTTATTTGGGGTGGTTTATGCAGCTTAACTTGGTGGTTGAAAGTGGCAATTGGCAAGTGGCAAGTGGCAAGCGGCAAGTTCAAGGTCAAATGGGAAAACCTTTTTAATCAAAACAGTTTAGCTGGACACCCCGCAGTCGCCGTAAAACTGTCAATTTGCTGCTGCTGCTCAAACTGTGAGCAATGAAGCGTCACTTCCATTCAAATCAATAACATGGAATGGGAAATACGTTCATGTATGTGTCGATGTAACAACAAAGTAATTAACAGACACGTGCAACATAAAGTGCAACAACAACAAGCATAACAGCAACAAAACATGAGAGGGAGAAAGAGAGAAAGTGAAGCAATTAAGTGGAAATTTCAAGTTCAAAGTGAATAAACAGTTTAGGCCAAAATACATATTTATTGGGCAATTAGGCATAATTAATATTGCTTTTTGATATTCTTTTTTATGTTGTTAAAAAAAAACTTAAAGAAATTACAAAAATAATTGTATAAATAGATGATAAAGAAACGTAACTAATTAAATCTTTAGATAAATAAAATTAAACTATTAAAAGAACTTAAATATACAAAAACAAGTCAAATAAGTTAAGTAAAATAAATTACATGAAAGATAAATAATTGAAGTAAAATAAATGACAAAAGTAACAAAAGAAACAAATATATTAAATAGAAAAATATAATAAATATATGTACTAGCAGAATAAATTAACAAAAAATATAGTTTTATTAAATTTATAAAGTATATACACTATTTTTTTATATATTTGGAAACTCTGGTTTTCTTCCTATTGGAAATTGTGTGAAAGATTAAGAAAATATAGTTTGATAATTAATTTGTTCATTCAATTCATTTTATAATTAGGAAGGCATTCTAATTTTTGCGGACAGCCTTGTATATATTATGAATCTAATGTTTTCATAAGTTTCTGATCACTATCAAATTATTTTATCAAAGAGTTCTTGAAGACGATAATTCTTTCCTTTCTTATACCTGAGTATAATATGAAAAAACAACAACAGAAAAAGCGACAAATTCTTATTGGACTATTACGCACACACATACATAAGTAATCTACAGATAGAGAAGCAGACTGTGTGAGCGAGATAAAAAGCAGCAGCCTGACAACAGCGAAAGTGGAGATGAAGCGAAAAAAAGAAGCAAAGTGCAAGAAGTAATTATGAAATGCGAATAAAGAATTCATAGATGAACCAACGATCCAAAAGCATTATTCGTTAATATCCATAATTCAGAGCAATCAATTAGGGGAGGGAAGGGAAAGGAAGTAGCAATGAAGACTGTACTTTGAGCTACAAAGGGAAAAGGTATTATGGCTTATTCGCAACGTTCCGGTGATAGGTTCTCTTTCCTTCTTCCTCCTAATGCTCTAGCTATTTCCAATCGTTTTGTTTACTCATGATATCATAAGTACGTGCAGAAATTATTGCTTATTTGCAATTGAGCAAAAAGCACACGCACCACACACACACACACTTATTCCGATTTGACGTAAGCGTAAGGAAATAAGTTTGAAATATATACATATGTCTATTTGTTTGCACGTTTGTGGGAGTGCGTGTATGAGTGTGTGTGAGCGACGCTTCAGAAACTAACCAATACAGTTTTTAACGCACTGCGTAACAGCATCCCACATACAGTTTGAATGGGCTTGTTTTACGCTTCAGCTATTTAAAATACATATTGTACTTATTTTCGTTTTTTTTTTGTCGTTCTTTCTCGTGCTTTTTATAGTTTTCTCTCGTGAAAATGCCGCTAAAGTTGCTGTTGCTTCACTTGATTAGTTTACATGTGTAAGAATCCAATAAGATTTCACAATTTGATGAGAAAAAGTTCATAGACTGAGAGGCGCTCGTGAATCATTCTGCGTAAGTGGAATGAAACGGTATGGGGGGAGGGGTTTAGCATGGAAGGATAAAATGAAACCCAACGAAATTCGTTTGCTGTCTTGGACATGTGCAAACTAGAAAGAGCTAGAAATAGTTAGACCAAGACAGCGATGTACGTTGTGTTGTTGTTTTTGCACAGCAGCTGCGACGCAACAATGAAGCGACAGCAACAACAACTTGAAAACAGCTGCACATGGCAACAGCGCATTCCAAACTGTAAGCCTTTGGTATGATGTCTGAAAGGACTTTACTTATTCATAACTGTACCAGCAAGTATAATAATTACATTTTCGGTTAAAAACAACAAGAGGCATGTCTGTTTGGACTTGCGCCCATCAATTGCCATGAATTATTGATTTTTCTAGACAAACAAAATGCTATTGATGCAGTTTGAAAAAGTTTTAAAACAATTTCGACGCTTAAAAAGTATTGGCAAAAGTGTATATGAGCACACATACATGCACGCAGACTCCAATAGACACACACACGCATACACTTACAGACATGGACACGCGGCCTGCAAAAAAAAACACGCGGCGCCACCAGGACTACGCAAGGATACATAGAAGTATGTGCACATACACCCACCTACTTATACTCACACAAATACACTTCTTAAACACTTTAATTAGATTTTTGCCTATGCATTACTAACGTTTTATTGCAACAAATGCATGGGAAGCTACTGATTGTTTACTGTGTGGAGTACTCACTTGAATAGCAGCACTTTTTCAAATCCCAATTTATTTGTTGAAAAATTGAAGCGTAATGAACGCGCGCGCACAACTACGACCACCGGCTTGCTGAGAAAGACGATATCACAAATTATTATCGATGCGTCTATTTTAGTCCGATTCGATATCGATAAGAAACTAATGCCCATTGACAGAGTTGCTCCTTTATTTAACATAGCACTAAACCGGTCGAATATCGATATCGATAAAAGTGTAATGGTATTGAAGCTGTTAAGAAAAATAACATTTCTACTTCTACTTTGTTTCTCTGAATCACAACAAAAACAATCGTGACATTACAAAAACGTAGAAAATTCGAATCAAATTTACTAGTAGGGGTGTGCACAGCAAACTAAGTCGCAATGTTCCACTTCAGTGGCTTCAACATGATGTTCCCAGACGGCGGACGTAGCTTTCAAGCCACCTACAAATGTTTCTCCGTCTCCATGCTACCAGGCAACGAGCGCTCCGATGTGGAAAAAGGCGGAAAAAGTGGGTAAAACTACACAGGATAATAAACAGACAATATCAATTTGAACGTGAAAACATTTGTATTTATTTGCAGTTATTATGCCGCCATCTGCACTGGACACGCTCACCCGTCTAAACGTTGAGTACCCAATGCTCTTCAAGCTGACCAATAAGAAAAAGACAAGGACCTCGCATGCTGGCGTCTTGGAGTTTGTGGCGGATGAGGGTAAATGCTATTTGCCATACTGGATGATGGACAATCTGCTGCTGGAGGAGGGGGACATACTAAATATTGAAAGCGTATCATTGCCGGTGGCCACATTCTCCAAATTTCAACCACATAGCACCGACTTTCTGGACATTACAAATCCTAAGGCTGTGTTGGAGAATGCGCTGCGTAACTTTGCCTGCCTCACCAAGGGCGACGTCATTGCCATCAAGTACAATAAAAAGGTCTACGAACTATGCGTGCTTGAGACACGGCCTGGCAATGCAGTTACCATCATTGAGTGCGACATGAATGTGGAGTTCGAGGCTCCTGTGGGTTACAAGGATCACAGCGATCAACAACCGACTTCTCAGGCAGGCGGGCAAGCAACTGGTAGCAAAGAGCCAGCCGATGGTGGCACTGTTCTTGAGGAGGTTGTGGAGACCTTCAAAGGATCTGGAGTGCGTCTCGATGGCAAAAAGAAGAAGGAAAGCCAAATGGAAACGCCGGTAATGAAGAAGGTGTTGCCACGCGGTGTGCCCGATTACGACTTCCAGTTTGGTTTGCTACGTTTCGATCGGAGTGTTAAACCCATTTGTGATCGCGCCCAGGATGATGCTGAGGCAACTGGCGAGGCTGGCTCCGATGCGGATAGCTTCCATGGTACTGGATTCTCGATGAAGAAAACGCGCAAATAGAATGTAAATCTCTAGTTGTTTAATGTTGCACACGGCTCATAGAAAATAGAAGAAAAGATCAGATTGAAACAGATCCATGAAATTCACTCCAATTTACAAGTTAAGCGTAAGTCTAATCTCCTGTTCCTTAGGCGCTGGCGGTGGACTTATTGTCGTCATGGGCGGCAATCGTCGTATCTTACGTCCATGTTTGCCCTCCTTGCGTTTCCACAGTCCAGACCTTGGACGATTGCCCATCTCACGCATACGTTGTGCACTTCCCACGTGCTCCTTGTTGTGCTCAATGTTGGACAGACGCCCAACGGTGGCCATGCAAGTGCGATCGAATGCAAACTCCCGCTTCGATGGCAACTGCACCACAACCTTGTCATCGAATTTGCGTAAAATGGTGCCAAAGGTGCCGGCAGCATGGATTAGATGGCAGAGCTGTCCAGGATTCTTTTCCAGACAATGAACGCGTGTGCCGACGGGCAGTGCGCCTAGTGGATAAGCGTCGCCCTCATTCGGACGCACTACAGATGGCATCATGTTAACAATTGAAGTGCGATCAATCTAAGGATTTCTGTGCAACTCACCAGGAATACGTGGAATAAGACGCGAGGTTTTCAGAATGTCACCTTCGCGCATATTCTCAGTAGCCAATATATACTTGAGCTCATCGCCAACGGCGACCAGCGCCACCTTTGCTGTGCGACAGCCGTCATTTAGCAGCTCCACAACACGCTCCTCTTGCGGTGCCCCCTCCTTGGGTCCATCACGGACCCATTTGATCCAACGATATTGCTGTTTAATGCCACCACCAATGCCCTTGGCCACCATGCGGCCGGTGACTGGATCTCGGCCGGCGAGATGTGTGATTTTAAGGGGTTCAATAGTATACTGTTCTGGAAAATGCACAATACGCCGGAATTGTTGACCAGCGCCCGGTTTAGGTTTCTCAATGTATTTCGTTTTGGTGCGCATCTGTTGTAGCACAGCTACTGCACCGCGATGTTGCGGCTGCAGCGTCAATGTGCAGTTAGACAGTAGGCGTGTTAGGCTTTGCATTTTCACAGAAAAAGTCCTTCAAAAATTCGTCTGGCACAAGAACTCGAAAACTCATGCAAAATTGTTACAAAACATACGATTAACAGAATTACTGTTCGCTGTTAACAACAGCTGTGGACAATATGTTAGGTGAGTGTGTGGCCAGGTTTGATTTTGAAAATGGCGAAATTTCTGTGAAAAAAGGGCCTGAGCCAGGGTTGCAGCGGGTGTGCTTCTTCTTTATCGTCACGACGTGTGGGCAGCTGCTGCGGAGCGCGCTGCAAGCAAATAAGAATTGAAAAAACCGCATTAAAATTGTGAAAAGTGCACAAATTACACTTAAAGCGAGCTTAAATTAACGGTGTAACGTAGTTTTATAAAAAAATCGTGTAAAATTCTCAGTAAAAACGACAGCAGAAAAAGGTACGAAAAAATAATAATAAACAAGGCAGGCGAACGAGCCGATAGAAAGAAAAATAATATACACACGCAAACATGATGTTGATACACACACACATGCACACTTACACATAGGCAGGCACACAAACACACATACGCTCAGTGGCGAACGACGAACTGCACGAAAAAACGTGTTGTGTGCTAAATTTTCTGTGCAAAAAATAGAAAACGCAAAAACAAAAAAGTAGCCAAAGCGAAATAATAATAAAAAGCGAAAAACAAAAACAGTTCAGTTTGATAATCGAATGCATACTAAATGTAAAAAAAAAACAAACCAAGAGTACGTATTTATAATTAACAGTAGAAGAACTAAAGTCAAGATAGCGAAATATAAATATTTGTTATTTTGGAACATGTTCCTAGTGATGTATGTACATGCATACATATTTAGATGAGTGTGCGTGTATGTGTATACAGGTTTGTGTGCACTTTTAACTGTGTGTACATATTTTGGTGTTAGGTGGAAAAAAGCGGGCGGCAAGTTTACGCAATCGCCAACCAACGAGCAACGCAACGTACATTTATATATATGTATATATGATGTACATAAAGCGTACGTTGTGAAAAGTGTGCTTTTTGTATGTTTACGCTTTCTGTCTGTCCTTTTGTCCGCAGTCACGGCAATGAGTGTGAGACAAACAAGAAATACATACACATCATAAACGTATGTATGTATGTATATATGCAAGCAGGTGGAGTCGCGCCGACGTCGTTTGTTTTTGATTTTTTTATTTTTCGGCTCCGTTGCTAGCTGAAAAATCAACGAGCGGCATTTTTACGCATTTTCAATACGTCTATATACGTATGCAAGTGTGTGAATGCTTGTTTATGTGTGTACATGCGCGCGCGCTTCTGTATATATTGTAGGTGTGTGTGTGCATTTTGGTGTTTTTATTTATTTATTGTGTTTCTGTTTTGCTGATGCGAGAGGCAGCAGCGTAGCAGTGACCTAACAATGTACGAGTGTATATGTGTGTTTGTGTGATACGATAACTTGCATCTGTATATGTGCATACGCTTTTTGTTGTATTTATTTTTATAGCAATTTATTTACGTTGTTTTCGTTAATTTTATTTTGGTTTCATTTTGCATGTTGGCGCATGCAAGCTCGATCGATTGAATGGGAGCCATGTGGGGGCTAGGCTCCCTTCTATGAGATATACATTTACATACGTGTATATGTATAAATGTAAGAACGTAGAAATGATTGTCTGTGCAAGCCAAAAGCAAATAAAACCCAACAACTGAGCACGCTACGTAGCCAGTGTTGCCATAAGCTTATTGGCAAAAAAGTAACTGTCAATTAGAGTTGTCGATTCATCAATTGGATACAGTTTTATTTTCTACATGTGCCACTGAACAGTAATAACACAAAATATGATCGTACAAAAGAATTTACTAAATACAAGCGAGCTTACAATTCAAAACTGGTAGAAGTAATAGTGATAAATATGTTGATTGATTGATAATTTTCAATATTAGTTAACAGCCAGATTTATTTGCTGATACATTAATTATAAATCTTATTAATATAGATTACTAAGTAAACGTATCCCTTGTATGTACATTACAAGTTGGTAAAATAAACACATCAGTGTGAAATTCAAGGAGCTTTGGAATAACATTGAATTTTGAAAAGTGATGGAAAGAAACACTTGTCTAAAATACTCTTGTTTAAAATTTGGAAGATAGTATGGTGCTAATTATCAAATTTGCGTTATTTTCTGCATTTGGCAACACTGGCGCAGCAAAAGCGCAAACAGTGAACTTCCAGGCTTGGGCAGCATGTAATGAACGCGCTACTGCTCGCACGTTGCACAGTATAATCAAAAAAATATACATATATAAATTTTAAGATGAAGTCCAGTAGCTTTGCGCCGGCAGCTGCTCCAACTGAGTACTGCTGGGGGCTCTCATCGTTCTCTCTGCCCGGGCAAAACTGATGCCGCATTACGAGAGAGCGCAAGCGCGCGCAATGCCTCTCCCAACGCATTGTGTTTTGCCAGGCGTGTGTGTGTGTGTGTTCGCTTACTCACGTAGTGCCGCAACGTAGTAGTAGTAGTGTTATTATTGTTTTTATTGTTGTTGTGTCAGTTGTTTTTGTTTTTGCTTGTTGCCGAGTGCGAGTCGGGTTGATATATATGCAAGAGTGTGTGTGTGTGTATGGTAGCAAAACATAAGCAAAGCAAAAACTGAAAAATGAAACGAAATGTAAGTACATGTGTTTTTATATGTGTACGTACGTATGTATGTTGCGCTCTCTGCAAAGTGGGAGACGAAGACAAACTGCCTGCAAAGAGTGTGTGTATGTATTTTTGAAAAAAAAATAAAATAAAAATATACATATATATATATATATCTGTACTGTATGGATGTATTTAAAGTGTGTGAGCGTGCTTCTTTTTTGACTGTGGCTGACGAAAAACCTTGAGCATAAAAGTCCAAAACACGCGTGAAAAGCTGCACAAATAAATTAATTAACTTAATGTTTTTTTAAATTATTTTGTTGGCGAACAACACGCGCTTTGTTAATTCTATTTGCGATAAATTTTAGCGCGCCGCATACTGAAAAATAAGGCAAACGAAAAAGAAAACGAAAGAATGAAAAAGAAAACAAAATAAACAAAAACAATGATGCACTTGTGTGTGTGTGTGAATTAGTTTCTTGTTGATTTGCACTAAATACATATAAAAGGCAACCACAACATCAATAATAATAAATAATAACTTTGATTATTTTCAGTTTAACTACAATAACAACCATAGCCGTGTGCAAGTGGATACCTTTCAATGGCCGCCACCACAACAACAACCACAACACTAGCAACAACCACCAATATAAGCAACAACGCCAACAACAACAACAATAGCAGCAATAACAACAGCAACAACAATCACATTGCAACGGTACACACCGTCTTAAACACACCCACCTCCGCAGCAGCAGCTGCTGCCGCTGCCGCCGACGCGGCAACTGTTGCCATAGCTAAGGACATGCTGCAGCTGCATCATGGCGCCGCCGCAGCGTTAAATAACAACAACAGCAATAATAATAACAATAATAATAATACGAATACGAATAACAATAGCAGTGCCGAATTGGCAACTAATCAAAATAATAATAATAACAACAACCACAACTCAGCAAACCACCCACCTGCCCATGTAGTAACCAGTGGACGCAGCTCTAACTCACCGCCAGCGAATGCATATGGTGTGCTGCGCTTCAATGAGGATCTGCTCCATATTACCGACGAAGTGACTGTCATTGGACGCAATTCATCCACATCTCTGGTGCACTTCAACGTCGCTGAGAACAATTTGGTCTCGCGCAAACATTTCCAGGTGCTTTACAATCCGGAACGTCGCTCCTTCTTTGTGCAGTGCCTCAGTAAGAATGGCATTTTCGTTGAAGATTTCCTCCAGCGTCGCAATGTGGAACCACTGCTGTTGCCCCAACGGTATATTTACTTAATTTTCTAGTTAAACATACCATAATGCTAAACCTTTGTCTATTTTGCAGTTGCTTCTTTCGATTTCCGAGCACCGAGATACGCATTGAATTCGAGAGCTTTGTGACAGCGCCATCAGACCTTGCGCCGGATGCGGCGCCAGTGTTAAGCAGTCCAGTAGCTGTTGGTCCAGCGGGTGCTCATGTTATAATAACGCCGCCGCCACGTGATGAACTGCATACGGTGCAGACGTCTCATCATCATAGCCAGCAGCAGCAGCAACAGCAGCCAGCGCATCACATGCAGCAGCAACAGCAACAATCGTTGCCGCCGCATCATCCACTCCCACATACACCACACCACCCGCTTCACCTCACATCTCTACAGCAGCAAAAGCAACAGCAGCGTCTGCCAGGAGCGCCAGCAACAGCGTCCCATCTGTTACCTGCTGGAGGCGATGGCATCTACTCACCGCTCCAAATTTCAATACCCAAAAAGGAGCAAAAGAGCCCCTATCTGTCACCAACTGGCAAGTGGAATTTTATTATAATACAGTTTCCAATTGGCGCATACATCGTGTCCAATTAGACATGAACTTGAGATTTAGTATCAGCAGATCTTTGCTTTTCACTTAAATGACAAACAAACTCAATTCGATACTGCTGTGCAAACAAAATACATATGTGTTTATTTATTCAGTGATCAAAATTATACAATCATTAATCCCAAAGCAACAACATCATGTCTTGGATAGAGTTTCATACAAAACTTAATCTTCATGTTCAGATGGAGAAGCAGGGCACTGAAATTGCCAGAGGCATCTCTCCTGCCTTGAGATCTCTAATAGCCTTGAGATCTAGAATAGCTTTTGTTCTTTGAAGTCCTAAATTAATTTTAATTTGCTTAGCAGAAGATTAATGAAATGTAGAAATATGGATATAACTATTAGTAGGACTTGTATATAGTAATTTAACTTAATTGCAGCAAATTGCAGTATTAAATTGTTAACTTACTTAATATATTTATTTACAGGCACAATAAGCGCTGCCAACAGTTGTCCGGCTAGTCCACGTCAAGGTTTCCACCAGAATCAGACCAATAGCTACAACAATTACAGCAACAACAATACGGTACGTATATATTTACACCATGTTAGTTAGGTTTCGTTATCTGATCATAATTCGTTTGCATTTTACAGCAGGATCTATTCCAGACACCATCTACAGCCAGCTATAATCACAATGAGAAACCGCCGTATAGCTACGCCCAGTTGATTGTTCAGGCCATATCCGCCGCACCTGACAAGCAACTGACACTTTCGGGCATTTATTCATTCATTGTCAAGCATTATCCGTACTACCGCAAGGAGACTAATAAGGGCTGGCAGAATTCCATACGTCATAATCTCAGTTTGAATAGGTGTGTTATCTATTTGAATTTGAATATTTGATCTATTTACTCATTTGTTCATATGATGTGTGTTCAATTGCAGGTATTTCATCAAGGTGGCGCGTTCGCAGGATGAGCCCGGCAAGGGATCCTTCTGGCGCATCGATCCAGACAGCGGCGCCAAGCTGATCGATCACAGCTATAAGAAGCGACGCCAGCGTAGCAGCCAGGGCTTCCGTCCGCCCTACGGCATGCCTCGCTCGGCGCCCGTATCGCCCAGTCATATGGGTAAGCCAGAGGATGATCTTAGTTTATTGTCCAATACAACTTTAAACCATATCAACATTACAGACAACTCACGTGAGAGCTCTCCGCTTCAGGATATTGTGCTACAATCAGCACCTGGCTCACCGGGCATGTCCCTCGAACAGCGTGCGGCCGATGCTGGTAAGCATTTAATGAAGAAGCTATGATTCAGAGTATCTCTCTAACATGAATTTGTTTTCTTTCAGAAATTATCTACAACTCTCAAAGTGCACACCAGCAACAACAACAGCCGCCGCCTCAGACGTTGCCCAATAATTCCAATCAATACAAGTGAGCATTAAAGAAGCAATTTTCGTAGATTCATTGCCAATTATTATAATTATATATTTAATTTATGATAGCAGCGGCAGTCCGTACTATGTAACCAGTCAAAATGCTGGAGTTTCCGTGCAGCAGGCGCACATAGATGGCGGAGGTGGAAGTGTGGGGGCCTTGATTGCACTTAAACGGAATCACGTAATGGCCGTATCGCATCCGGCTCCGCCAACGCTACATCAACAGCCGCAACAGCAGCAGCAACAACAACAACAGCAGCAGCAGCATCATCCTGAGATTATCTACGAAGAGCTGCCACAAGATTATAGCGGTCATATGGAGGCCGGTGAGGAGGAATGCGTTACCGCTGATGCCACAGTGGCCAAACGTCCCAAATATGTATCTGAGGTGCTCTGATGCGTGCGCATTCAGAAACAGAAACACAACAAAGGCAAATAATAATAATAATAATAATGAAAAATAATATGCAGAGAATTAATCGCAACTGGGAAAGTTGTGCAACAGCAGCAAAAGGCAGCAACAATAACAATGTTACTGCGGCATCGGCGGCGAGCAGATGATAAAACTCAGAAACCGTTTAAAATCAAGCGAAATGTAAAATGCAAAATGCAAAACAAAGCCCACTTGAAGGAAATTTCTAGAAAGCGAAAAAGCAACAAAATTAAGTATCTCCATCTTGTATATTGAATTTGCCAATCCCAATTGAGAAATCCCCGTAAAGAAACCAATATTGATACGGAATGCGGAATGTTTATAAATAGAAACTGTGAGATTGTGTTTATTTGTTGACCGTACAACGGTTAAAGCGGCGCGACAAACACTTGCTCTCCACCCCTCTCCCCACACAATGTAACCTACTCCATCATATTTACGATATAACCCTTAGCTCTGACGAATTCAATATGCTCGATGACGCTACTCTCTAAGTACATATATTAAATCTTAAGATATAAATCGAAGTAATGCAAACAACACAAAAACAAGCAACAAAAAAGATATACATATAGATATATATCTATATATATATATATATATATATATCGATTTAAATATATATATATATATTCAATTGATTATTGTAATGATGTTTAAGATGTTATAGCTATGTGACCGATAAATGAGAAAATTAGGGGTAAAACCAAGCAAACAACAACACAACAAACAGGCGAATGAATATTATTACCTATCTACATACCTTTACCTATATCGATTTAAATATAAATAAATATATCTATATGTATACATGCATATATCTATATATATATATGTATATATATATATGGAAAGCATACACAAAATATAAAAACTAAACAAAATTATAAATATCTACAAATTTACGGATACAAATACAAATATAAAATCATAATGCAAAACAAAAACAAAAGAAACCAATTACTTATAAAAAAAAAAAACAAACAATAAAATGAAAAACAATTGCACTTTATTTCTTAATAATGAAGAAAATCCCATTTAAGTGTTTGGACAAATTGTGTATTAAAACAAAAAAGCAAATGTCAATTTGTTGTTTTATTTTAAAGATACAATATAGGAATGTTCACAAGAGATCTTCACAGTACATTCTTCTGGATGCATAAGCAAATTTTGGATACCTCTCGACCGAATGTAGATACAATTGAATTAGTCTCATTATTTTGAAATTCGTACTTCAAAATACAAGATATTTTTATTTTTATTATCACATATTTATTTATTGACTTCCTTTGTATTTTGGTGCATTAGAAAAACTTTGTTTATCTAATTCTCCTCGTTTTCACTTTTATCTTCAATATACATTTTTGAAAATATCTTTTTTTTAACAGGAAACTACTATTTGGTAGCTTAAGTCTTCTGAATCGAATCGTTTCAGTTATTCCATTGATTAGGGTCGTATTGTTGTGTTTAGTCCTAAATAAAGAAGCAGCGGCAGGTCTGCAACATCAAATGATTTTGCTCGAGTAAATTAAAAATAAAATATATCTATTGTGGAAAATGGAAAAATAAAACTACTTCAGAAAGTGTTTATGCAGCTCCTTACAAAGATATCTTTTCAAAAATTAAGTGGCGCGCACTTTCTTTAGACCAAATTCTTGGAGCTTAAGACAGTTTATTAGAATCGATATCGATAAGATTGTAAGCAGCCCAGTGAAATATGCTTGGTTCATCAAGTTTAGAAGTCGACATCTTTGATTGATTGATATGTATATCGATATATATGAACGCGCATTGTTGTATCAATATTTAAATAAGATTTGTTACTTTATTACAAAAAGATATGTTTATTTAATTTTTAATATTGAAGTTTGCTTAAGAAATAATAAACAAAAAAGCAAACAATTTGTGGATTATATATCTGTTTTTAAAATTTATTGTCAATCCATTGAAAATGCATAAGATGTAAAGATTGAACGATAACATGAATTGGATTGATAACTATATGGGTTTGGTTTCATTTTGAAGCCAATTTAGAGTGAATGCGTCCTGCGATAATAAGGGCGAAAGGGTTTCCCGAACCAATTGATGATAGTTATTAAGCAATTCGATCTCCTGCTCGCTAAGCAACTCTTTGATAATCATTTTCGTTTGCTTGGGGCACATGGTAATGGTTCTAAATGTAAGTGCGCCACGGTTAGCGAAATTATGCTTGGGTTGTGCTGGAACAATTTGTACAATGTCTTCAATGCGTATACCAAATTCGCCATCTTTGTAAAAGCCGGGTTCGTTTGAAATAAACATGTTTTGCTGAAGGCCAGGATCGTCGGGCATAAGGCGGAAGCCAACGCCCATTGGTCCTTCATGGACATTGAGGAAGTGGCCAACGCCATGGCCAGTTCCATGGCCATAGTCTAAGCCAACATCCCAAAGTGACTTTCTGGCCAGCACATCCAACACTTGGCCCTTGATCTTGGTCGGAAATACTGTTGAGCCCAATGTCAATTGACCCTTAAGAACTCTGGTGTATGTTTCCTTTTGAAAATCCGTCGGATTACCGAAGTGGAAAGTTCTGGTAACATCGGTTGTACCATCCAAATATTGGGCGCCAGAATCGCATAAATAAATCTCTTTATCATTAATTGGTCGATTTGTCTCCTTCGCTGGATGATAATGAATAACCGAACCGTTTGGACCCGACGAACTAATGGTGGTGAAACTAAGTCCCATATAGTTATCCTTTGTTTTACGGAACGATTCCAGCTTGTCAGCACCAGACATTTCATCAACATGCTCCCCTTTCTTTACCGTATCTTCCAGCCAGGCAAAATACTGACACAGTGCAACACCATCGCGTATATGGCAATTAACGAATCCTTCAATCTCTGTATCGTTCTTAATAGCTTTCAGCAATGCAATTGGTGTGATCTCCTGATGTCTTGACGATTTTGGTATTAAGGAATTCAAATATAAACTGCTTGTGGATGATATCCAAATTTTCCCCTTAGAATTGGAAGCGATTTGACGAACTCCGTCGCCAATTGATTCATATGGTCGAATCGTAATCTGCACATTATTCTCACTTTGATGATCCTTAATGTCATCGGGCAATTTGTTTGAATCGGCAAATAGAACTATATCTTCATGAGTAATGATCATGAAAGCGAAAAATACGGGATTGTAGTCAATATCGGAGCCACGCAGGTTTAAGAACCAAGCGATCTCATCCAGGGCACTAACAATAAGAGCACTCGTATTTTGTACCGTCATTTGCTGGCGAACACGATCCCATTTCTTGGCAATCGTTTCTCCGGCAAAGTTCAACTTCAGCGTAATAATTTTATTTGAAGTTCGCGGTGGCTGGTCATCGCCCCAAACTTCATCAATTAAATTGCGTTCGATGCCCACCAAATTGCATTCGGCTGCGTTAAGATCTTTCTCAATCGTTTTACCCAAACGATATGAGAATAGACGTGGATCAACGCCAACGGCACTGCCTTTGGGCAAATGTTTTCCAAGCCATGAGCCAATTGATGGAGTTGTTGCCAAGCCATCTTTCATCAGTGTCCAATTTCCATCTAGTTCTTTCTCTGCCTGCTGATAATAGCGTCCATCCGTCCACAGCAATGCTTTATCATTCGTTATAACAGCAGTTCCCGCCGATCCAGTGAAACCGCTAATAAAAGCTCGCCTCTCGTCATGCGCACACTGATATTCACTCTGATGGGCGTCATCTGATGGTACCACATAGGCGCTTATACCTGATGCTTCTGGTGCACATGCACGCTGCATCAGCTCTCGCAATTTCGACAATTTTTGGGTTGTGGCCTTCATCATGCCTTTGATAGTTGTACTGAATGCGCGAGCCAGTTTTCACTAATCTTAATGCTGCTTGTGAAAAAATAGAAGATAAGCAATCGTATCCGATAAGTAATACAATTGCATGAAATAAATTACACATTTATTATCAAACCTGCTTATAATCACAAAGCGGTGTCATAAAGTAAATTCAGTTTTTTCTCTGCCCAGCTGACGTCTTTGTATTTTTTTGTACAAATAAATAAGGTGTTGGAAAATACAATTTATAAATCTTATCGATAACATGGCGCTTACCGAAGTGTTAATTAAAATATTAATAAATTCGTGAGTACCCATATATTATTTTAATGCTATATTATTTTATATTTAATATACCAGAATATTGAAACATTAATCTCTTAACAAAAAACAGAGCCGTTAAAATAATCGATTGTCACACCCTTACGATAGACATTAATTTAAAAATAGCTTTGAAATCAAATTATCGATAGAAAAATAATATATATATCGACCATTCCATACTCACTGTTGGATTGCAAAAGTTCAGCATAAGAAATTGTTAATCTAATTAAAGTTACTTTCTGTAATTCTAAAAACTTGAAAATGGTAGTCAAAGCGGTTTGCGTTATCAACGGCGATGCCAAAGGCACCGTTTTCTTTGAACAGGAGGTAAATTACTTTTAATATGAAGGACCGAAAAAAAATATGGCAGACAACAAATACTAAGGTCAAAGAGCCGGCCACACCGCACCACACAGCACGAGTGCATATACACATAATTGAATAAGTATAGGTGTACACACAGATCCATATGTGAATTGTTGTTGCGGGGAAACGAGCAACGCTACTTGAATTTCAATTGAGCATTTATTTTGTGCTGTGTCACTTAAGAAATGCAAAATTATATAATCACAACAACATAGCCCGTAGCATTTTGCCTGCACAAACGATTCACTAAAATCTATACTTCTCTATGTGCGCAAGCAACTTACACACTTGCATATGCCATATCAAATATTAAAGCTTCTAACTTCCAGAATCATCTATTAAGGTCAATCCTATCTAGTCATGCTTACAATCATGTTATTTAGCTTATCATTTTGTTATCATTACTTGGATTGTTTTTCTAACATCTCGCTCATATACGTTTATCTTTTGGATCTATTTCAATAGGCCGAAGGTAGCCCCGTTAAAGTCACCGGCGAAGTGACTGGTCTGGCACAGGGTCTGCATGGGTTCCATGTGCATGAGTTTGGCGATAACACGAATGGCTGCATGTCATCGGGACCACATTTCAATCCCTATAAGAAGGAACATGGTGCACCCACTGACGGCGATCGCCATTTGGGTGACTTGGGCAACATAACCGCCTCCGGCGATGGCCCCACTGCAGTTAACATTAGCGATAGCCAGATAACACTCTTTGGTGAAAACAGCATCATTGGACGCACTGTTGTGGTGCATGCTGATCCCGATGATTTGGGCAAAGGCGGACATGAGTTGAGCAAGACAACTGGCAATGCTGGAGCTCGCATTGGTTGCGGTGTCATTGGCATTGCTAAGATCTAAAGAGAGCATTAGAGTTAAAAAGCATTTGTACAGCAAATGGTTATATTAACCCATATCCATATATACATAAACTTACTATATGAATGAAATATTGCTTAATTGTACTACATCCCCTTGGTTGGAAATTTATATTTTATATAACCGGTCTAATTCTTGATTTGTTGATTTGTTTATACACAACCTGAATAAATGGTGTTAATTGGAAAATTGTGTTTTGATCATAACAAAGCTGGAAGAAGAAATAACGATTAGACAGTTTTGAGATTTTCTTTATGATTTTAAAAGTTTACTATAAACTTTGTAAACAATAGTTCATTTATAAATTAGTATTATTTACAATACATGATAAAAACCAATTAGTTCATACGAGCTACGGCTTGACTATAAAAAAATAAAACAATATCAACGAGTTTAGGAGAAAACATGAATTCTAGTTTAAATATGGGTGGTGCCTTTGTTGCCGAGTGTAGAGAACTTCAGCGTATTTGGTGAATGCGGGTGTGTTTGATGGCCTTATTTATGTCTTATTGAAATACGACTGGTAGACGATGCCCAGCGAGGAAGTTGCAAAAAGAGTAAAATAGCTCCACCAGGTGGCAAAACCTAGAAATCCTTTATACACTTCCGTAGAGAACACCTAAAATTGTACATATTGTATTATATTCATTAATTATTATATTCAAATTGACGGCTTACATTTTTTAGACTAGCGAATGAGGCCTGCAAGGACTGTGCGGATTCCAATATATTGAATTCCCGATCTGCATTAGCTTCAAGGGCGGCATCTGTCATCGTAGCCATTTCGGAGTCGGCAGCGCATTCATGCTGCAACACAACGCTATCCTTAAAGATGCCTGCCCAACTAAAACCACCAAGACTCTTGTACATGAGTGTTAGATAGAGGCATAAGATGAGTGGTGCAGCAAACTGCAAGGTCACAACACAAAGATAGTAGAAAATCGAGGAAATCTGCAAGCGAAATATCCAAAATTAGCTTATGTTGAAACCTGTGATCTGTGTGCTTTCCTTCTCATACCTTCTTTTGAAACTCAACGTTGGTAATGCGTCCAGCTTCTTTGCGCAGGTCGAGTATCTTGTCATAGGCCAAATTCAAATAAGACTGCAGATAGATGGGCATTAGTGCAAATCGCATAACAACCACAAAGACCACCAGCAGCAGACGCAATGTTTCAAAGACATGAGGTTTCAATCTGTTATGGAATTACAATATTTATAATAGTCCATCAATATGATATATGGATGCTTACAGTGGTTGCTGCATTCCCTCGAAGACTCGCACCGTTAAATAGTCTCGGCTAATGGGCCTTATCCATAGTATGACCAATATAAAGGGTAGCACAAAGCTAATATTTAAAAGAACTTGCAATACACGATTGCCACGGCAGTATTTGAGTGAGTCCCAATGCATTTTAGCCATTCGCAGACCAGGAAATGTGAACAGTGAGCCCAGCAGACCGCAACTCAAAGCCATAAAGAATTTGACAACAATTTTGGAGGCCGGACCACTGCAAATATGTAAATTAGTATTAGATCACATTGCATTAAGAACAGTTCATTTAAACGCACGATGATGGCAGACCCTGTTCGGTTAGGAACTTGGAGGCGCTGGCATTAAAACTAGTATAGGCATCTTCCAGACCAGTTTCCAGTATGCGCTCATCAATGATTAGCACTATCATGGCAATTAACAAGTAGACGAGACAAGCGACTATTACCATGGAGCGCTCTCCAATAGATTCTTCACTTTGGAAGTATAGCACAGTGAGGGAAGACAAGAGCTTCAGTGCAAAGAATATGACCAACAGACACCACACCATGCTTAAATTGATCTCCTGCTTTAACGGGTAGAAGTAGTGAAATATCTCTGAGCACATATAAACAATGCCTGCATAGACGCTGAAATCAACCAGCCATTGGTATTCGGTGAAGTAACGCAGATGTACCACATCACGTTCCAGCACTGGCGACGTCTCCAGTTCAACTTCTATACTGCGGGGTATATGAAACTGTGATGATGATGATCCACTGCCATTGCCAACACCATTCTGATGCTTATGTTTGCTCTTGGCAGGACGCTCCTTTGGCACGCCGCCCTTTGTGCGTAGCTCCTCGTCCGTGGGATGTAGATAGCGAAAGAGACCTGTGCGGCACAGTATCCATTTGGCAAATGAGTAATGAGGACTTAGTTTTTGTATGACACTGACCATCACCAGCGTGATAACCAGCTGAGCTCCCAATACAGCCTACAAAGAAAAAATAAAGAACTCATATTCATAATTATTTAAAGAATGTGCGAATCTATCACATGTAACCATTTTTGGGTCAGTTCTATTTTTGGTTCAATTATTATGTACATTCCATTTTTCCGGGCACGACATTTTAACGACCTGCTTTCTCGTTATTCGCGCATTTACTTACCATGGTCCTATGGCGCAATGTATCGTATGTTGAAAGGTGTTTGAGATTTGTAATGAATTCTGTTAATTAATGTGTTAATTAATTCATGTTTCCTAATTAAAAGAATGAGTGTAAATCTTGTACGATTGTCTTAAATCGTCCGGAATTAGAGCTGGATAATATATCGATACATCTTGCGTATCAGATATCGATGTTTGATTGCAAATATCGATATCAATATTGTTTTCTTAATTATTTCCTTGGCACATCCCTGTTTCAAGCACGTTTTTTAAAAGCCGGTACAAAACAAAACAATAACGAGGCCTAATTGAAAATAATGTATCTGAATGCCAATTTATTCGAACCGGGAAAGTCAAAGCCCGAACGTGCTTTCATACAGGCGGCCGCAAAACAGAGCGCACGTTTTGACGGGCGCAAGTCAAGCGAATTTCGCGATGTGAAATTAACCTTCGGTGCTGATTGGGGCACAGTGACGGTGTCAATGGGCGAAACGAAGGTTCTAGCGCAGGTGAGCTGTGATTTAGGTACGCCGACAAGTGCGCGGGCCAACGAGGGCACTCTCCATTTAAACGTAGACATCAAGGGAGTAGCATTTCTTGATGAGGTGCAGGCGACACACGATCAACGCTCCCTTACGTTGAACTCTCTGCTAGAACGGACGTTTCGCAGTTCCCGCTGCTTGGATCTGGAGTCGCTGTGCATTGCAGTTGAGCAGCATGTGTGGTGTGTGCGCGTCGATATCAATGTACTCAATCATGATGGCAATCTATACGGTTCGTACAAATTCATGGCGAAGAATCCACAGTAATCCATTGATTTGATTACAGATGCCAGCACCATTGCAGCGCTGGCGGCACTAATGCACTTTCGCCGGCCCGAAGTCTCTTATATTGAAGATCAAATTCGCACTTTTAGCGAAAGGGAGCGGGATCTGATGCCGCTACTCTTCCTGCACTATCCGGTTAGCGTTACTTATTGTGTGTACAAGAGTAGTCCACAGCCTTTAGTTGATCCCACTCTTTTGGAGGAGAACGCCGCAGACTCGATTATTGTGTTGAGCTTTAATTCATATCAAGAACTGTGTACACTTAATGCTGGTGGTACTGCTCCCACCAATGTCCGTACCATCATGCAATGCGCGCATAGCGCGGCCCGACGATCTAAGGCCCTGGTGCAGTTTATACGCAAAGCGTTGGAGCTGGATATGGAGAGTCGTCAGCAACCCAATCAGGTGGCCGGTTTGTTGAATCTCTTAAATGGTACGGCTCCCAAGTTGAGTTTCAAGCATCTAATGGAAGAGGATCACCAGACTGAAGTAAATTTGGCCCAATCCAATCAAACAAGCACGACGGAGACCGTGCAACAACAGGAAACAACCGAAGATCAGTCGCAAACTTCCACGCAGTCATCAGGTGCTATAATAACCTCATAGTAAATGATTATGCCATATTAATTGCCTTTCAATTGTCGTTCGCAGTTACGCCCATGGATGACAGCAGCTGGTTACCACAGGAGGATAGTGCCTCGCAAGAGAAGGGTGTAGAAAATGATCAAATTCAATTAAAGCAATCCACACCGGCGATCGCAAAGACGGCTAAATCCAAGTCTAATCGCAACAAAAACAAGGCGGGCAAAAAACAACAATCGATGCCAAAAAAGCAAAGTAAAAATTAAATTTAAGCCTTATTTAAAAGTATATAACATTCAAATATTTTCAATTATTTTGCAGATCATAGTGATTCAGAGGAGGAAGTTACACAAATCATTGGATAAACAATTAGATAATTTCAAATGTAACCATTATGTGTGTTGTATAGGTATAAGTATGTGTGTGCGTAGCTTAAGCAAAAGATTAAAATTATTATATGTAGAATAGCAAATGTAAATAAAATATATGGAAAATCAATTATTAACTTAAAAATACTGGTTATATATTTAACTATATTACAAGTAAGTTTACCCGAATAAATATTGCTTGATAATTGAATATTGAAAATGTCATTTTATTTTTTATAAAATTGTTTACATAGTGGTACAAGTTAATAATAAGAGCATTTCCAGATGCCAAAGAATCTTTTACATCTTTGATTTCTGATGGGAATTGCCAAGTTGCACCAGTTGTTGCCCTTCCAGCAGAGTTTCAATTTGATCGGTGCCTTAGTTGTGGTTGCAGCTGTCGTTGAAGAACCGGCAATTGTCGTAGGAGCGACTGTCGTTGAAGAACCGGCAATTGTCGTAGGAGCGACTGTCGTTGAAGAACCGGCAATTGTCGTAGGAGCGACTGTCGTTGGCGGATTGATTACCGCTAGTGCCAGCGACATAACGACGGATAATGTAACTAGGATGATTACTACAGGGTGTTTCATGTTTGATGTTAGTTAAGATGCTTTACAATTGACGGTACCGCCGCACAATAATAATTTAAAGCGTGGCTCACCAGTTTTATACTGATTTCGAGTTAAATTACTTATTTGCTTATCGACAAGTGTTCGAAACAAATAAAGCCCTAAGTCAAGGTGCGACTGCCTAAAGTTTACTTAAAGCCAAATAATTTGATATAATGTTAAAATCGTCTGTCTGTTTGTACTAACAGAAGACTTTGGCCGATTGTTTTTAATTTCCTGGATGTATAATATTTCCACAATTTCCTGTAAGTAATAGCTGATCAGATTCAAATTCTTTAACTAGTTTATCTGTATTGTTATATGTTTTTTGAAATCGTTGATTTAAAATTCATTTTTTTATTTATACATATGTTTTCTTTGTTCTGGTTTATGTCGACAACTTCAAAGAAACTATTTCAAAATTTCCCTATTAGAATACTGAAAATTAAAATAAACAAAAGGTAAGAATGCATAAGCAAGATCAATGTCCATCACCCTTGATCGTGGATCTGGGTAAATGGGATACAAATGCGATAAGGCATTACAGTAACTTGCCACGCATACAGAAGCAATTGCGTAAAGGAAACTGGAACTATTTAACTGAACATCCAGAGGTAAGCAGAGAAAGCAGGACAAAGGGAGTTAGCGCAATAAATTAACGCACATATTTGCATTTCACTCTTGCATTTACATTGCAGACTTATTCCAGGCAAACATAAAAATCACTGTTAATGCATACATAGATACATACATACAAACGTGAGATCTACTTTTACTTAACAGAGCAAATAAAAGTACAGTAACAAACCCTGTGATCAGCATCAAAACTCTCATTACAAAACCACCTATCTATTCAATTTCTACTGCTAACTATTTACATTTTTAGATACGAGCTATTGTGCGCGTTATAATGCATCAAGTGATAAATGCAAAGCCCAAGAATGTACGAGAGTTTATTGCAAATTTCTTTAATTGCTGCCGCACTCCTCTGCTGGTGCCAATGGTAGGTTGCAGTTATTATTGCCTATGATTGTGCACATCCAATTGTAACACTCCAACAGATAAATGCACAATTGAAGTATGTAAAGGAGCAATTAAAGCGCGGTCGTTGGAGCAAGTTTGATGGGGAAATGTTGATTATGGAGAGCCCATCCACACATTCACTGCTGTCCACAGCTTCGACTGAGAGAAATATTCATCCTGTGCTCACCTATGCGCTTGTCCTCAAGAAACCAGACGAATGTGGTATAGACAGACCGCCCTACTAACTTAAGCAATTTAACTATTTGAAATCCAATTATCTTGTGAATTGTAATTTAAAAATTTTTAAGTTTTCAAATATATATTTTTGGCACTATTTACACCACCCGCCTTCGGTTCATAACAGCAGAGAGACGTCTTAAGGACAGACACAAGCATACATTAAAGCCACACGAGCTACCGACTCCAAGGTTTAGAGATCAGTCCTTCTCTCGCTTAAATATACAGTCCAAAAATGCATTAAGGAATTTACCATTATTTTTGGTACAAATGTACCGTGAGCATCAATTGTGGATGTAATGGGTACAGTGTAATATTAACAGTGTAATGTTATGTTATGCTGCTGTTAAGTGGCAACCAATGCAATTAGCTTTTCAGTTTTATTGAGACTTTTGTGGCGATTGCATGTTTAATATTGAGAATAGATTGATTGAATGGTTCGATGAGTGTTCTAATTTCTAATTCTGAAAACGGGATAATATATAGAAGACGCTGTGGAGCTGCAAAGAGAGAAAACACTCGAATTCCTACGAATTTTGACATTCGTTCTAATATTTTTAATCATATCCCTATATCTATATCGTTTTGCATTTTAAAAACCAATAAAGGTTACAATTGAGAGAAACAGGGAACAAGTGAGAGAGGCATAGGGTTTTTTTTTTGTGTTGGGTAAGTTTCAATGAGATTTGGTTGTGTAACGTAGACAACATTGATTTACATATCATTTCTCGGACTTGACACAACACGGGGAAACCTTGAAACATCGTCGTCGCCTTCATTGTGTTTGTGTGGTCTAATTAAAGCCTCAGCGAATATGCCCAAATTACCAGCAGTTGGCATTGATCTTGGTACAACATATTCGTGTGTCGGGGTCTTTCAGCATGGCAAAGTTGAGATCATTGCCAACGATCAGGGCAATCGGACCACGCCCAGCTACGTCGCCTTCACGGAGTCGGAGCGTCTCATTGGCGATGCGGCCAAAAATCAAGTGGCCATGAATCCGAATAACACAATTTTCGGTAAGTTTCTCAAAAAACGCATTCGAAGCATTCAAACCTTGCCACATTTACTTGCCACACTTTCATGAATGAAAATAGGGGGAACAAAACCCGCGCACATTTTCCATTTTCTTTTATTTTTCTCTCATTTTGTTAGATTTTCTTTTTTTTTAAGATTTATTTTAGGAACACTTGCAAAATCTCTGTAGTATATCTAGTTTGGCTCTTCGGACAGCTGCAAGTAGTTGCCTAAAAGTATTTTTGCATTTTCCTCAAAAAACAACACCAATTCACCCACCCTTCCTCCCCCCGCCTAACCACAATTCATCTGTGGTCGTTGCTTGCCACCTCTCGTGGCGTGCCTGAGATTCTGCCACCATCTGTTTATTAGCATAATTTGTGTCAGCCCGTTTCTGTGTCGACATTTTACGGTTCCATCAACTGTGAGCTAAACAAAAATATATACAAATAGCATATTTATATGATATTTATGTATTTTATATAGTCTCAATCTGAGTCTGAGTCTATCTATCTTATCTTGTGAGAATATATTTGAAAATATGAAGAGATTAGTTGTGGATTTAGAAGTTATTTTCTTTGGAGATTTCAAGCGAAAAGTACAAGGATTATATTAAGGAGAGGCTATGCAAAGAAAGAATAGAATTTCTTGGGAATTTATTAAGAATTACTTAAACTACTTTTATCCCTCAGAGAGTCAGCAAATAAGAGAAAATTCCATAGGGGTTTTGCTGAAGAGAAGATACTAGCAGTGTAAACAAACATTACTCTCGATTGTTGTGAGTAAATACATTCTTGAACTTTAAAAACAACAATTAAAGGGTAAAAATGAAAGGGTTTAGTGAGAACTATATATGGAAATTACTTTGAGAATTGCCTTAGCAAAGGTTCTTTGCAGGAAGAGCAACTAGCTCTTATAACTTAGACTGAGAACTTTGTTGATGTCCAAGTTAAGAACTTATTATAAATTGTATTGTTTAAATTAGAGAGTCAAGAGAGATTTAATCTCTAATTCGTTAATGCAAATACCAAGCAAAGCTTGTTAGAATGTCCTCTTTAGAGAACTCCTGAACTTCTCTCTAGCTCAACTTCAGCTGGCAGCTTTTCTTTGCAGCGCTTCCTCATCTCATACTTAATGCTTAATTAGCTGTCTGCCTGTAGAATCTGCTCCCCTTTGAGTACTCTCTGGCTTAGAGATCACTTTATAATCTCTTAACTTTCACTTGCCTGAGATTTGACTTCTTTCTTTTTTTTTGTTTTGTACTTTCATTTCAGTCTCAGAGTCCACATAAATCTGCCTTGCCCCCCGTCCCGCCTAGCATAGCCTAGCCTAGACCTGCGCCACGTTAATAACGTCAATTCAATAGTACAATCTGTTAAAGATCCCGTCCATTAATTTGTGTTCTTAAGTTAATAAAGTTAAAGCCAACATTTGTCTCTCTTTCTGTGTGTTCTTGTTTTTTTGTTTGTTTCTTTGTTTGTTTCATTTGCAGATGCGAAACGTTTGATTGGACGCAAATACGATGATGCGACGGTGCAAAGTGACCTCAAGCATTGGCCCTTTGAGGTCATCTCGGAGAATGGGAAGCCTCGGATCTGCGTCGAGTACAAGGGGGAGAGGAAGAGCTTCTATCCGGAGGAGGTCTCCTCTATGGTGCTAACCAAAATGAAGGAGACGGCCGAGGCATATCTTGGCGGTAATGTCACCGATGCTGTGGTCACCGTACCAGCCTATTTCAATGATTCACAGCGCCAGGCGACCAAGGATGCGGGCACCATAGCCGGCCTCAATGTCCTGCGCATCATCAATGAGCCGACGGCGGCGGCAATTGCCTACGGTTTGGATAAACTGGGCACCACCGGGGAGCGTAATGTGCTCATCTTTGATTTGGGCGGCGGCACCTTTGACGTCTCCATTCTCACCATTGAGGATGGCATCTTTGAGGTGAAGGCTACGGCCGGAGATACCCATCTGGGTGGCGAGGACATTGACAATCGCATGGTCAATCATTTTGTGCAGGAGTTTCAGCGCAAGCACAAGCGTGATCTTGGCCAGAATAAGCGAGCCGTGCGGCGTCTTCGGACTGCCTGTGAGCGTGCCAAGCGTACTCTCTCCTCATCCACGCAGGCCAGCATCGAAATTGATTCCCTCTTCGAGGGCATTGACTTTTATACATCGGTAACGCGTGCGAGGTTCGAGGAGCTCAATGGGGATCTATTTCGGGGCACCATGGAGCCGGTGGCGAAGGCGTTGCGTGATGCCAAAATGGATAAGGGGCAGATCCATGAGATAGTGCTAGTCGGCGGCTCCACAAGGATACCCAAGGTACAGCGACTGCTGCAGGACTTCTTCAATGGCAAGGAACTGAACAAATCCATTAATCCTGACGAGGCTGTCGCGTACGGTGCTGCTGTACAGGCAGCCATCCTTAATGGGGACACCTCGGAGGCTGTTCAGGATCTGCTTCTACTCGACGTAACCCCGCTATCCCTCGGCATTGAGACAGCCGGCGGTGTAATGACGTCGCTCATCAAGCGCAACTCCACAATACCCACAAAGCAGACGCAGATCTTTACCACATATTCGGACAATCAGCCGGGAGTACTCATCCAGGTGTTCGAGGGTGAACGGGCTATGACCAAGGATAATAATATCCTGGGTAAATTTGAGCTGACAGCCATACCGCCAGCACCACGGGGTGTGCCCCAAATTGAGGTGACCTTTGACATCGATGCCAATGGCATATTGAATGTGAGCGCAGCCGAGAAGTCGACGGGGAAGGCAAACAGAATAACGATCACTAATGATAAGGGTCGGCTGTCCAAGGAGGACATTGAACGGATGGTCAACGAAGCCGAATCCTATCGCCAATCGGACGAGCAGCAACGTCAACGCATCGATGCCAAAAACCAATTGGAATCCTATTGCTTTCACATGCGATCCACACTCGAGGATGAGCAACTGCGCAGTCGCATCAGCGATTCTGATCGCCAGGTAATCCTACAGAAGTGCAATGAGACCATCAGTTGGCTGGACGCTAATCAGCTTGCCGAGCAGCAGGAATTCGAGCATAAGCAACAGGAGCTGGAACGCATCTGTAATCCCATCATGACCAGACTCTATCAAGGCTCTGACATGCCTCCACCTCCGGGGACACAGAACTCAAATGGCGGCCCCGGTGCCGGCGGTGCCAGTGGCCCAACTATCGAGGAGGTCGACTAAACTCCCAATTTCGAGCGAAGTTTCTATTATCCTCCGTTTGTTAAAGCCACACAAAATTATTAAGTTACTGATTATAATAAATCCAAAGTTCTAGTTATGCTAAAATATTGTTTTGCTTGTTTCAAAGAATTTCAGAAAATATACAGAATATACAGAAGAAAGAGAGGAAAAATAACATTTTACATTGAAGCGCTGTGTAAGCATATGAGCAAGCGAGACAGAGCGTTAGACAGCGAAAAGCCTATATACTTATGGAAGTAAATACATACGTGTGTGTGTATGTGTAGCGTAAATGCAAAAGTACGTTTGTATGTGTGTACAAGTATCTGCGTACATATGAACCTAGCTGTAATGCATTGCGAGCAAGAGCATTGACAAGCGATAAAACCCGTTATCCTTTTCAATTCTTCTTTCATTTGCTTCTGCACAGCTAAAACTATGAGACAGCAACACTAGCTTTTGCACCTCACTCCCAACAACAACAATTAGCTTAATGAGAGGAATGCGCAAGAAACGAATTGTAGCGTAAATACTCTTCAACCCTGTTTATGCATATGTATCTACATACATACATATGTATCTATAATATTGTAATATTGAAACGTGGGTTTTGATATTTGCTTTAGTATTCTTTATTCAGATCTTAATACTAATTCACAAATACACATAGTCTGTGTGTATATACCGAAGTATGTTTTGTGTATGCATGTGGATGTATCGATAAATGATCATATATAAATCGATAATCAACTGAATGTTATGTACAGACTGCTTAATATACTAGTATTATCTGCGTTATCGAATTAGAACATCAGTTAGCGAACTAATGCAAGGGATCCTAGATCTCAACAGAAACAGCAATATTATTTATTGTATGTAAATTATAAAGAATTAAATAATTAATAATCATGCAAAGAAAACGAAAATTAATAAAGATACTTTCGATTCTCCTTGTAAATACAATGAGATGAAAACTTTAAAGTTCTCAGATTACGGTTATAAAAGTTGGATATGTTTTTCTACTTCTTATAAGAGATAACAGAAGAGAGAGAAATAATGATAGTCATAAACATATAATATATATGGCAACATTAAGTACGTTAATACGAGTACGACAATATAATACTATTGAAAAACAACAAACACATATCAGTTTATATAGTATGATTATAGTATTTGATTAGGGTACATTTTCCTTATTGTATTCATATGAAACGCCAGTGTTGAAAATGCATTAAATGAGTTTGATTGACCAATCGATGTTAATTTATTTTTTTATTTCATATTTATAGATAATACTTTGTTATATTTAATGCTGGTTTCCTTTCAATATTCAATAATTATGAATATCTTTCAATTGGCAAGAATCCTAATCGAATATAGTATCATGTTCGTTATAATTTGTCTGCCTCTAAACAAATCGTTCAATCAAGCTCTACAAATGTATATACAATAAGTCTAAGTTCATACATGTCTCGAATATATAATGTTATTTGACATGCATGAACAATGCTTACGAGTATTACTTTAATAAATAAGTACTATAGGTATTATTATTTTCATAGCACTCGCTAGGTATACCATATACTAATATGTATGTATAAACTGTATATAAACCGATTTTATAAATTCATTTGCGTATATTTAATCAGTACTAAACGTTAGGGTATGTACTCCTAAACTCGCATTAACAATTAACTTTAAACTATGCATTCAATTAACTATTATTATTAATATTACTATTATATAATACTTATGCTTAAATCGAGTGTACAGATGTGTGTCTGTGTGAGTGTGTCAATGTGTGTGTGGGTGTGAATGAGGATCACAAGCTTATTTCGATGCCAAAATCCTCGTTCGCTTTGTCTCGCTTGCACACATGAGTTTGCCAAGCACTTTGGGATTCTAAATTAAGAAGATTTAAAAACTTTAGCTTGTATAACTTTCAAATAGTACAATAAACTGAGATACTCATCTTTCAAATGCATCTTTTCAAATACTTTGGTGTTTGATTTGAAAATGAAAGGAAAATTTAGCTGTTCGCACCCTAGAACAATACTTTAATTGATCCAATTAGCTGAAGCTGAAGGATCAGAAACACTTTAAATAATCAGAGACTAACTTAATCTGCTTGGTTAAATTAAGCATAAAACACAGAAAAATAATTAAATAAACAATACAGGGAATACATTTATAAACTATAATTATTTTCATTTCTTTTTTAGGGTGGAGATCGAGTGAATTTTTTTTAGAAATTTGGCAATATGTGCTTGCATTATTGTTGTTGTTGATTTTGTTGTTGTATAATTTCTACAAAATTGTATGACAATACGTATAAAATATACGATTTATGCATATATGTATATGTGAATGCATGTATGTATATAGTATATGTGTATGTATATATTTCGATATTGAGAATGCTTTATATAGTTTCGCTCTTGCCCTTGACTAGGAGACGCTTACTATGTTACACATAATCTAATTGGCTAAAACTAAACACGTTTGACGTTTAATTCAGTGAACTAACAATAAGCTTTAACTGAACTTCAATTACTTCGATAGGTTTTTTGTTTTTGCTTTGATACACAAACATAACATATACATATACAGAAGCTTAGAAGCTAGCTTAGCGTTAAGGATCGCTTCTACGAGATCGTTTCAATATATCGAATGGCTTAGCTTATGAGTTGCACGGACCTTTATAGCCATTGATAGCTGTTGCTGTAACTGTTGCGGTCGCTGCTGTTGTTGCTGTTGCTGCGATTGTTGCTATTGCTGCTATGGCCTGCGGTTGAACAAGCTGCTTGTATGTGGACTCAAGTCTGGGTGGATACTAAAGCGTCAAGTGTTTAAAGCCACATGCTGACCTCGTCTGCTGCTGGCATTGAACTCACCTCCTGGTTCTCATCGAGAGATGGCAGCAGTTCGTCCAGCGAATTGGGCGTTAACGGACTGGGCGTGGCCATGGTTACGCGACTGATTGCGCCATGTTGCAGCAGCGCCTCGCCAATGATTATCTGCGGCTTGTTCTGTGTGAGATGCTGCTGCTGTTGCAATCGCGCCAATCGCAGCTTCATCTCCTGCCGAATCTCCTTCTGCTGCACCTCCTTCTCGAACCGCATCATGCTGTAGCTGCGCACCGAGGAGCTTGTGCTATGCACAGACGCTAGACTTGGTCTTCGAGAACCTGCAACGTGGACACAACGTGGACACAGTGTTAATAACAATTTTAACTATGATTCCGCTAACAGTTATAAATACTTAGAATTAAGCGAGGCAGAGGCAGAAGCAGACACATTCAAAGAGACACAGAAGAGAAACAAAAATACAGACAGATAGAGAAAGAGAGATAGAGAGAGAGTGTGGAAGAAACGGTGTTTTAGAGAGTAAGTGGGAGAAAGAGAGCAAAACGCCAGCAGCAAATGGTTAGCTAATTCCAAGACAAAGCGCTATTGTTGCATTCGTTGTATGATATAAACAGTTTGATTATCTTCAAAAAGCGTTCATTGTGTTTACATAAAGCAGGCAATAAATTATGTAAACGAGAGCAAGAGATGTAGAGAGCGGGCGCAAGAGCGAGAGCGAGAGCAAGAGAGAGTGACTACTCGATGATTTCATTTACATTTTGTATTCTTATTAAAGCGGAATGCTGAATTGGAACACCATGAGTTGTGCTATTGGGTAAAGCTCCCAATATATGTATGTATATTTTGTAATTATTTTCCAACATTTTATTACACATATCTGCAAATTGGAATGCGGAAATGAAACGCTCAATTACTTTTATTTTGTTGTGCTTAGGAATGAGCGAATAATGAAACAGAGCTTTGTTTCTAAACTACAGTTAATTGAAAGCTTTAACGGTCTAGCTCTAGCCAAGCATTAGCTCAAACATTAGACTACCCTGATAATGAGAATACTTAAATAGATGCTTTTAATGTAAGCTAGTTACATAAGTATATATGAAATAATTTTATATTTATATATATATATATTCACAGATAGAGAGGATATATGAGACAGACAGAGAGAGAAAGAGAGAGGGAGAGAGATAGAGAGAGAGGAAGAGAGCACATATTCAAGACAGTCAGCGAGTTGCAGGAATTGAAAGAGTAGTAGTGTTATCGCCTACAGTTATCGATAAATGTGAACTGAATAGGGATCGCAGTTGGGGTGCATTTAACAGTGAGTGGAGTGTTCTCTCACTCACAGGATGCATGCAATTATAAATTTTAAATGTGTGTGGGTGTGTGTGGTTGTACGTGTGTGTGTGTGTGTGTGTGTCTGTGTGGTTAGGTGTATATATGTTTTAATAATTAAAATTTCTAAAAAACAGGAACATAATCACCGCCATATTGCTTCATTATCATCTTGTCAAGCTTATAACGAGTTTACTTCGTACTTCATTATTAAGTAGTATCGATATATAAATATTCCGTTATTTCTGAAATATGATATATATGTGTATATATATATTTGTATTTTTTTTAACTTATCACTTGGCTCTATAGTTGGTTGTCTGTCTGTGTGTGTATTGTTTTATTTTCCAAATAAATAAACACTTATATGGAGCTGAATTCCTTTTCTCAAATACATTTTCTAACTAATCGCTGTGATCTATAGTTATCTTTGTCTATGTGTGTGTGTGTGTGTGTATGTGTGTCTGTGTTGTGTGTGTATTTATATATATATATATATATTTTTTTTGTTATTTACTTTTATTTCAACGAAAAATGTAAAAAACCAAAGAACAAACTTTGAATTTGAAACAGAGATTTGGAAGCACATTGAACATCGATCATTTCGAACATAAGAAATTGTTGTTAATAAGATCAAGAACTAATAGTTTCGACAGGTTTCTCAATTTACGCTAATTGTAAATGCAAATGCGATGATTTTTGAAATGAGCCAATGTACACAACACAAAATGAGCCAATGGAATGATCAAATATATTGTAAGATTATTTATGTTGTGGTACTGCGAGTATTTCTTATATTTCTAATAAATTACATTAACAATTGCTGATTAATGAATATGGAATAATTTCCCGAATATTTAGTTAGTTTACAGAGCGATAATTTTGATCAAACATCATCTGGGCAATTGTGTGTGTTTAATTTGCATTTAACAATTTGGAGAAAAATGAGGAAAACTTAAAAAGTTGTTAAGCATCCTCAGCAAATGTTACAAAGAATAAAAAAGAAATGTTAATCCACAATATAAATAGACTTATTTGCTGGTTATGATATCAAGACAAGAACAGGAACTTGTTGTTAAGTGTTATCAGATGAACGAAGTTAGAACTGTTTCTGCAATCAAAACACAGAACAATTGAACAGATTTAACTAGGGAACTGAATACACACACACAGTTTTTGAGGGGAAGGGGCGCGTCAATGATTTGATGTTGCTTGATTGATGACGATTGACACTGATTGATGATTGATGAGCGATGATTGATGATTAACGATCGATGATCGATGATGGATGACTGAGTTGATTTACCGCAAATCTGGGCGTTTCACTCGCCGGCGTGGGCAGGGCGCCAATATGCAAATGATGCAGCTCGACACCACTGGCAGTGCCGCTGCCATAGTTGTAAGGACCACCAACACCACCAACATCACCATCACCACCACTGCCACTGCCATCGCCACCGCCACCGCCACAGCCATAGCCACCTATGCTATTGATATTGAACCCATCATTATTATCATCATCATTAATATCATTATCATCAATGCCATTCATGCCCAATAGGGTCCTAAATCTATCCTGATTCTTTGTCTTCGCCGGCGATAGCTCAAAACTGAGCAGATGCCGTTGATGATTCAATTGCTTCTGCAGTTGGCGGTTCATTGAGAGCGTGCTCTCGCAACTGCGACAGCCCCCGCCAGAGCCGGAGCCGTTGTTATCGTCAAGATTATCGCGCGAATGCTGGCTGCATCCGGCGCCCGATGTTTGACGCGATGAGGCGCGTGAATTTTGTTTAGACACGGCCGTTATGTGACACGATATGAGCAATATGGCGGCCGATCTAGCCGCACCTGTACGAGATGTCGACACAAGTATGCCCTTTGAACCGCCACCGGCGCCGCCGCCTCCACTGCCACCACCACCACCACCACCACCACCACCGCCACTGTTGTGGCCACCCCCAGCAGCAGAATTGCCACTGATGCCAGCTATGCCGCCAGACGAGGCACGACGATTGCCAAAGGATCCTATCGAACCCGTCGAACGTATGCTGGAGCGCGACGAAGGACGTGCCGAGTGCACTGTCAACGGTATCCCTGCAATTAGATAGAACAATCGGGTCGAATCAGTTAAGCGATACCACAGCAGACTCTCACAAATGATAACCAGCTCGATAACAACGATTTAACGATTGTAAACGATACTACTACAGCGGACTCTCACAAATATGTATGTGCAGTTCAACGGGAAGTTCGAATTTGCAAAATGTTCGAATTTATTCACTTTGTACTTCCTATATAAACTGATTAAATCATTTCAAATGTAAATGTAAAAAAAAAACATATTGTATATTTTCTAATATAATATAATATATTTAAGTGTGTAAAACATTATGTAGTTGTTGTACATAGAAGTAGCTAATAGATATACTAGCAATAATAGGAGTAGATTCAGTTCAACTAGTAGTAGTAAGAAGTGGTTAAAGTAGTAGCAGTAATAACAATAGTAGTAAATGTAAATAGTAATATAATAGTTGCCGTAATGAAAGTAGTGAAAATAATAGTAGTACAAGTAGAAATAGTAATATTTCTATTAAAAGTAGCAATCGAATTGAGCTAATAAGAGTATTAATAGTAGTAGCAGTAATAACAGTAGTAGCAGTAGTCGTAATAGTCGTAGCAGCAGCAATACAAACAGTTGTAACAGTAATAGTACTACTACTATCGCCAACAGTAGTTGTAGTAGTAATAGAAGTTCAGTACAGTAGTAACATAGAGTAGTAATAGTAGTAGTAGTAGTAGTAGTAGTAGCAGTAATATAATTATAAAACTATTAGAAATAGTAGTAGAAGCAAGAAGTAAGAAGCAGTAAAAATGGAGTACTAAGTGCAAAAGTAGCAGCTAAATTAGTAGTAATAGTAGTAAAAGATGTAGTAATAGTAGCAACAGTAAAGTGTTATATTAGAAGAAGAAATGCAGCAGTACAGATAGTAGTAACTGTACTTAAAGTTGTACTTTTCGTATGCAGTATTAGCAATAGTCGATGGAATTAAAGTTGTAGCACTAATTTAAAACTTTAATAGTACAGTAGATTCTCACAAATGAAAACCGCTTGTTTAACGGCTAATTCAACATATAACTGCAGTTTCTAATTGCTATATTAAATGCTATACATGAAATGTAAAACTAATTTAATTGAAATCGATTTGAATCGAAATAAAGAACATGAATTTGTTGAAATTTTATGAAATTGTGCATTTTATTTAACTATTGTTTCTCCAGCATTGTTAATGTTTAAACTTAAGCAAAAAAAACAGTTGCATCTATTTCTATAAATACTCTATAAACAATTAAAATGAAATATTAACAATTATTAAAGTGTGAATTCGAAATGTTGTATCTAAGCAGCTACTCTAAGGTGTCAAGAGATGCTTCGGCACTCACCTGTATCGCTAGGGTAGAGTATGGGCGGCGGTATATTCGCATCTCCAAAATTTCGATGCCTTGGATATTTGGTTTTACTAAACAAATGCAACACCATACAAATGAGACCCGCCAGCACCGCGATGCCCGTTGAAACGCCCAGCAGTGTGGGTAAATCCGAGCCCAGTTCACTGAGATCTGCCAAAGTTGGAAGAACGTGGTGGGAGGAACGAACAGAAATGAAGTGGAGTGAGCTTACCTGGTGTGCAGAAGACACGTCTTGTTGGCTTCGTATAGCTGACCGAGTGATAGCCATTGGCACACTGGCATATCGCATTGTGGCGCACTTGAACACAGAGAGAGTTCTCATCGTTGTACACGCATGTTTCATCGTAGAAACACTGATCGCCTAGTTTTTTAGCTGCAATTGCAACATCACAAAGAGTCAAGTTCAATTCTAACCAGATATTCAATGAAAGCTTCTTTGTTTGCCATAATTATAAGTTAATATTAAGTTTTCATAACGTTAACATTCAATTTTAAATACATTCGAGTCTCAACAAGTGTTGCAGTGCTCTGCAGCTTGCGTTTGTTACCAAAAAAAGTGTTGGACAATGTTTTAATTTAAATCAATTGAGAGTTAAGTTAAATTTAGATCAGATATGTAACTAGAGCAATGCCTTTGTGTAGCAAATTCCTTTACAGAGCTTAGGAAAGGCTTCAGTCAAGTGAGCCTGACTGTGAGAGACCCTGTACGCTAAAATGAACATGATCTGCTTAGCAAATGCAGGAGGACAGCAATGTTTGTCACTCCTATGGTCTCCTAGAACTAGGTGAACATTAAGGCAAACAGACAGTGCTACATGGCTTTAACGAACCGAAGATGCCTCCTTTTGCTTAAGGGAGTTAATGTGCTTGTACTTAGTAATAACATTTCTGACTTATGTTTCTATTATCTTACGTTTGGCGCAACCCTTTATCAGTCCCAGCTGCACTGGATAATTACGCTCGCAGCTGCAGGTCTGTGTCTCCTTTTCGCAGGTAACATGCAACAGTTTCGCATCACATTTCAGATCGTTGCATGGCGCTCCAATGTATTTACCTTTAGCTGAAATTAAACCAAATGAAAGATCAACAATTTAGTATTCATTTACAAATGAATACAAATCTTTGTTATTTGTTATCTGATTCAATGCAATTAAAATGCTGAGATGCAAACATTATTAAAATGAATGACGTTATTATATATAAAATGTTTAACTACATACGCTTCCCTTGACCTTTAATGCAGTTGTGTGTTGCCAAAATTGTGGCCAGGTTTGTGGTCAGTTGCCACATTCGTGTATTTATTTGTGTATATGTAACGCAAGTTGGCAATGTTAATACCCCAATGATCATAATTCTCATAAATTGCACAACAACCGCCGACTGTTTGGTCTACATTCTGACCGCATTTCTCTGACATTTTGCCATGACGACATATTACACAGTTACAATTTTACAATTTTACAATGTTACAATGTTGCCATTTTCCAGCTTGGCCCACTGAGCCGCAATGATTCATTGGCTTATTCAATTTATTTTGACCAAACTGCGCACATTCAGGTACTCACATTGAAAGGTCAACATAGTGCACCATAAATGTGTGCTTAGCCATTAAATGGCATTACTTGTGGGCCTTGAAAGAGCTTTCCCTAATATGCTGAATGGAACCTCTTTGATAGCATTATCCTAAAATGTTAAGCGCTTTAATGCTCTAAACGTAATGGCAAATAATCTCTAAAACTACAAAAATTTTAGTTTAGATTCCTTTTTATCTAAAAATTAACCTTTTTATAATGCATTTTTCGCTGATATACTTCTATACAAAGCACCTTTGTAATCTCTTCTTAGAATTATATTTATTATGTATTTTTCAATGATTAACTTCTATATAAAGAACATTTGTAATTTTATCTTTATCATCTTTTTTCTAAGGACCTTTTTGATATAAAGTTCTTGTGGAAAATGCTTTTTACAAATATTTGTTGGAATTATCCATTTCGCATTTTAATGCAATATTGCTATAAATATATTTTTTCGCAAATATGCATATGTCGCAGAAGGGTCTTCGTTTCCATAATCCCAGAGCCTCAGCGACTGCGTTGCCAACCGAGCGCTTCATTTATCGAATCATGATCTTGCAGCAAATACACTAATTTAAAAATGCCAAGATTCCATTTTATATATGTACCACACACATACAGCGACGCGCGCCTTCCAGGCACAAGTACTATGTTTGTCCCTCTCTAACTCATTATCTCGCCCAGGCTGTGCTGGACAGAGAACACTGCCAGGCTCGCAGTAACATAATGGAATGCTCAATAAAACAGAATAGAAAATAAGCTTGGCAACGCTTTCTTCTGTAACTCATGCAGACTCGATTTATTCATTGCTTTACCAAGTTAATTTTTATATTTTTCCTTATTTGCTAAGGAAAGCTACTTGTTTAGTTTAATATAATCCCCTTCAGAATTTTATACATAAAATTATTTTTAATATATATTTCACTTTATCTGTTTTAACTTCAAGCACCTTTGTAACTTCTTTTAAGATTCTGCTGACTTCCATTAATTGATATTATATTAAAATCCTTAACACATATAGAAAGATGCCCCAGATCAAATACTCATAATATTACTTATAACCCTTATGCCTGTCATGGATAATATGATTTATGTTTATGTACTTATAATAAATTTAAATTATATTATCTTTAAAAGTCAATCAAGTCATTAAAATGTTTATTTATAACTATATGCGGGTCAACCCCTCGAATTTAAGGAATTATATTTGGGTATAAAAGAATGCTCTGTTAAAGGTTGCAATCAGTTCGTTTAGGCAAGTGCAATATGAAGTTGCTTATTGTTGTTATTGTTTCGGCTCTGCTGGGATTTGTCGTGGCTGAGCAAATGCTCGCTGAGGAGATCCTTGCTGACGAGCATTGGCAGTCCTTCAAGTTGGAGTACAAGAAAAGTTATCAGGACTCCGAAGAGGAGCTATTGCGAAAGCAAATATTCAAGAAAAACAAAGAGTTGATCGACAAGCATAATCTACGCTATGAAGCTGGCGAAGAGTCCTACAAGATGGGCCTAAATGAATATACGGATATGTCAGATAAGGAATTTAAATTCCGTATGCGATCTAGTCTTGGGAATCATAGCTTAACAGATTATATAGACTACGAATATACGCAATCGGCAGACTTGAAGATACCACGTAGTATGGATTGGCGTAGTCGGGGAGCTGTTACCCGTGTGAAGAATCAGTTCACCTGCGGTTCCTGCTGGACCTACGCCACAACTGCCGTTGTGGAGAGCTATCACTTCATAAAAACGGGCCAGCTGGTATCCCTGTCCGAGCAGAATCTCCTAGACTGCAGTAGCCGTCCTCCGTATACAAATCTGGGTTGTCGCGGTGGCTGGCCCGCTGTCGCTTTGAACTATGTGAAGAACAATGGCATTGATACCGAGAACTCCTATCGCTATGAGAATCGTATGGGAGCCTGTCGCTTCCAGAGGAATAACATAGGTGCAAGGATCAGAGGCGTTGGACGGGTTCAACAGAACAATGAAGGATCCTTGGCAGCGGCTGTGGCAGTCTATGGCCCAGTTGCTGTTATAATTCCTTTACCAAATATACGGCATTATCGTAGCGGAGTCTTCATCGATAACAATTGTCATAGTTGGGAAAGGCACGCCGTTGCTGTTGTGGGTTACGGTCATGATCAGCGGGGTGGGGATTATTGGATTGTCCGAAACAGCTGGGGTGCTCACTGGGGTGAACAGGGATATCTACGTATGGCACGCAACAGGAATAATCAATGTGGTATTGCATCTGAAGCAGTATTTCCACTCTAAACTGCATAACATATGCTACAGTTACAACTCTGCTTACTAAAATTTACAATATTAACTGAATTTCATTTGTTATTAACTTATCTGTAATGTAATAATTTATATATCTCTTGTTCTACAACCATTCCTTCCTACAAAGTACATCTCCGCAATGAACTTGTCTTTAAAGAATTTCTTGTTTCTATCTAGAGCTTAAATACTATTCTCTTGAAACATTTTTAACTTCTCTATAGTGTATAACTTAACAATAAAGAACTCCTCTAGAACTATTAAATTTCTCTATAATTAACATTTCTATACTCTATCTTCATCTCAATCTATCTCTGTCTATAACGAACTTCTCATTATCGGGGCTTTTCTTATTCATAAGCAACTTATCTGCAAGGAACTTCTCTATGATTAACTTCTCTATCTCTATTCTCTATCTAGAAAGAACTTCTCTTTAGCGAGCTCTCCTTATTCATAAGCAATTTGTGTATAATACACACTTCTCTATCGACATCTATCTATTTCTATCTATAAATGTCATCTAATTAGCGAGTTTTCCCTATTTTTAACTCACTTATCTATAAAGAACTAATCTTTAACACACTTCTTTATCTCCATCTCAATCTTTAGGGAGCTATATATTTATTAAAGTTTTCAATTTTTCCACTTTATACATTAATTTTCAAGTTGATCATAGAGCAGTTCCTTTGTGTTGGATCTACGAGAGTGTCATTGTATCAACTCACCTGACTTATTATTAATCAAGGCCTCAATATCGTCTATATCATCCGGATAACTGGCATCGTAGTCATCGTCAGGCACGTGGGCGACATCACGTTTCTCAATTTGTGCGTGTTGTTGTTGTTGTTGAAGTGATTTACTTAAGACTAGATTGGTTGTTAGATTAGGCATGGCAAGCGGGTTGGCCGTTGTTGCCACACCATCAGCAGCTGAGGCATTCAGCATTAGATAGCCATAGATGAGGACGGCCAGTGTCAGATAGTGTCCGTTGCCTTGGCACAATTGCAGCCAGCCTAAAAAAGCCATGCGCGTTCTATTGTTGTTGTTGTTGTTGTAGCTGTTGTTGTTGTTGCTGCTGCTGTTGTTGCTTTTGAGAGGCTGTTGTTGCTTGAGAGTGGGCGTGTCAATGGCCAGCTGCAGCGCCGTCAGCTGCAAACGCTGCAGTAGACGGTGCAACGTTAACTTCGCCATTTTGTCATCTTGTGGCAGCTGCCTCAACACGTTAACAACTTTGTTAGAACTTTTGCCATTTGCAACGGTTGCAATGATATGTGCTATGTTTTCTATATGTTTTCTATATGCGATTTAGTACAATACGATGTTTTACACTATATACTATGCTATGCTCTGTGCTCTGTTTGCTTTGCTCTTGTTGCAGTTGTTTACTTTTTGATATACTATATGTTTTTGTTTTGTTTTTTGCTTTGTTGCTGTTGTTGTTGTTGGTGTTGCTGCTGCTGTTGTTGTGCTTGGCAAATGGCCACAAACTAGCACATATTACGTATACGTAATACGTATATTACGTATACGTCATGCAGTCCGCACGCAGCGTCGTTGTTGCAATGCTAGTTTAGCCTTCTTGTTGTTCTTACTGTAGTTACTGTTCTTACTGTTGTTATTGTTGCTACTGTTGCTACTGTTCTTACTGCTGTTGCTGTTGTTGTTGTTGTTGTTGTTGCCTTCGAGTGGCAAACTTGTCCGCTGCCTGCACTGCATGATAATTTTATGTAATTTGCTCTCACGGCAAAATTGTTCGTGCTGTGGTCATCATCATTACGGCTTACCGGTTTTTTGGGCTTACGAATTTACCGTAAGCCTTCTCTAAATGACCCATAAAATATGCGTTGCATGCACCTTGTTAGTCCTGTTATTTGTATTTTAATTTGTTGCAACTTATAGATTTATTACACGAAACTCGCCGCGTTTATTTCACTGAAATTATACCATAAAAAGGTCAAATTTTATAAATATCATAAATGCATAAAAATAACAATAAAACAATACACGTAATAAAACAACTAAAGCCACATTATCAACTGCAATATGCGCCTAGATTATAATGCCACTTTTAGAGGGCCTAGTTAAGCTCTTGCATTTAACTTTAAGTGTTATTTAGAGTCGTTCAGTATTGCAGTGTTTAAACTTATAAAAATATACAGAAATTGCATTTTTATTTTTATATTTTTATGCGGGTGAACGCTTACAGCTGTTACTCATTTCTTGACAATTATAAAGAAGCAAGTTTGCTCCACAAAAAAGAAACAGCATAGATAATGAAATTAATCAATTTCGAACTAAACTAAGCGTTAAATCTTTGGTGCAAGTATTTAAGTTAATTAGAACTTCAGCTTAAATAATCATTGGAAACTGTGAGCTCAAGTCGCCTTATCAACTTTATCAATTAAAAGAGCTAATTTAAAAGCAAAGAAGATTCACTTTTTATAACATAATTCTAATTTATTTACGAAATTGATCTATGTAAGTAAAATTCACATAATTCATTTCAAATCGCCTCAATCCAGTACAATATTATACAATTTAATGTGTTTATATTACTAATTCTCTGCTTGAAAATGCATGCGGTACGATAAGAAAATAAAGTCCAAATGAGCCCAGCGGGGTATAAATTGATTGCAATTTCATAAGCAAACAGTAGTTTGTTGTTCGTCGTTAGACTATGAAGGTAATAATTGTGATTTCTGCATTAATTGCATTCGTCCATTCGACTCGAGTGGCCCACAATGATGCACATCTCCTAGCGGAATGGAATGCCTTTAAAGTGCATCACGAGAAAGATTATCAAAGTGAAAGTGAAGAATTGCTGCGTATGCAAATCTTTAAAGACAACAAGAAATTGATTGAGAAGCACAATCAACGTTATGAAGCTGGAAATGAAACCTACAGGATGGGTGTAAATCAATTCACAGATTTGCAACCCAGTGAATTCTTAAATCAGATGATTTGTAGTCGGAACACTACAAAATCCCATAGCGAGTACTTCTATGCGCCAGCATTAAAGGTTGAGCTGCCAGAGAGTGTGGACTGGCGTAGCAAAGGCGCTGTCAGTCCCGTGAAAGATCAAGGGGATTGCGGCTCCTGTTGGGCCTATGCTGCTGTTGGCACATTGGAGGGTCATCATTTTCTCAAGACAAAGAAGCTGGTTGAGTTCTCCGAACAGAATTTAATCGATTGCTCCAGTGTAGCGCCATACAGGAATCATGGCTGCAAAAGTGGGAACCCAGGGGAAGCCCTACGATATGTTAAGCAGAATCATGGCCTAAATACGCGCAGCTCGTATCCCTATGAAGAAAAATTGGGTAAATGTCGCTTCAAAAAGGATCATATTGGTGTGGTAATCAAGGGCAGTGTCGCTGTCAAATCGGGTGACGAGGCTGCCTTGGAGGCGGCTCTTGCCGAAATGGGACCAATTTCGGTAACCATCGATGTAACAAATCTGCAGCATTATAAATCTGGAGTTTATAATACCGCCTGCAAGGCCCCAGTAAATTATTATCATTCAATTCTTCTGGTTGGCTACGGCAAAGATCCAAAGGCTGGCTTATACTGGCTACTGAAGAACTCTTGGGGCAACTGGGGCGAAGCTGGATACTTTCGCATGGCTCGCAGGAGCAGCAACTTATGCGAAATTGCCAGCCATGCGGTATATCCTCTGTTATAACTTGGCTAACAGCAATATCAAGTTCAAATATCGATTATAATTGTTATTCTGTTCAATTTTTAATAAAGTAAACTTTTTTCTTAAATTATAATAAAACAATTATAATTATATTATATATATAAAAAAAATAATTTATAGTAAATTTAGTCTGTTTGTTGCAACGTTAAAAAATATCGATAATTATTGATAATAATCGATTGACTGGCTTTTAATCTCTTCAGATACAAATGCATTCTGAGTCATAATTACTCGAATTGTCAAGCTTATTCACATACTATTCACATGTGTAATAAACGAATAGCCGCTTATTTAATTTGACTCTTATCGCTCACGCTCTCCCTCTCCCATTCCCTCTCCCACTCCCTCTCCCTCTTTGTAACTTTGTCAAGCCTTTATAAATGAACTACAATCTCAACTAAGCACAAATCAGGGAAAGATTAGCTGTTCTTTAAGTTGGTCACTAATCTAGTTTCGTAGAGTTCATAGAGTGTCCTTCGGGCTATTTTAGAATGTCACGCAATCCAAGTAATCAGTGCGATGACATCTCTCAACCATGGTCTGAGTAGGATTTACGAGACTTAGATACCTAAGCCCGACGTAATTAATAAGGAAAACAGAATGGACAAGCAAAAGCACGAGAGAGAGAAATGTATTAAGAGATAGAAAAATAGAAAAAATAAATAGAATAAATGCGAAAATGGATAACTGCGTGGGCAAAGGGGAAGGGAATCAGTGGGGAATTATAGAAAAGGGAAAACAAAATCAATACATAAATGAAAAGTAGAAATTGAAGTAAAGAATGAAGTGGATATTGCAAATGATTAAACATAATGAGCAAATTAATTAATAAAGTAAACTTTTGTAGTGAATGAAAGTACCTAAAATAACAATATAAAAATATATTATATATATACATTTATGTTAAGCATTGTTGGAATTTGCTTATCAGGCTCGCAGTTGAGATTCATAGATTCATACCATAGACTGGCAACCACAAATAATTTATAGTGTTGTTGTGGTGTGGTAAGTGGGGAGGGGGGCTGCAGCAACTGGTAATTATATTGCTGCGCAGCAGACAACAATTGTTTAATAGAAACAGCAACAACAACAACTGTTACCACAATGCTTCCATTGTTTTGCATTCAAAGCCAACATCCTGACATTCCAAATGCCAACGTAAAATCCATTGCGCTGCGGCAAACATAAAAGCCACTTCGTATCCAAGTGTTTGTATGACATGTAGTGTTACACCCACCAACCAACGCCCATTTACCCCCCCCCTCCCATACATATTCAACAGCAGCAGCTATCATCCCACTTGGAGCACCCAGACAATTGCATAGACACATCCAACAACGTCAGCTGCCAACAGTCACCCGCTCAGACCAACCGCTCACCCAACGTTGAATCAACTAAGTATGGCAAAGTGTGGCAACAATCTGAATCATCGTTTTAGTTGATGCTCTTCATTCTCACCCAACCTCTGTCACATCCTCAGCAAACAGCAACAGCAGCAGGCTCTGTGTCAATTTTAATATCTATTGCTGATGCCTTAAGAGGAAAATGTGATAATGTGCTCTAAACAATGGATAAATGGCATAAAAATAGCCTGCTCTCGGATATGTGGGGAGGCCTCCGTGTGCTGGTCGTATAAACTGTTTTCTATAGATAACAAAATGCGTACTTTGCAATGCTATTCAGTAAATATCATGCTGTGTGTTTATTTGTTAAACCTTATCATTCTTTTTTTTTTTTTGGCAACTTTGCTGAAGAGAGCACGCTTTACAAGCTTTTAAAAGCAGTCCAGAACCAATTACTTTGCTTCGTTTAAAGTTAAATTAATTGCAACCCTTATATACTTTGATTATGCCAACTTAATCGTTCTATATATTATATTGTATTAATTATACAGGCAAGTAAAGTAGATATCAAATTAATGCTAAAGCTATATAAAAGCAAAGAAAATGTAGATAAACTTTGTAATGGAAAAAGACTATTAAACTGAATTACTTTAGCTACAATTTACTGGTCACTTTTACTCTAATCTAATTTAACGTTAAATACACATAAACTCAATCAAGTAGAACAATATATATGTATATAGTTGCTAGCAAATTGTACTAGAGAAAAGCACAGTTATTTGTCGTTTAATTGGAGTAGTAATACACAATACAGTTTATGTAATTACACCCACAATAAATTGCAAGCATGAGGACAATTATTGTAAGTGCAAGAGATATTTTAACGCCTCGACAGGCCATTAAATAGTGCATAATAAGTGTGGAAATACGAATCGCGTAGGAAAAGCAGAAAAGGGAAACTCAATGCTGCACGCACAACAATAAACAGCTTAGGCAAGTTGGGTGACGGTAAGACAGGTCGAGTTTGCTTCTTAGTGGACAACGCGCTCCCACATTAAAGGTAGAGCAATGTGAGTGTTTGCTTGCGTACGCATGTGTGTGTGTGTGTGTGATTTCGGGTGTCAGTGTGGGAGAGCGGCAGAGCGGCAGGCAGGAGGTAAGCTTAACATTTGGTAGCGGAAGCAGCAAACGCAACGAACTCACTTCGGGCTTTGCGACTCTCGCGAGAGTGAGCGCGTGCCCCTGAGAGCAGGCTTTACTCTAACGGTATATACGAATTTTTGAAGCATGCATTTAAATGTGTATATATATGTGTGTGTGTATGACGATGAGTGTGTCTGTTTTTGGGCACTGATAAAAGCAAATTTACATGTGACGCCGACGCTGCTGCACTCGCCTCGTGCCCGCCCCCGCCTCCTACTACGTACTTTAGCAAAGCAGCGTAGCGCCTACGACAACCACTAGGACTTCGGTCATGGATTTGACTTGTTATGTATATATATGTATGTGTCGTATTTGTCGTTTAAAATGTAGGTTACACACAGCCAAATGTCTGCTAATACAAACACACACACACACACACACACACAAACATTTAACTTGCTTATATTGTGCGCTGTTTTTCCGTTGAGTGCTCTTCACACTGGAGTTATAAAGTAACTTCTGTGAAACTACTTATAAATCTATTAAAATTTAACACCTATTGAGTTTTCTCTCTTAAAATTATTGCATAATTTAATCTAGATCATTTTAATTTCGTTTTTTTTTTGCAAACTTCTGAGATCACTTTGAAAAAATGGTTACTGCGCCGCTTAAAGTTTATAAACAAGAAATTTTAATATAAACAATGCAAGACATTCCATAAACAAATCAAATTCATAATGAAATTATCTAATTTAGTCAAGCTAATTGGGATTTTAAAACTTTTCGCTTTATTTTGAATTTTGTTTAATTTATCTGTAGTACGTAATGATAATTATATACAATTCGAAATATTGTTTTATTGCTTTAAAATTGTATTGAAAATGTAATAACAACTATGTTAAGGACAGTGGATGTCAATTCATAACGAATCACAGGTCAATTAATGTATACATATATGTGCTTTATGAAATATGTATACCCTTGTTATACATATGTAAATTAGCTAAACAACAACAATAGAAAAGCACAAGCTTACCACTGAAAATTCAGATTTAATTTTCGTTCTCTATCCGGTTAGTCACATTGCCTATTGATAAGATGCTTAACTTTCACAATCACATTATAATTTTAACACTTTTTAGAATTTTAATGAACGTTTATCTAAGATTATTTTCTTTTATCTAGGCGACAAAACTTTGCACTCTTTCACACATGAGTGAAGAAACAAAATGCAATTAAAGCGTAATGCAATTTTGTTATTCGACGCGCACTTGTACGGTTACAATAGTCGTACTTTAATTCACAATGCACATCCACGTCTTGCACGTCGTGCAATTGAACTAAATCATTTATACCACACTTTTTGGGGCTGCAGTAGGCTACATACTTCTGTACATATATATGTGTGTTTGAACTTTATATAGTTGTGCACTTTTCAATCGTGTTGTTGGTACAATAACACTGCATATATGGGCACGACTGTGATAACGACGCTGCTGCTCGCTTGGTGGTTGCTTGGCGTCTGTTCGGGTCCTGGGCAGACAGCCCCAAAGGCTCGTGTCAAAGTGGCTGGTAGTGAGAGTGCGCCAGCAAAAGCTAACAGAGGCTAACATAATTAATTCAAGCGATAGCTGTTGTTTTTGTGGCACACCGTTTTCTATGTAAATATTATATATTTCTTAATATACAAATTTAATTTTTACACAGACACCATGTGTTTATCTATCCGGTTTAAATTTAAGCGCCACAAGCACATTTAATATTTGTACATTTATTATAATATGGTCACACAATCATTTTACAACTCTGTTAAAATGATCATGTTAAGCACTAACAGCTGTTATTGGCGTCAGCTGTCGCTCTCTTTTTCACCTCTCACACATACTCTATGCTCATGCGAGCTTTCGTCGTTTGATTTGTACTGAAACCGTTCCAATTAGTATTTGCTTTTCAATACAAACGCATCAGTTTTAAATCAAAGTGCAATTGCAATAGTTAACATCGAAATAAGTAAATTATGCGATTGTGGCTGAACTTGACGCTGCTGGCCAGCTTAATGCTAGTAGGTGGGTAAAAAAAGAATAATACTATATTAATTCTAAGCAATTTAAACGGTAGTCACTTTTGAGCTTGTGTGAGTGTCTAAGCGGCTTTTAAACTGTACATACGTATATGCATGTGTACATATGTATGTGTTTGTGTATTTATGTATAGAAAGTGTGGCGTGAGATGAATAAAGCAATGGCTGCCGGTTACCGCAAATATATTTTTCAATTTTTCGATTTATTTCTTTTGATTTAAAGCATTTGGCACAAAGCCGCCTCGATGGGATCCCAACTATATTGTTAAGGGTACACTGTACATACCATATGCAGAGATAGCGGAGCCATTTTTTGCTTGGTATGATAAGAATACGAAACGCTCCCGCATTGATTATTATGGAGGTATGGTAAAGACATATCAACTGGCCGGAGAGGGTCAGTATGGCACCTCATTGAAACTGGCACCGGTTACAACAAAAGACGCCCTCAACAAGCTGAGTTGTCTGCAGCTGAACGGCACCGCTGATCAGCCTGTGGAAATCCAAAGCATTTTACCCGACGCGAAGCCTTTTCAACTGGTAGGCACGGAGACATTCCTTGGCTTTACGTGCGACAAGTTCCGGCTGGAGCAGGTCATTGGTCAGAAGAAGAACGTATACACGTTATGGGTGCGCTATAAGAAGTCACCTCATTATCCTTCCAGCCGTATGCCCATTCCTGTGCGTTATGAGATGCGAGGCTACAACACCTTGCTGGGCTCTCATTATGATCATTATTATTTGGATTATGATAGCTACGAGCATGACGACATACCGAATGAGGTGTTTGAGATTGACGAGGGCTTAACATGCACTGGCTTCCCAGGCCCTGGCACTGGACACTTTGCCACATTCAATCCAATGCAGGAGTTCATCTCGGGCACCGACGAGCATGTGGACAAGGCTTTCCATCATTTTAAGCGAAAGCACGGCGTCGATTATCCTGATGACAAGGAACACGAGCATCGCAAGAACATTTTCCGTCAAAACTTGCGCTATATTCACTCTAAGAATCGTGCCAAACTGAGCTACACACTCGCCGTCAATCATCTGGCCGACAAGAGTGAGGAGGAGCTGAAGGCGCGACGCGGCTACAAGTCATCAGGTGTTTTCAACACTGGCAAACCCTTCCCGTATGACGTGAACAAACTTAAGGATGAAATACCCTCACAGTACGATTGGCGTCTATATGGAGCTGTGAGTCCCGTTAAAGGTGTGAATAACAATTGTCCAATCTTCTGGCTGCTTTATATACTTATCTTGCTCTTCCATTTGCAGATCAATCTGTGTGCGGCTCTTGCTGGTCCTTTGGCACAATTGGACACATCGAGGGTGCATACTTCCTCAAGAATGGCGGCAATTTGGTGCGTCTCTCGCAGCAGGCGCTGATCGACTGCTCCTGGGGCTATGGCAATAATGGCTGTGATGGCGGCGAGGATTTCCGTGTGTATCAATGGATGATGCAAGTCGGCGGCGTTCCCACCGAGGAGGAATATGGCCCCTATCTTGGCCAGGACGGCTACTGTCACATTAGTAACATTACGCTTGTAGCGCCCATCACCGGCTTTGTCAATGTCACCGCTAATGATCCCGATGCCTTCAAGTTGGCTCTGCTCAAGCATGGCCCACTCTCAGTGGCCATCGATGCCTCACCCAAGACATTCAGCTTCTATTCGCACGGTGTCTACTATGAGCCAGAGTGTAAGAACGATGTCGATGGCCTCGATCATGCCGTTCTGGCCGTTGGCTACGGCAACATCAACGGCGAGGATTACTGGCTGGTTAAGAACTCCTGGTCCACCTACTGGGGCAACGATGGCTACATTCTAATGTCTGCCCGCAAGAACAACTGCGGTGTGATGACCATGCCAACCTATGTGGAAATGTAGATATACATAGATACATTATACTCTGATATACATAATGATTACAATGCTACTTTACATTCCCAGGCCCCAAGGGCTTTAAATAAGCAATAAAATAATATGTTTATACCCATTTTATAATCAACTTGTGTACTTCTTATCACCACTCTACGCATAGTCATCTCTGAGATAAGCTTAGAAGTCAATGACCATTTGTAGCCCGCACTTTGTCCAACTGCACTTTATCTGGTTTTGTTATAATCCATGGAGTAATGCAATCGCCTGCGACAGCATTTCCTTCGATTGCAAAACGATATGTTCACACTTTGCTTGCTCAATTATACCCTGTACTTATTGAAACGTGTGTTACAGCATTCTTAAGGCAAAGTTCTGTTTTTGCATTTGCATTTCGATCCTCATCAAATGAGCATATCATATAGCTGCTAGAAGAACTACCTATCAAAGCTTTATTTTCTTTATTTGGAAAACAGTCTAATTATTGCAGATATTCTGGTATTAAATTTATATTATCTTTTATTTAAATGCCATGGAAATTATTCATCAAACCCATAGGAAAGAAATCATTTAATATAAATTTATACATATCTTTTATATAAACTAAACTTCAATATTGCTGAAATTTGTCTTAAATCTGACATGAGAACTAACATTCGTAATGCGAGTTAATTATATATTAATGGTCCCAAATATAATAGTAATTATCATGATCATTGTTGAGAATTACCAGACTGAGCAACCAATTTAATCAATCTATTGATCTTCCTCACTGGCAAATTCGGTTTTAGTTCTTCCATCAAATCCAATCCAAGCGAAATCAGCGAAATTAGACTGCAGATTGAAATCAAATCTATAATCCTGATAAGCTGATAATATTATATATAGACCTATGTAGGTCAGGAATCTAACGCTATGACATAATGCCCATAGGTCAAGTTTCTCAGCTTGCAAGTAGCTTGTAATCAGCGTAAGTAAATTCAAAACAAATCATTTAAAATGTTATCATTTTATTTCTGTTTTATTTGTGTTTTTCGGTTTTTTGTTTATTTGTAAAGAATCTTACAAATCCAATTTTTAATGTATTTTACAGACGGAAGTGTTATAAACATTCGCGCATGTTTGTTGTGTGTGTGTGTGTCTGTTTTTTTTTAGTAAATAATTAACATATTTAATGTACATCAGTTAAACCAAATTTTAAGGCTAAAAACTCTACTCTTATTATTCAAATTCGCGCTTAAAAATAATGTAAAAATGATTATATTGAATTTCCTTCAAATAAGTTATACGTAATTTATCTACAACTATTTTTTGCTTTATCTGCTTTTCATCAAATTTCATTACGAACTTGTTACAAATTTCATTATAGTTAATGTTGTGTGTATGTATTTATAAATATAACTATAACTATATTTAAGTATTATACAGATCTTAAATAAATGAACAATCATTTTCTTTTTTATTTTATATATATATATATAAAATCGACTTCTTTCGTTATGTACAATAAGAAAAAAAAAGATACCCTCTCTCGTAAAGCAAAACAACAAATTCTTAAAAGATATAAAATCTAAAATGTATTCTTTCTAACTCTACAGTTTAACAAGAGCATTCGTTAAATATAATATGTTTTGTTTTGTTTATATGAACAATAATTATTCTTGTTTTTGTGAAAATTATCTTACGTCCGGATCAATTCTTGTAATTCTGAAATTCTAGCAAAGGGCGTTGACTGATGCAGCAAAACTATCGAACTGAAATCGAATGCAATCAATCATCTTCTGATTGAGAGTCATGAAATTCTGCTTTATATAAATGTACAATCAATTAATATACTGCTTGAATATCTCTGATAAAAACCAAAACTAATAGATTATAATACAACGGTTAAAGGATTTCTTAAACTTGCATATTGAGATTGAATAATAATAGTTTAAAAGATAATACTCATTTAATCTATTGATTGATCAATCACAATTGCACGAATATAATACAAGGATTTGAAATAAGATAATTGAGATTGCATCAGTCAACAACCATAATTTCATCATCATTAAGAACTTTTGGGATTTTAATATTGTTTTATCTTAGTTTAATTATATTAAGTTAAAATTTCACATTGCCTACAAATTGTGGTTTAATTTAAAAGTTATTGTTGTTATATACACAAAGTTTTAATTCCAGTGAAAAGAAATGGATACAAATAATAAAAGTTAAATTAATTAATGTTGACTAATTAGTATGCTTCTTTTTTATTTATTATTTGTTGTTATTCTTATTTAATGAATTCAATATAAATATTCACCGGGTCAAAAGGTTGTTGTATTTATCTGTTTCTTTTTAGTTTTTGCTGAAATTTGTCTTTCAATTGAAATTTTGTTAGAAAAGCAAATATGTAAATAAAATAAATAAATGTTATGCCAAATCCAATTTGTATATTTAAGGTGGTGGGTTAAAGGAGGGCGTTCGAGGGGGCAGCGTGTTAGTTAATAAACCTATTGCTAATTACGCGACGACCTCGTTAAGAACCATTTATATACATTTTCTCTTTTTTTGTTGTTTTTTCTTTTTTTTGTTATACATTTGTTGTTGTTTTAAGGGAATTGCTTAAAATTAATTTATGTTCAATTAACTCGCTTTTTGTACTCTTTTTTCAATGTTTCAAACTTACAGACTAAAAGTAGCGTTTAATTTGTTGTTGTTTTTGTTTGTTATCTGCGTTTGTTAACAATGTTAACAATAAAACGATTTCTCGACGCCAATTTTATGTACAAATATTTAACAATATACGCTCTCTCTCTCTCTCTCACTCACTTTCTCTCTCGCTTCTGCAAGTAAATATTTACATTTTGTATTTATATTTTTGTTATTTTCTTGTATTTTTCTTTTATTTTGGTTTTTAGTATTGCTTGCGTTTTAAGCCTGGTTATGTTGTTGCAGTTGTTGTTAATGTTGCCGTTGCTTTATTTTATTTTAATTTAAGTTAATTAATTAGATTAGTTAATGCTTGGCTTTTGCCCTTAAGTATATGTAAATATACTTATAGTTTTGCTCTTTAATAATAACTATTACAGAAAGTTTATAAAAATATAATCATAAAATAATTATTAATTAATTATAGATTTTCTCACTTGCATATTCCGGTAAAGTAAATGAATTAAAACAAAATGAATTCGTAGAATATACAATTAAATTAGTTTAAAAGAAATGTAAATTAAATGTTTTACTAAACAACATGTTAAATTTTCAATTTGTTTTAGTTTTATTTTTGTGTTTTCGCTCCTACTTTGTATATCTAAGCATATATATATATATATATCATTATAGCGCTATTTTTAGTTATTTATATGTATAAATATATATCGTATATCGTAGAAATATATACGATATATAGAGTAGTTCTATAAGTTGCTTGATTTGATACGAAATAAAGCGACTATTAAATAACTAAATCATTTAGCTGAAGGCTTTAATAATTTGCTTTCATCTTAAAAAAAAATGTATATTCTTCTGTTGTATTCCTCTTCTCAATCTCAAATCGTTAATGTATACATAAAGCATATGTATGCATGTCTAACTTCTATGTGTGTAAGTAGTATTAGTTATAGCAAGTAAATAGCGTTTACAACACAAATAATAAGGATTTTATTCTCTGACTGCCGTCGTTATGCTCGCACTTAACGCGATTTTCCGCATTTTTGTTGCTTTTGTTTTTCATTTTGCTCTACATTTGTAAATTAAGGAAAGCGCTTTAATCATTAGAAATGTCTCTAGAGTAAAGGTTATTTGTTGTTTTGTTTGATTCGCCAGATCCGTTTGTTGTTTGCTCATATAACTGGGTTACATTTTTGAATTCTCCTTGTTTTGGTTTTTGTTGATTATCTCTCTGGGTTTACAAGAGCTGCTGAAATATTTTTAATTGTAAATTAGTAATCATTCAATTAAATGTGTTAACTAATCAACGCTTTACTTGGAAAGTATTACAAGTTAAATTCGCACTCACCTTAGGCACCATCACGCCTGGAACTCGCTGCAGTTGCCTTATCCGGCAGGCCAACGACTCCACCAGCTGTTGAGCCCGTGCCCAAGCGTTCAATGACACGCGAATCACAGGATATTGTCCGTTGCAGGCAACGTGATCTTTCGCTCATCTTCTCCTGCTGCTGTTCCAGCAACGTGGGCGCCGCATTGAAGTGTCCACCTGTAAAAAGTTCAAATCCAATATAAGTTTAATTGAGCATTAACTCATAGCAATGTTGCGGTTGCTTACCCTTGGGCTTGTCGTCAAACATGTGCAGCTTGTGGGCTGTGCTTAGGATGTTGTTGACGGTACTCAATGTGGCCGCTGCAGAGTTCACTGTGGAGTTGTTTAATGATTTGCTCTTAAGAGCCGACGACTGGGACAGATGATGAGGATGATGCTGTGGATGCGAATGATGTTGCTGCTGTTGCAGCAACTGTTGCTGGTAATGATGATTGCTGCTGCTGTTGCTACTATTGTTGTTACTGTTCTGATGAATACTTATGGAATTGCGTCGTTCCCTCATCGCTGCCTGGAAGCGTTCCGGCGACTGCAGCGAGCATTTGTTGATCGTCTGCGGCTTGGCAAAGCAACGTTCCGTTGGCGTTGTGGGCGTCGTTGGCGTTGTCGGCGCCGTATCCACCGACGGTCGATGCCGCATCCGATACTCGCTAATGGACAACTTGCGTTTGGGCATTGGCGCCGGCTCCGGCACTGTGAGCATGGGATTCAGTCGCGGATCATGGCTGGCGGTGCGTGTATACAGCTTAAGTGGCGTTGTCGCTGGTGGCGGCATGCTGTCGATTGCTGCAACGGCTGCACTTGCTGGTGATGGCGAAGCAATTGCCGTCGCTGCTGCGGCTGATGCGGTGGCAACAACAGCGGCCGTCGCTGCCTTCGATTTGGTGGCCTCCAAATACTCTGCCAAGCTGGGCATGCTGTTACTCTGCAACTTGGCCAATGGCGAGGAAACCAATGCTGCGCTTGCTGGCAACGTTGGCGGCTCCTGCAATTTGCCATAAATTGTATTATAATACGGCAATTGCTTGGCGCTGGAGCAACTGTTGCTGCCGGCAACAACAATGGGCAAGGCCAGGGGCAATGCTGCCGCTGCTGGTGTTGCTGCCAGTGTTGGTGTCGGCTGGGTGATGAGCACGGGTATTGGTGCAGCAGATATGGGCGCTACAGTGGGCGTGGTTGGCTTGGGCATAGGCACGACTTTGGGCGTGGAGTTTAATGTTGGCGTTGTCGTTGCTGTGGGCGGCTGTTGCAGCTGTTGCTTCTGTTGATTGTTGCTCTTTGACTTGCTGTTTGCTGCATCCTTTTCCTTTTCCTTATCTTTATCCTTGTCCTTTTGCTTCTTTTCCCTATCCTTTTTCTTGCTCTTCTTCTTCTCTTTCTTCTCCTTCTTGCTGAAGGCAGCCATTAACGCCGCCTGCTGTCGACTGCCACACATAGATTCACGCCGCCGACTGATTGCTGTCAATTTGCCACTTGCAATCGCTTGCGCCAAACTCATAGATCCCTGCACCTCCTGCTGTTGTTGCGGATGATGATTGTTCTCCTTGCGATGCTGTTGCTGCTGTGCTGTCACCGCAGCAGCGCCTGCTGGAACAGCAACTGCTGCTGACACTGCTGCTGGTTGCAGCGGTGCTTTACTGCTGTTCAGCAACAAACTGCTGCTGAGTATTTGACTGTTGGGTTTGCTTAGCTCCTGCTCGAAGTTCGTTTGACGCTTCTTGGTTGTTGTTATGGGAGTTGTTGGTATGACGGCCGTTGGAGGCGTGGCTGGCGTCACACACATGGACATCGTGCGTCGTCGCAACGCCGACTGCTGCTGTTGTTGCTGCTGCTGCTGCTGCTGTTGGTCGAGTGCGTTGCTGCTGTTGTGTTTCGTTTTGCCATTTGCTGTTGCTGTTGTCGGCGCTGGTGTTGCTGCTGATGCTGGCATGCCTGCTGCTGCTGTGGGCGTTGCCAACTGTTGCTGCTGCTTGCTCTCCTTTGGTTTCTTTTTAAGCTCAGGCGGTGCCATTGTTCCCACCATGGCAGCCGCTGCAGCAGCCGCAGCCGCAGCCTTCTGCTTGTCCTTATCTTTGGACTTCTTTTTCTCCTTCTTCGACTTCTTCAGCTGCTTCTCTCGCTCACGCTTCTCGTCCTTCTCCTTGCTAGACTTCTTGGCAGTTACCTCAGTCGTGTTGTTGTTGGCGATGGTTGTGTTGCTGCTGCTGCTGCTCTTGCTGGAGGTGCTGTTGCTGCTAGTTGCTTTCTTGTTGCGCGATTGCAAGTACGAAATGTTCGCCGCATGGAAGGACAGCAGACGCTCCTGAATGTCCAACTCTGTAAGATTCTTGCTGCTGCCTGCAGATGTGGCTATCGTTGCAGCTGTTGTTGTTGCCGCTGTAGTTGCAGCTGTTGTTGTTGTTACTGCTACTGCAGCAGCTGTTGTTTTTGTTGCTGTTGCTGCAGTCGCCGATACGGACGCTGGCGCTGTTGTTGATGTTGCTACTGCTGCTGCTGCTGCTGTTGCTTTGGGTGTTTCCAGCTTGGGCTTCTTCTTCAGCGGCTCTTCAACCTCCTCCTTTACAACTGCTCCTCGAGCTTTGATCGCCGCCTTCACAGAGTCCACTAGCAAAGTGGTTGATGTTGCTGCTGCTGCTGTGGTTGCTGGCTGTGTTGCTGCTGTGCGTAGCAGCGACTCACCCGGCTTGGGCTCTGGCATTGGCTCCACTTTAGTCGGCGCCTTTTCCGCCTCTGGTTTGATCTCCGTCTTAGGCTCAATTTTGGGCGCCTCCAATAACGTCTCTGGCTTTGGTTCTGGCTTCGGCTGCTGCTCTTGTTGTTGCTCGTTTCGCTGCTGCTGTTGTTCTTCCTGCTCTCGCTTCACTTTGAGCAGTTCCTCAAACTTATCACACGCTTGGCTCTCCTCACGCTCCACATCAATTTTCACATCCTCTGCCGCGGCACTTGTGTCCTCTGGCTCTATTTTGACCAGATTATCTTCCGCCACAATTTGTTGGGCTCCTGGGCTGGGTGAACGCAAGATATCTACATCATCGTCCTGCTCGAACTGCAGCTGCTGTGTCTCCACCTTCAACAGCTCGGTCTTTGGCTCAATTTGTTCCACTTTGTTATCTTCCTCGCCGGCGCTGCCAATGACATCGATGTGCGGTTCCTCGGCTGCAGTTGCCTCCAGTCCACCATTGCTGACGACCACGAGGCGTCGCTTCTTTAGCGGCGTACTGAAGCCATTCGATAGCAAGGGCGGTGTCTGTGGTTGCTGATGCTGCTGCTGTTGTTGTTGTTGCTGTAGCTGCTGCTGCTGCTGTGGTTGGGGCGATGATACGCTCGGTGTTGGCGTCGGCGGTGCTTGTGGTTGACTCTCATCAGTGGTCTCCTCGCTGATTGCCTGACGCAGCCAGCGCTTCTTCACCGACGAGTTATTCTGCACCGACGGCATTTGCAGTCGCTCAGTTGCCTCCACTTGATGTATGAATTGCTCCACTTTCAACAATGCTGGCGCTGGCGTATCCTGCAACTGCAACTGCTGTTGCTGATGCTGCAACGTTTGCTGTTGCAGTTGCTCCCTTGAGCCGTTTATTTCACTCATTGCCGCCTGCACAAGGCTGTCTAGGCCCGATGTTTGTTGTTGTTGCTGTTGTTGTTGTTGTTGCAGCTGCTGTTCACATTGCTCCGACTGCTGAAACCAGCTGGACATGAGCGTCTTCTTGGTCTTGGCACCGCTGGGCGGATACTTGAATTCTCCCATTGAAGGCGATTGCAATTGCTGGACTACAACTTGCTGTGGCTGCTGCTCCAGTGGCCCCATTGCAGCCTCAATTAACAGACACGCACTGCTCACTGAAGATGCGCTCGATGCTGGCGTCGCTGTCGTTGTTGTTGACGACTTGAAGGCATCGCAATTGTTGTGCGCCAATGCGAGCAACAAACCAGCTGCCTGATCAGCTGATTGTTGTTGCTGTTGCAGCATAATGTTGTTGCTGCTGTTGCTGATGTTGTTGCTACTGTTGTTGGGCTGCGGATGTGCTGCTGGGGAAGTCAGCTCAGATTCTGTATGCGATTCGTTATCAGATTCGTTGACACTCTTTCGTCGTTTGCTGTTATTATTATTATTATTGTTGTTGTTGTAGCTCCGACTCACTTTACGCTTCTTCTTGTTGCGTCGCGATGTGCAATTGTTGTTGTTAATATTGTTGCTGTTGCTTGTGGTGGGCGTGCCAAATGCTGCGGCATTTCCATCTGCTGATTCGCTAATGGAATTGCTGCTCGCATTGCGCTTACGTGGCGATGCAGGTGAATTGCTCGCGCGCTGCTTGCTGCCCACCTGTCGACTCTCCCCACCGGCCACAGCACCACTTCCCTTCTTGCCACGTGCCTCCTGCTTCTCCATTTTATCAATGGCACGCAATATCGCCTCCAACTTACGCTCCTCCCGTGATTTTGGCTTGTCCTTTTTGCCAGCCGGCGTTGATGTTGCTGGCGAACTCGATGCGGTTGTTGCTGCTGTCGTTGACTCATCATCTTTGGTATCCACCGCAGGACTACTGCTGGTTGGTGTTGTTGTTGCTGCTGCTGCTGCGGTGCTTTTCGCAGGTGTTTTGCGTGCCGCTGGCGTTGTGTTGACATTGATATTGCTGTTGTTATTGTTGTTGCTACTGCAATTGCTAACGTTGTTGGCCAGCGGCTGTGCGGCGGATTTAGTAGGCGTCTTTGTGGGTGAAACAGCTGGTTGATAGACCGCCGGCTGTTGCTGTTGTTGTTGTTGTTGCAACGGTTGCTGCGCCTGTTGCGGTTGCTGGGGCTTTTGTTGCTGCTGTGCCAGCTGCAATTGCGGCTGTTGCTGCTTCAGCTGCTGCTGCGTCGTAACTTTTATCGGCGTCACAACATGCGACGTGGGCGTGGCATGCAGCGTTTGCAGTGCACTGACCGCCATGCGTGCCTCATCCGCCAGTTGTTGTTGCTGTTGCTGCTGAAGGAAATGCTGCTGCTGCTTCTGCTGTTGTTGCTGCTGCTGTTGTTGTTGTTGCTGCTGCTGTTGTTTTTGCTGCTGCTGCTGTTGCTGCTGCTGCTGTGGCTGCAAATAGTATGTAGCCATGGGACGCTGTGCTGCCGCTGCAGCTGCAATGACCGCAAGTGGCTCCTGTTGCTGTTGTTGCTGCTGCAAGAGCGATGATTGCTGCTGTGCAGCCTTTGGCAACAGCTGTGGCGAGAGCAGCATTGGCGTGGGCAGCGCTGCTAGTATTTGCTGTTGCTGCTGTGTTGGGCTGCGCTGCAGCAGCGATGTCTGCTGTTGTTGTTGCTGCTGCTGCTGCTGCAATGTGGGCGATTGCAGCTGCGTGGGCGTGGGCGAGGGAATGGACACTGAAGGCGACGACGAGGATGTACAAATACCCGAATCATGCAGCACACTCGACATGGAAACGGAGCACGAGTTGTTGCTGTTGCCACCGTTGCTGTTGCTATTGCAGAGCATTGCAGCCGCTGCCGCCGCTGCAGTACCAACTGTGGCAGTGACCAATGTCGGGCTGGACTTAAAGCCCAGATTCAGTTGACTCAGCTGTGGACTATTGAGGCCCATATGGCTGCTGCTCTCGCCGCTCGAGGATGTGGTACGATTGCGTGCTGTTGCCGCGGCGGCTGCTGCTGCAGCTGCAACACTGTTGCCCAATCCCATGGTAAGCTGAATCGCAGCAGCGCTGTTGGCAGCAGCTGCTGCTGCCGCTGCGGCAGCCGCTTTATTGCGATGGCTGCTGCGTGGCTGAGCGGGTGATGCCTGCAGTTGCTGTTGCACCGCCAGTGGCAGAGCGAAGAGACAATCGCTGCCCAAGTCGCAGGCACAACGTGTGCTCGTCGGTTGGATGACGGCTGAGTGGGATTTCTTATGCTCCACAGCGGTTAAATCATGCGGTTCATGTCGCACCGTTATCTCAGTCTGTGCCCGAATGTGGGTCAGCGCAACAATGTACAGATGCAACGTTCCCTTCTCGAAATAGTGCTGCAACTCGGCATTGGGACGACAGGAGCGACGAACGAACCGAGCATCGTTGCCGTAGGTTCGCGTATCGACACAGACTTCAGGTCCTTTGAGGTAGGCGGGCAACGGTTGCGGGGGCAGTTGGTTAGCCAACTGTTGTTGCGTTTGCATTGGCGCCTCTACGCCCGGCAGCTGATAGAAGAATACAAACTGTCCGGGCGTCTTGTGGACCTTAAAGCTATTCAAATAGTTACTCGGCGGCGGCGTATTCATGTTAACGGTGGGATTCTGTGTGCGAAACTGCGTGGTCAGCATGTATTTGCCCCTCAGCTCATGGATGGGCGCATGTGGGGCCAGGTCGATGCTGCTGATGAGCACCTTGGCCCCAGCATAGGGTATCAGTTGAGCACGCTTCTCCAGTTCGCTTGTACAGCCGGCAGCAATCACACGCAACGCCTTGTTCTCCGTATTCTGGATGCTCTGCAGCAAACTTGGCTGCTTTTGTATGGCATGGAGACGGGCTCGCAGCTCCGGTGAGTAATGATTCGTTACGGCGTATTCATAATGCTCGATCCATTGGCGCAAATTCGCTGCATGCTTCTCGGCGGCGGTGAGGGCGGGACTGCTGCCGCCATTGCCATCGCCACTCGATTTACTCTTCCGTTTGCTGCTCTTCTTTGTCGCCTTTGCACCGCCTGAGCCACCGCCGGCAGCACCACCACTCGCTGTCAATTTGTCACCGCTCTTCTTGCTCTTCTTTAGCGTTGTAGCGGCTCCGTCTTTGGTTTTCTTTGTTTTCTTGCCCAAAGTGCCAGCAGAACCAACCGCTGCATATCCACCATTGAGTCCAGAGCCCAGACGCTGTTGTTGCTGCTGCTGTAGCTGTTGCTGCTGTTGCAGATCTTGGCTATTGTAGAGCGTTCCTCCTGGTACTGCGGCTGCCACACCCATTGGATTCCCACCTGCGGCGGCGGCTGACGCGGCAGCAGCAGCTGCAGCCGTGGGAGCTCCACTTGCCGCTTGAGAGGCCACCAGCATCATGTGCTCCTTGCGCTTCTGTCGCTGCAATGCACGTGCTCTGGCCTTATCCACAGCTCGGGGCTGACAAAGCTCACACTGATACTCTTCCGGTATGTTGAGACGATCGATGCCCATGCAGTCCACATGTTGCCAGGCGCTGTAGAAACAAGATACAGGTTTGTTTAGTTTGACATGGTGATGTGATGTATCCTGATGTACTTACGAGCACTTGTCACAGCATATCATGTATCCATCATCGTGGGTTAATTCACAAATGCAACGCGTCACCGAATCATCTTCCGCCTCGGCCTCGGGTGCCGTTTCCGTCTCCTCGCCAGGATCAATGTCAGCACTGGCCAAACGCGAGCTGCCGCTTATGGCCGAGTGAGCGTCATCATCCGGCACATGGCGTCCAACTGAAATAAATGTGAATTAGTCACGATTCAGTATTGACCGAGTTGAAAGCTTAACTTACTTTGGTGTCCATAGTAGCTGCTGTAGGTGCCACCTGGTGTGGTTGCTGCACCTGCCACAGTAACGCCAATGCCACCAAGTGACCATTGCTGTGGTTGCTGTGCAGCGCCCGTGGCTGTTGCCAGCTGCTGCTGTTGTTGTTGCTGCTGCTGCTGTTGTTGCTGCTGCTGCTGTTGGGAGGCGTAGGTGTGATCCTGCATAATGGCATGCAACTGCTGCAGGCGTAAGTCCTGCGTATGCACAGGCACTGGACGCACTTCTTCAATGTACAGATCCTCCTCATTCGCATTCATCTGCGAATGTGAATGCAACGGCTGCTGCTGATGCTGCTGCTGTTGTTGTTGTTGTTGCGGCTGCTGGTGCTGCTGTGGTTTAATCATTAGCGTCGATGCCTCCACATGCACAGGCGTCAGTTGCGGGGTCGTCATCGGCGTACCCAACGTTGTGGTCGTCGTGCTGTTGTTGCCACGCAGACTGCTCAGATTGCTTATGCTATTGCTGTGGTTTAGGCTGCAAAACAAGAGAACCAGAAGGTCAGTTGTGCTTGATGAAAATATAACAATATACAATTTATAAACAAATCCTTTACGTTCACATGTAAACATTGTTTGATGTCTACAGACTAATCTGTAACAACAGCGCTGCATCCAACTCAAAATCTCAGGCCAACTTTTCATAACGAAACAACACAAATTCTCATCAAACTGATTTCTTTTGCCCTTCTCTTTGAACATTTTATGCCAATTTATTTTCAACAGCTGTCAAATTGAAATGTGTTACTCGATTGATAAAAACAAAAAGTCGACAAGTAAAAAGTAAACTTTGTAAAATATCAAATACAGTCGCATTGATAAGTGTCAATCGTGTTATCGATATACATCTTTGTTATCGTTTAAATAAGCTGCACTTGATTGCTTACCTGTGTTTATAATACTCCACCACATTGGGTGGTGGCTTGCGGTTGGCTGCTGCAGCTGCCGCCGTGGCCACTGCCTCGTGCTGCAGGTGTTGTTGATGTTGCTTGCGTTCCAGCGACGCTGCACGACTGTTCGGCGCACTCACCGATTGACGCCGGGCCGCCGTTGCCGACATGTACGAGGACATTGCAGCGCTGCCGCTGGCAAATCCATGTGAGGATATGCTTACCGAGGGCGTGCTAGAGGTGCTTACAGTTAGAAATGATGATGATGTTATCGATGACGCGGATGATGATGTTGTTGTCGATGAACTGGGCGACATTGCAGATGCAGCTTGAAAGTGCGTCAACAGCAGATTACCCGATGTGGCGTTGCTGTTGTTGTTGTTATTGCTGCTGCTGCTGCTGCCGCTGTTGTTACTGCCCCCATAAACAATTTGCGTTGGGGTCGTTGCCGGCTGCGGCGGCGGCATGTTTGTTGTTGTTATGGCTGCCGCAACAGTTGGTGTTGTCGGTGCTTGCTGCTGATAGCGCTGCTGATGCTGGGTAAACGACTTTTGGGCCATGCTCTGCAATATGCGAGCCGAGATCTCATCCGTCATCTGCGTTCCATTCACAATCATCACATCGTCGGTGATCATCGACGATTGCTGCTGCTGTTGCTGATGCTGATGATCGCTGCTGCTGTCACTGCTGCCGCTGTTGTAGTGAATGCGTTTGGCTTGAGCCTGAATCTGCGGCTGATGCTGCTGTATGACAGTGCCGTGCGAGTTGACAAACTTGATGGCACCCGGCGTTGACTGTTGCAACATATATCCGCCTCCAGCTGCTCCTGTTGTCTTCTGTTGCAGTTGCGTGCCCTGTGGCAAATTGGCGGCCAATTGTTGCAACGGTTGCTGCTGCACCACATACTTATTGTTGTTGTTTATGCTGCTGCCCGCCGTCAATTTGCCAACCTTGCTGGGCGTTAGTTGCTGCTGCTGTTGCTTCACGAAGGCGTTCTGCTGCTGAGGTACAGCGGCAATCGACAGCGCCGTTGCTGCATTGCCAACGCTATTATATTGCTTAACAAATTTCGTTTTAACGCCTGCTTTGTGCGCCGTCTGCTGTGAGGAGATGAAAGCTTTTAGCTGTTGTTGTTGTTGCTGCTGCTGCTGTTGTTGCTGCTGATGCTGCTGCTGTTGATGCTGCTGCAGCATGTTGCCAACACTTTTGACCGTTATCTTTTGATTGGTCTTCTTAAGCAGCGCTGCAGCTGCACCGCCTGCTGCAGTCGTTATCGCCGGCCGATTGACAGCAGCGTTCACATACTTCTGCTGCGCCGGCTGAACAATTATTTGCGGTGGCTGCTGTTGCTGGGGCGGCACATACGATTGCAGTCGTGTGACAACTCGTGAGCCCAGCGTTACCTTCTGCATTATAGGAGTTGTTGTTGCCTGCTGCGCGGATTGAGCATAGCCTTGTAGTTGCTTTGGTGTGGCGCCACCTCCTGCCGCTTTGTAGGCGCTGATGCTGCCAAACTTTTGCTGCTGCAACTGCTGCTGTTTAACAGCAGCAGGCGTTGCCGTAACATACGGCAAATTCTTGGCGCTGAGATAGTTAAGCTGATGCTGCTGCTGCTGTTGTTGCTGTGACTGGGAGGACATTGGCGGTGCCTGTTTGGAGAGCACCGTGAGATTACTAAGCAACAGCTTGGAGTTATGCGGTGGCGCCGCCGACGAGGCATCAATGATGACATTGCTTGTGCTGCCATCGGTGGTTACAATTTTGTAGATTTGGGGATTTAACAATTCATGCTGCTGCGACGACTGTTGCTGTTGTTGCCCTGTTGTTGTACGCACCGCATACTTTTGTGCCGGCTGCGTTTGAATTGACATACGCCGCTGCATTATACGCTTAAGCTGCGCCTGCGTTGACAAACTGCTGCCATCGATAACAATATGCGGCTGCTGCTGTTGCTGCTGTGGCCCACCGATGGCAATTCTACTGTTGCCGCCACCGATGCTATTGTTATTGCTGCTGCTGTTGCTGCCGGTGCCGCTCGTGACGACGGGCTCCACAAAGACCGTGTCGTGCGTGGACATGGGCATGTTTATCAAGTTTTATAATTGCTCACAAAAATAATAGTATGTGTATTTATATATGGCGATCATTAATCGCTTAGAAACTAAATTGTTGTTTTAGAAGGGGGCGGGGGTCTGCTTTTAACTGGTGCTAAGTTTATGTTGCTCTTCTTCTTCAGTAGCTGCTTCTGCGTTTTGTTTTTTGGCATTTCACAACACTACTTCACTAAACATCTTATTCACAAGAAGCTTTTGCCTCTGCTGTTGTTGTTGCTGTTGCTGCTGCCGCCGTTGTTGCTGCTGCTTTAGATTTTGTTGCTGTTGTTGCTTTAGATTTTGTGACGTTTGCCGCTTTGAGCTGCTGCTTTTGCAAGTGCGTTTACTACTGCTTCTGTTTGTGATGGTGCCCCCAAACCTTTGGGGGCCTAATGCATAACCAGAAATGCTTTCTTCGTTGGCGTTTGCCTGTCCGCTGCTGGTGGCTGCTAATTGTGGGCGGCGCGCATTCAAATTGCAAATACGATTTCCAACACTGTGCCACATTACATTGTTAGCCATTACAAACATAACGGTGCGTATTATTTTTCTGCTTCTTCCGTCTTCCTCTCTCTCTCTCTCTCTCTTTCTACTTAGTCGGCGCTTCCGGTTGGCGCGCCTACTGATTCTTTACTATGCTTTCCTTGTCTCTTCAAACTCTCGTTGTTATTGTTGTTGTAGTCGACGTCTCGTTGTTTTGGGTTTGATCTAGTTCTTGTTGTTGTTATCCAGCACAACGAAACTGCATCAATTTTAACTCACCAAACGATGCTTCGTTGTATGTTCCATTTGCTGCAAGACAAAACAAAATAATAATTCCATTAATTTTGATATTAAACAAAGAAACTATAAAACTACAAATATATTCAATTAGTTTTTTTATAGTTCAAAATAAATTTAAATGGTTAGATCCCATCTTATTCGACAATCGCTTATCGATTATTGCCTGCCAATATATCGCCCAGTGTTGCCACCAACTGTCAGTTTAAGGCTTATGTAATCCAAAGCAGCGGGCAAAACCGAAACGCATGCGCATCGAATTTGTTGCTGCATGTATGTTGTGTGTATTTGTGTATTTTTTCGAGTGTTCTTTTGGTACGCTGTTCGCGGCTGCATTTGCAGCGAGTACAAACTTGAAGTAGCTGAAAGTAGCTGCCAACTCGTTAATAGAGAGTCAACCAACAACAACTACATCAAAGCAAAGACCAAGTGATAGATACGTTATGAACTTGCATTGTTTACATTTGTATTTGTATGCGTATGTGTGTGCGAATGTGCAGTGGGGTTTATTGCCATTCAAACTCAATGACGAGACCAACAGCATTTAGCACTTGTGCATTTTTGCTTTCAGCAAGGAAAACCTGTTCTCCTTTTTGCTCTTACCACTCATCATTTTTATGAGCGAAGCTAATCATGTCAAGCTAACATCTTCACAACATACCAAAGATACATCTGAAAATAGCAAAGCCTCTAATATTTCAACGCACAGATATTCACAAACAAAGCATAAATTTAGGGCAGTTATTCTGTTTCAAGCAAATTGGTATTAAATCGGTCACCTTTTGGACATTCATCATTGAAAATCATCAAATAAAAACCCGATCATCTTGCATTATCTTATTTGGTTTCATTTTTCTTCTTTGTTAGTTTCTGTTAACCCAGTCTGCAGTCTGTCATTTGGTATTTCCAAAGTTTCCTTCAATTTTATAGTATTTCTTGCGCAGTCGGTTTACACCTCACCCTTTGTATTTAGTATTTACAAGTTACATTTATGAACATAGGTATATTTGTGTGTGTGTGTTTGAAGAGTCTGTGTGTCTCTGTATGTGTGTGTGGCTTTTGGTCGTTGCCAAAGCCAAAGCAAAAAGTGAATGCACTAATTTTGCCTTGGCATCCGGCGCGGCATTCATAGCAGTCGACGACATCGTCTTACTCGCCGTTGCATTGATGTTGTTCTTGTTGTTGGCGCTGCTTTTAGTATCTAATACCCGTTGTTGCCGTATTTCTAGGCATGCACTTGGCTCTCGTAGTTTCAAAGTACGCTAACAGCGATTTGCGCCTATTGAAATATAATTTCTAATTGAAATAGGGTAGAACAGCAGACCGAGTCGCAGCAGCAGTTGAGCATTTACATTCAATTGAATGCTATTCATGTGTTTGTTGCTATTCGCTTTTACTTAGCAATCAATTTGAATTACAAATTAAAGAAACAGAAACAAAAAGCACACAATTTCACAGAATTGCGAATAGCTAATTGCACAGTCAGTCAATGCGCTTATGTAACCCCCATGAGGTATTACTGCATATTTATATAAATATATGTATGTATGGAAATGTACAAATAATTGGTTATACACAGTAGCTGCAAAATCAAATGAACACCAACCATTAATTGTATATCAAAAGCTGGACACACTTCTCATTATGTTATGTAACGAAATACATTGCAGTCTTTACATTATGCATGTATGTATGCTGAAATACACTGTCAAGTTGTGACCATACATATTTGGGTACTGTTTAATAGCAGAAGATGCGGAGAATTAACCTTTGCATGTATGGCTGTACCTACAATATTCGTATTTATATTTGTCGCTGCCTATGAGAGGGAATTGTGTAATTTTTGTTGCCTGACTACATACATAGGCGCATACACATTTGTGTACAACTTATTTCCGTTTGATGGTATTTCTCAATAGAAGCGTCAAGCACAAACCTCGTCTAGTCCCAAGATAACAGAAGCAACAACAAATTTTTGGGCTGGGGCAGATTGATTTTATTTATATAGATGTGTGTATACGCGTAAAAGCCTCGTGCCGTATTTACAAACTTTACGACGACACACTTTAAACATAAATATGAAGCATTTAAAAAAGCACACAATGCAGATAAATTGAAGCGCATTCCAACTGCTTAAGTTTGATGTATACACACATCAGAAAGGTGAAATACACATCAAAATGTAAAAACGTCAAGCAACTGTGTATGCAAAAGCTTAAACCCTACCCCAACCCAACATTCATCTAAATTGCGCGCCATAAACAAATTTACACACATTTATACACGGTATGCTAAAGCAAATGTATGAGAATGTGCGTGTGAGAGCATGTTGCGAGAGAGCATGTTTGAATGCACATTGAAACTTACCGCAAACACCCATACAACATGGCGACTGGTCGCCGCGCTTTCGTTAAGCTTTGGGAGAGAAAAAACTCTGTTGGAATTGCATTAGCTGAGAAATTGGCAAACACGTCGTCAGGTCAACAAACAAAGTTCCTCTCAAATTCAAATGCAATTCTAATCGGTGTCAACGATCGATATCAATGTCTAACAATGGACTATTCACATTCGTTACATATTCAATGACATTAACAACAATAAAGTTAATGCAAGTGGCATTGCCTGCTTTACATACCCACTTACATATACATACCAGGGACAGCCCCCCACACCCACATACACACACATACATATCAATGTTGTATTCTATTTGTTCGTATTTTACATATGGTTTGGTTTGTTGATGATGCCAGCTAGTTGCTAGTGTCAACTAATTGCGTCTTATTTTTTGTTGTTGCGCGTATTTTATACTCTTGTTTGCCTGTTTGTTTTCATAGCTTTTGCGCCTGACATTTTATTGGATAAACTTTGAACAGACTAACATTTTCCAATCTGTTTTGCTATTTTTCTCGATGGTGGAATGCAAATAAAGTATTGCAACAAGTATATAATTTAATGAATACATCATTTACTTATGCATTTGTAATAAATCTAAATATATTTACAATGCTTCAAATAAAGAAACTTATCGCATATCCTCCTCCTCCCAATACACCTACATACAAATCAATGCATATGTGTAACTGCACGTTTGAATGTATGCACGATACAAATGGATATTTTTGGCGGGGGTGTCAAAGCGGCAATTCTGACAACCCTTGAATTATCGAATGCTTTTTCTGATTTTTTTTTGTATGCATCTCCCTTTTCGAGTGTATATTATGTATAGTTTCATATGCGCCAAAGAAATATATAGTAAAAACTTGTTCATCAACTTTTGCTTTCATTTTTGCCCATACCTCAGAAAGTGGCGAAAAATCGTACAGGGCAGGCGAGGCAAAAATCACGTATGCGTAAAGAGTAGCACAGGCGACGACTAGAGTGGAATATGTGTTGAAAAGAGATGAACAGATGAACACGCATACCAGCAAAACCTACAAAAGTGACCAACTTCATGGCGTACAAGCTTGTAACAGCAAGAATAGGGAATAAAACGTTTGACGAAAACATAACACACGCTTGAAGTGTACAGCAGAATTCCTAAATAAAGCAAAGGAAAATGGGAACAGATCTAAGCGACAGCAGTGCCGTTCTAACCCAAAAATATATGTGAAATGCAATTCCAAAATGGCGACAATTCGTTATTTCATTTGAGTAAAATTGTGCAACAAATAATTAGTTTTTCCTAGGAAAATAAACTTAATTCAATTTATTTTAGGGTTACTGTGTATGCCAAAAACAATGAACCAAGCAAGAAACACATATAGTGGTTATACTCTATAAATAAAGTTACATACATAAGTATATTAACTTATAAATATGTATAAATACGTTTTACAATGAATAGTAATCATAAAATACTCATAATGAAGTCAAATAGGCATTTGTTATACACAATTGTAATTGGAAACAAAAATATGTATTTTACAAATACTTTGTAAGGCTGGCAACTCTAAGGAGCTCAATAACTCACAGCTAACTTCACGTTGCACAAAAGAAAATCGCAAGCAAAACAAACGAACGCGCAAGCTATATGCCAAACATGTAAGTGCGAGTGAACACAGCATAGAATGCATGGGGAAAAGTACGAAATTAAATATGGCGACCCACTGTGCGAAAAAAAATAACTAAGAAATTGACAATAGCACTATATTAATAATTATTTAATTTGACAATATGAACGCCTATTGTCAACTACACAACTTTCAAAACAGCTAAACCAATATATTATGTTTTTGTGTCACCAAAAACGGTTGGAGAGATACATTGAAATTTCTGACTTCACGATTTGCGCGCGCGTTGAGGTTGTTTTGTTTCGCAGCTAAATAAAAATACTCACCGTGTAAGATTTGTAGTATCACTTCATTATGCACAACACGGGAGTTAATGGCAAGTTGTGGTTTAAGTTTTGCTTGTGGCATTTGCTGTTTTCGGCACAAAATTATTTTTTACATATACTTTCGTATGTTTGGGTTTTTATTCACATATTCACGAATTCAATGAGCACACACTCTAATTTGGTTTGCAGGTTTTGTGGTTGAGAAACGCGACGTTGTTTTAACGTTTGCTGCCTGCTAAAATAAACGTTTCCACTTTGATTAATCAATTTTATTATTAATACGTATGGCATAAGAAACACACCGAAAAATGCGCACGAAAACACCTACTGAGCGTGTGTAAGAACGAGATGAACATACAGTGTTGTGTTGCGCGCGCACTTGTATTAAAATGACAGCAACATATAGTGTGGCCGTTTTAGCTTACGGGCATAGGCATGCCAACTAGCACAAATCCTACCTATTATCGGCTATTTTATTTTGTTCGCGCTGCTTCTTCTACTTTGTCTTTTCTTAGACTATTACTACTGCGCCTGCCATTCCGCTGTGTACTTTATAGTGCTGTACGTACATTCGTTTTGTCTTTCTGTCTATGTTCGTTGATACATACATATATGCATGCATGTACACACACGGCGCCACCGAAATATGTACCTATGTACATATATAAAATCTATACACGAGTATTGCCGCTCATATACACAAAATTTGTTATATTACAAAAAAAAAACTAAGTATTACACGTTTTATACGTGGTAAACATACATGACAGCAAGAAGAAAAAAATTAAGTTCACTAAAATATGTAAGGACAACCAAAATGCCTAATAGCACACATACATATTCAAATGTACTTTAGAAATACCCATATGTAAACGACTTTTCGGTTTTGTAGATTGACAATAAAACTTTAGTACTACAAATAATAACTATAATTTGTACAAATCTTCATTACATTTTGTACCTCGCTTCGTGCTCACACACAAACACACGCTTTAAAATATACAATATATGCATGTATGTAGACCGCTGCTGAAACACTTTAATGGCATCTCGCTTACACTCACGTTCTGCACGCATTTTACCTTTCACGTCCGATGTGTTTTTCCTCTTTACCAACACGCTAATAAGACATATTTTAAAACTACATTTTAAGCTATAACTAACACGTTTCACCATTACATTTTATTGTGTTGGGAATACTGCACTTGAGCACAGTGCCCGGAAATATTTTTTTATAATTTATTTGTTGATTTTACACTTATAAACGCGTTTCACACTCCGCGTTACTCCGATTCTTCTTCTTCCTCTAAATGTAAGCGCAGAATGTTATCTTATGCTAATGCTAAACCACAGTTGGGCTCGAAAAGGGACTGTTAACTGAATTACAGAAGCGGCGAATTCACAATAGACGTTAATTTTTGAAGCAACTCTGAATATTGATAAATATGGCAATACAACACTGTCAACTAACCAGCAGCTGATAGTCTTGTAGGCAAAAGGAATATAAATAAATAATGCTGCCATGGAGGTAAATCCACTGGCTGTTATACTTGTTTACTTCGACAGCAAAGGCGATCGCCTGCTTTATCGCTATCCATATCAAACGCTCGGCCAAGCGCTAAAATTGGAGGAGCCACATGAAGAACAGATAAACAAGAAGCGCAATCCCTTTGCCGTCGCCCACACGGACGACCTGCTGCAGACGCCCACACACCAAAACCCGAGCCAAGGTCAAGGTCAGCTGCAGGGTTTTGCGGACGATGTGCTCTCCGCCTTATTTGCCGTTAAGCCGCAGTTGTGCAACCAAAAGTTTGAGCTTAAACTGAATGATGTGCGCTTTGTTAGTCATCCAACGTTGATCAGTGTTGTGCCCAATGCCACGCCCAATCCAGCATCCAGTCAAGCAACAGCTTCCGGAGCTTCTTCCACCGTGACCGTCGGTGTTGTTAAAAAGCAGCAAATGCTGATTAATATTGTGTTCGCACTGCATGCCCAGGCCAGCTACTCCATTGTCAAGTGCTATCATGAGCTGAGCAAGCGTCTGGGATTAGCGCTGAAGTTCGAGGAGCAGCGTAGCGGTTACCTTACTGAACAGACGGCATACATGGCGCGCACCCACGACGAGCAACAACAACAGCCGCTGGAACGGACCTTTGAACTGATCGCGGAACGTTGCAGCTTGGCGCAGGCACTCAAATCCATTTGCAATGACCTGTGCACGACAGGTTTGTTGAGCACTACATTGAACCAGAATTTAACATTGACCTTTTGTCTGCCGGCGAAGGCCCACCAGCTGCACAAGAAGGGCAGCATGGTGGACCCAGAGACCATAGATCGCTGTCTGCGTGCCCTGAAGCCGTATCATGGCATGCTCCTGCTGGTTGACTTTGCCGAGCTGCTCGATTGTGTGCCGCCGACAGGTGCCCGCATGCTTTGGCAGCTGGTGGACGCCTATAATCCTTTGATAAGCTTACAGAGCATGGCTTCGAATGCGGATCTGAGTATTGAACATGTTTACAAGTTGGTATCGCATCTTGTTTATTGGGCCAAGGCGACCATCATCTATCCTCTGTGTGAGACAAATGTTTACGTAATTGCACCGGATGCACCATTGCACACAAAGTCACATCTCGTCGAGAAGTTCTCAACGCGCTTTGCGGGCATGTCGCTGTTTGAAGTGATCTCGGATTTCTCGCTGCCCACATCGATTGGACATCTGACGACGCCGCTGCAACAGCCAGCACGTCAAGGGATTCTGGCCCAAATGGTGCTCTGGATGCTGCAGCATCATCTGCTTATGCAGCTCCACACCTACGTGCAGTTTATGCCCAGCGATGATGATGAATTTGGTGATTCCGCTTCGTGTATGCAGTCCCAGATTCCGGGCAGCTGTGACTTCACGGAGGAGGAGCTGGATGATCCTTTGCATGGCGGTTCCATGCTAAGCATGTCGAGCCAACCGCTTCCAATGCCAGTCAACAACAATCGGCGACCTTTAAACGAGGATCACGACTCTTTGGCCTCGGACAACATTGCAGTGCAGCCCTCGTCCAGCCACAAGTCGAATTTCAGCATGACGGCGTCTCTCAGCACCGACAATTGTGACAGCATTGATTCCATGGAGGACGAACAGAAGCTCAAAGAGCTGCTGCAGGTCTTCAGCGATGCCGATCGCGCTGCCATACGTCGCATTCCCGCCTCCCTCAACGTCGATGATCTTTCGCTGCTCGTCAAGCTCTATCAAATGGGCTACTTCAAGAGCGAACATCATCTGGAAGAGATCATGTACTTTGAGAATCTGCGACGATCGCAACTTCTACAACTGCTCGACAAATTTCGCGACGTTTTGATCATATACGAGACCGAAGATCCTGCCATTGCATCCATGTACAACAACAAATAGATCTATGCAAAAATAATAATAATAATTGTGTGTATAAAATAAAACTCATTCCAAGTGCATTCTTAGATAAACATTTAGAGTTTTTGTCACTTATTTATATTGTTAAAGTGAACTGCAGTGAAAATGAAAATTAGAAACTATGAGAAGCTGTAGTAGCAGTGAAAATAGTAATAGATGAGATGGTATTGCTAACAGAAGTGGTCACTGAATTGGTATTATCAGAAGTGGTAGTAGTTGCGTTGGTAGCAGCAGTTACAATAGAAGAGTATTAGTTGTTTATATGGTAGTATAAAAAAGAATGGCATTTTTAGTAAAGTAGTAGTAGTAGTAGTAGTAGTAGTACTAGTATTGGTAGTAGTAGTGGTAGTAACAGTAGTAGTAGTAGTAGTAGCAGTAGTAGTGGTAGTAGTAGTAGTAGTAGTAGCTGAGTAAGTTGTAGTACGAGCTGTAGTAAGAGTAGTAGCTAAAATAAGTAGTATCTGAGTAAGTTGTAGTTGAGGGGAAGAATCTAGTATCTCATCTCATTTCAGATGTAAAAATATAATCCGCCAAATAGCTGCAATCTTGAGTTTAACTTCTGTTGATGAATGTATTAAGGCAATTGACGAGTATTATTAATAACATAAGCTTTATTTATTGCTATAATTATGACAAAACCCTAGCTAAAACATTTATTAAGGTGAGGGTAGGGAGGTAATAAGCGAGCGGGAGGGGGACCTGGACAATTGACTAAATCGATAGTTGGAAAATACTTAAATTTCTAATAGCCAGTATAATGAAATTGAAATTTCTGTGAAACGTTTCGTATACTCTAATGCAATATACATACATCAATATATATCCATATAAAGTTTAATTCCTAAGTGACAAGGGACTTACAAAAATATATTTATATATATTTATAGATATAGTAAGTATAAAATGTGCTTAAAACTAGTTGTAATATGTATGTGATTGATTAGTTTTCTCACTTTTCCTAATGATCTTTGCCTTTTGCTTAAGTTTATCAAGAGTTTTGATAACGATCAAAGTGATCTTCTGTCCTTTTGGTGACTCTGGACTAGATATACATTCACAAGGGGGAAGGGGTTGGGAGTAGGGGGCATCCCTTATAACAATTGCGTAAATTCTTTGTACAGATTCAAGCTGAAGAACAACATGGAGATGGCTTGTCGCTAGGATTTGTTGATGTTGTTGTTGCTATTTGTGTTGTTGTTGTTGTTGCTGCTGTTGGAAATGTTGTTATTGTACAAGTAAGGTATCAAATTGGGTTCAATTTCCAGCTGCTGTCGCAGTATGGAGCTCATCACAAACTCCGTGGAGACGATATGACACTTGGGATTGCCATGTCGTGTGAGATCTGCACACAGATGCATATCCGTTGGGCAGGTGACAATGATATATGAGTCGGGCGCTTGGACATGTGCCTCAGCAACGGCAGCGCCGCTGCGTCGCTTTAGCTCCACTTTACCACCAGACGATTCAATCATACGTATAATTTCCTCACGCGCCGGAAACACATCCGGCGTCACATAGAAACATTTTCCCGCGAACAAGGTGGAACGTGTCGGAGCACAGAGCACGGTGTCCAAATCAAATTGCAGATTCTCATCAACAGGTATGTGCTGGATGCGATACTCATCCGGTGGCACAAATTTCCCTGCCTTGGCGCTATCCACGAGCCAGCTGGACTTGAGCACATAGTCGACATGACAACAGGCTTGAATCAACTTGCAAGTGCGGCTCTCGCGGGTCATTACCAAATGCGTGGCCTCCAATGGACTGTCCACAACAATGCCACCCAACAGACTGACAAAGATTAGAGAATTCTCTGTTATTGTTGAATTTATCAAATTTTATTATGATTTACTTACAGTACGGCCTTCTTAAGCGATTCGGCATCAGCAACCTGCGAGAAGATGACTTTGGGCGGCTTTGTGGTCTGCGGATATTCAATGCAGACTATTTGCTCCGGCAGCTGCTCTTGATAGACGCTCAATCTCTGACGCTTAAGCTTTTGCTCATTGGCATACGGATCACTGAGATGACGCTTGACCCGTTCATGCGCCTCCTGTGTGAGATTTATGGGCGCCTTCCAGGCAGCTAAAAAAGAATGCAATTTAATTATTTAGTTAAAGCAGTCAATTATAAATTATAAACAGTTAAACAAGCTTCATATTAATAAAGAATCTAAAATGAACATATTACATGAACTTTCAATCATTAAAATTAATTTCTATTCAAAACAAAAACAATATTTGAGCGAAGGAGAGAATGCACTGCAGTGCTGGAGCTTTTGTTTTTGCATCCCACAGGCGTTTGCTATAAGTGCGAGCGAGCCTGCTGTATTAAGCATACACATTTGAATTTCTGTGCATGTGTATGTGTTCTAACGGCAAGCTCTCCGCACATTCCATGCATGTGAATGATCAGTTAGGCAAGCTCACTGCAGTGGGAACGCATGTATGTGTGCGCAGCTGCGCGATTACGTACAGAATGCGTGTGTGTATGAAACTTAGCATTCACAATGAGCGTGATAATATTATAGAATTGTTGAAGAAATAGTAAGGAATGCAGTAGCAGTAAAGAAAGTAAAAGAATCAAATGATGGAAAGAATGCAAATGGAAAAGATATTCTACTTGTTTCACGTCTAGTGGAATGAAACGAAAAAGATTAAAAAGAAAAGTACAGCTGGTGTAGTAGAAGCGTTCCCTGATAAAAGATAAGTTGCCTTTTTTGGGTTTAGTTTTTTTAACTTACTCAACAGATGGGCCACAAGATTACACTCGATGCGGAACGGCGCCACCAGATTGTACTGTTGATACTTTGGATTATCGTATTGGGTAAGACCACTCAGATTGCCAATGCAGACATCGCTTAGCCAGAGAGCATTCACCATGTGAATGTTCCATTCTTTGGCCGCATTGTATTTGTTGCCTTCGAGCTGTTTGCATATGATCAGGGTGTTCACCTTGGATAGATATGAGGTGTATATGGCTCCACATTCCTCGGCCATTTGCTGCAATCGCACCACTTCCTCACCCTCAAAACCCTCCGAGGTGATAATGTAGCGTTCCAATGGCTTGCGATAACCAAACTGACTGGGGAAGGGCAAGTGCAATGGTTGCCATGGTGGCATCAACTGACGCTTCAAGCAGATATCGCTTAACCAATAAGCGGTCACACAACGTTTGGCATCGCGTAGCGCTTGCATCACCATGCCATGCCGTTGGGTGCGACAGATGACGTGCGTTACGCGAGGACAATAGACGCGTTCAATATCGCCACCAAATTGACGTATGGTGTCCAGCCAAATGGGCAACTCATCGCTGTCCGTCTCATCGTATTCCACAATAAAGAACGTGCAGCCAACGAGGAAAAGATCCGCTGGTAGCTTCAAGTTCGGATTGTGGCCATAGAACTGAGGACGCGGCGGTATCGGGATGGGAGGTTGTCCAGGACGGGTCTGCATGTAGGCGTGTGGTGGGCCACCGACCTGGACAGGCATCCCCACTGCCAGCTGTTGCTGTTGCACCACAATTTGCTGTTGCACTAGATGTTGTTGTGGTATCTGTTGCTGTGGCACGCCGACAACACGTCTCATTTGCTGCTGCTGTTGTTGCTGCTGTTGTTGTTGCTGCTGCTGTTGTTGTTGCTGCTGTTGCTGCAGCAATATCAGCTCTTGTTGTGTGCGGGGCGGTCCAGCCACCCCCACAGCTGCATTATGCTGTTGTCCCATCATGCGTAAGGCCCCAGCTGCAGATGGCGGCTCTACATGTTGCTGCGGTGCTGTTGGCAGCTGTTGTTGCTGTGCTGCAACTAATTGCTGTTGTTGTTGTTGCTGCTGCTGTTGTTGAAGCAGTAACTGTTGTTGCTGTTGCGGTGTGGCGCCCGTTACAACCACCTGTTGTACAATTTGTTGCTGCTGTTGTTGTTGCTGCTGCTGCTGCTGTTGTTGCTGTGCATCGCCCATGGCAATCAGTTGCTGCTGCTGCTGCTGAGGTGTCGCCTGGGTTCCGTTGTTCCCAAGACGATTGCTGAGCATGTTGGCCAAAGCGGTTTTCGTTTTCAGGTTCATTTGCTGCGGCGTTTGCTGCTGCTGCTGCTGACCATCGGGAGCTGCAAATTGGAAAATGATTTGTGAAGAGAATTCTCTCAAGAAACGACGACCTGGATAACTTACCCGGTGCAGACATGACCAATGTTTGTGTCATTATGTTGCCACCGCCAGGGCCACCAACAACTACCGCTGTTCCCGGAGTGGTGGGCGTGCCCGGTGTGGGCTGCTGCTGCTGCTGTTGGGGTTGCTGCACGATCGTTTGCTGTTCGATCAGTTGACCATTTGGACCAGTTATCAATTGGACAGTCTGCTTGCCCAATTGCTGCGGCACCGTTTGTTGCATGGGAATCTGCTGCACGCGCAATTGTTGACGTTGCAATAACATTTGCTGATTTGGATCATTAGGATTAAAGGGTTGTTGTTGCTGCTGCTGCTGTTGTTGCTGTGGCAGCTGTTGCGGTACTGCGCCTGGCTGTTGTTGCTGCTGCTGGGTAATCGGACTGAGGCCAGGCGCACCACCGGCACGTACAACCACTTGACGTGTCCCCTGCTGCTGCAACCAGACCATCTGCTCCTGCTGCGTGAGGCCAGCGGGCATTTGACTCTGCACAATGATATGCGACGTTCCTGGGCCTGGCACAGTCACCGGTCCTGGACCCCGAGTGGCAACAACACTGCCTGGAGCCCCAGGCCGCGGCTGATAGGCAACCTGTTGGCGCAGCATAACCCGTGGTTTGCTCTGATTCAGTTTCGTAATGTACTCGGCACGTTTATGCGCGTCCAGTGACATAAAATGCGCATGTGTCTTCTCGTCCAGATGGATAAGTTGTCGCTGTTGCTGCTGTTGTTGTTGTGGTGGTGGTAACACAAGTTGTTGTTGCTGCTGTTGTTGTGGTTGCGATGGCGACTGTTGCTGCTGCTGTTGTTGTTGTTGTGCGGGCCAAGGTGTCTGTGGTCGCAGTCCGCGTGGTGCAAATTGTGGTGGCTGCTGTTGTTGTTGCGGTGTTGTTGGCGTTCCCGGCAATGGCGACTGCATGCCCATGCTTGTGGTGGGCGTGCCTGGCGTAGTGGGTGGCAGTTGATTAGTCACAGGACTCTGTGGTGACCAGTGTGCCTGCTGCTGTTGCAACTGCGTGTGATGTTGCGGCGATTGCTGTTGCAGCATTAGTTGTTGTTGCTGTTGCGGTGATTGAGGCGGCGGCGTGCGCTGTGGCAAATGTTGTTGCTTTATTAACACTTGCTGCATGATTTGTTGCGGTGGCTGTTGTTGTTGCTGCTGCTGCTGCTGTGGCACGGCCTGTTGCTGTTGTATGAGTATTTGTTGCTGCTGTTGTTGCTGCGGCGGTCCAACAAGTTGCTGCTGCTGCTGTTGTTGTTTCTGCTGCAGCAACTGCTGCTGCTGCATATATTGCAAACGCTGATCGCTGATGACTTGCTGATTTATCACAATTTGTTGCTGCTGGGGTGGTTGTTGCTGCTGTTGCATTTGCAAACGTTGCTGTTGCTGCTGTTGCGTTAACAACTGTTGTTGCATTTGAGGCGGCGCCTGCTGCTGCTGCTGCTGTGGTGACTGTTGCTGCTGCTGTAACATCATTTGATTTGGCGTCAATTGCTGCTGCTGTTGTTGTTGTTGCTGTTGCAACATTTGACGCTGCTGGACCAATTGCTGCTGTTGTTGCTGCTGCTGCTGTGATATATTCGTTGAGTTCACAATAAAAACATTTTGGTTTTGCTGATTTTGTGCTAAAATCTGTTGCTGTTGCTGCACGCTGAGCTGATTGAATTGCTGCTGGCTTATGATAAACTTTTTGGTTTGCATTGCTGGTTGTTGTTGTTGTGGTTGCTGCTGCTGCTGTTGCAATGGCTAATTGTAAATTCAAAATAAATATTAACGAAATATATTTACTGCGAATAAATTATTTTACTTACGTGTTGTTGTGGTTGTTGAGTCAAAACTTGCTGCGGTTGTGGTGCTTGTTGTTGTTGCGGTGGTTGTTGCTGCTGCTGTTGCTGTTGATGTGCAAACTGTTGACCCATAAGCTGCTGCTGAGGCGGTTGTATCGTCTGCTGAATAATGCGCACTTGCCCACCTGTGCCAAGAGCAATATTCTGTTGCTGTGTAAACTGTACTTGCTGTTGTTGTTGTTGCTGATGCTGCTGGGGCGGCAGCTGTTGTTGTGGTTGTTGCTGCTGCTGCTGTTGTTGTTGCTGTGGTAGCTGCTGCTGTTGTTGTGGCTGCTGTTGAGGGATAATCTGCTGTTGCTGCTGCTGCAGTTGCAACATTTGCTGCTGCTTTTGCTGTTGTATGCTCATCATGTGGCTCTGGATTATCTGTTGTCCCTGTGCCGTTGAGGTGTTGATAACGTGTCGTTGTGTTATCACTTGTTGCTGTTGTGGCACCTGCTGTTGCTGCTGTCCAGTCACCAATTGCTGCTGAATTGTTGCAGGCTGCTGCTGCTGCTGTTGTTGTTGTTGTGGCTGCTGCTGTGGATGTTGTAGCGCCTGCTTTTGATGTTAAAATACAAATGTACATAAAAACATTTGACTTTCTTGACAACATTTGTTTACTATTGAACTTACCCTTTCTGGTTGCTGTTGTTGTTGCGTAGGTGTTGTCGGTGGCTGCTGCTGATGCAATGGCGATTGTCGCGGCGACGGCGTATGCTGTTGTGGGGGCATCTGTTGCTGTTGCTGCTGTTGTTGTTGCTGCATCTGTTGCTGCTTTAACTGTTGCTGGCGCATTATCAGAGAATCCTGATTGCTGCTTAATGCTGATCGACTCAGCACTTGAGCAACTTGCACAGGATCTGTGGGATCAATGGGCTGTACAAATGATTGTTGTTGCTGCTGCTGCTGTGCCTGTTGCTGATGCGGTGCTGCTTGTTGCTGTTGCGGTTTGTTGGCCATAGGTGGCGTTTGCGATATTTGCGGCGATTGCGGTGCTGAAATGTGCTGGGGACTTTGTTGTTGCTGCTGTTGCTGGGCCAATTGCTGTTGTTGCTGCTGCTGTTGCAACTGCATGCGTTGCTGCTGATGTACTGGCTGCTGGAATGGCTGTTGTTGCGGTGACATCATAGCTGTCGACGGTGGCTGTTGTTGCGGTGAGCCCATCATATGTTGCTGCTGCTGTCGATTCTGTTGCAATTGCTGCTGTTGCTGACGCAAATGTTGTGCACTCTGCGGGGAGGGCGGTGGTGGCGGCGTCATTTGTGGCGCTGGGGATTGTAATTGTCGCGGCGATTGTGGTGGCAACATATTGCTGGTAGCAGCCACATGCTGCTGCTGCTGCAGGGAAGGCGACGGCGTGCTTGGTGGCATTACTGGCGAACGATTTTGCACAAGGCGTGGTGATTGTTGTTGCTGTTGTGGTTGTTGCTGCTGTTGCATTTGCTGCATTTGCAGTTGTAGCTGCTGTTGTTGCTGCAGCAATTGCTGTTGCTGCTGTTGCATCTGTCGCTGCAGCGCCTGTTGCTGTGGTGTAAGACTCTGACCATTTTGTATATGCTGCTGCAATTGCATTTGTTGCTGCTGCAAAACGTGCTGCTGTCGCATAATGTGTTGATGCAACATCTGAGGCGAAACGGGCACTTGCTGTTGCTGCTGCTGTGGCACTTGATGTTGCTGTTGCTGCTGTGTGGCACTTGCTGTTGTTGCGGTACTTGTACTTGTTGTTGCTGCGGTGATTGTATAGGTTGTGGTGTAGTTGCTGGCTGTGGCGTACGCGGCGTCTGCCTTCCACTTGGCATTGCAGGCTGAGCCATCGTGGGCGTTGTGGGCAGACGTGGTTGCTGCTGCTGCTGTTGTTGTTGCTGCTGTTGTTGTTGTTGCTGCTGCTGTTGTTGATCCTGCTGCTGCATAAGTTGAATTTGCTGCTGCTGCGTATTCTTCATTTGACGCTGCTGCTGCAAAATGTTCTTAATCTGTTGTTGCTGCTGCTGTTGTTGTTGCTGTTGCAGATTGGCTGGTATAATCTTTTGTTGTTGTATAATGATTTGTTGTTGTGGCTGTTGTTGCTGTGGTGGCGGCGGTGGAGGTGCCTGTGGTGCGCCCTGTTGCACATGCTGTTGTTGTAATTGTTGTTGCTGTTGCATATTACGCGGCCGCACAAAAACCACTTGTTGCTGAGCCGGTTGGGGTAATTGTTGCTGCTGAAGTTGTTGTTGTTGCTGCTGCTGTTGCTCGGCTGCAGCACGCTCTGCTGAGGCCTGCAGCTGAGATTTGATGCTGGCAATGCTCTTGGCAGCACTGTCATCTCCAAATCCTAGGATATCTGATAATTGGGCAGGAGCTTGTGTCTGTTGTTGCTGTGGCATTTGCTGTACTAACTGTTGCTGTTGTTGTTGTTGCTGCTGCTGCTGTTGTGCCAATTGCTGTTGTAGTTGCTGCTGTTGCTGCTGGAGATTTTGTTGCTGTTGTTGCTGCTTCTGAGCACGCTGTTTCTCGATGGGCTTCAGCAATCTGGGATGATAAGGCTCACAAGGCAGGGAGCCCTTGCATTTGAGGCAATCGGTAACCCAGTCGGGCGTTACAATGTTGATAGCATTCTTAGGCAGCGCTAGAGCTCTATTGTAGATACTGCCGGTGGCGGCACCGCATACCAGATGCGTATTTGTGGCCCCAAAACTGTGTGTCACAATGGCGCCATGGAAGGTTAACATGGCATAGAGGCGTCTGCGATCACTGGCCACCACATTGGTGATGGCAACCCGAATGCCACGCAGGAAACGCTGCAGGCTGGGATGAAAGGCACGCGTGGAGGCCATGCGACCTAGTTTGGCGCTGTGTGAGATCCATTGTTCGCTGACAGGTATCACATTGTAGAGATCCAAATTCATGGACAGCTCCTCCTCTGAATAGTTGCTGGCACATATCAAGTGCGTAATTTGATCGGACAGATAAAGCTTCGATTGTGCGCCGCCGTTCTTAAGTAATCTTTCACTCTGCAAGTGTCAGACCCAAAGCAAATACTTAATAAGTTTCCTCTACGGATTAAATGATTTAAACACTAACACACACACAAATTCAAATGCAACATTAGAGATGAGCGGTTAAACAAATTACATTTTTGTGGTTAAAGGAGATAGCTTTTTTAAAGCGATATACTGTATATTACTCATCTCTATGTAGCAGAAACACACACACACATACAAACATATGGCAAATTTGCCGGCAACATTTATGGCGCGCTTTTTTTCTATTCATACGACACGTAACACCCTGTGTTGCCACACAAATATACAAATGAAATCAGCAAATCAATTGCATGTATTGATAAAATGTCTGGCAGAACAGCAAAAGCGTTTTATTGCACTTTTATTAATTGCATTTTGTCTATATCGCCGTGTTGCCAGTACAGCTACACATTGCACTCACACATGTGCATGATAACATACACGCGACACTCATTCACACACACACACACACACACACACTGAGACAATGCAAATACTACAGCCAGCGGGCATGTACAGCCCGTGGTCCATCGAGAGGACTTTCTTTTACCTCATCATCCAAGCTGCCGAGTACAAAATAGATCACATCTTCGAATAGCTTTTCACTGATTTTTAAATTTTCCATTATTTGGATTTCTTGACTAGCATGCGCTATTCTATTTGCTCAAATTTCACTTTTCTTTCTCTTCGCATTTGTTGTTGCTGCGGCTGCCGCGGACATGGACATGGAAATGCATGCAGCTTCACTTTCACTGGGCTCCAATCACACGCAATCTTTGAAAATTCAAAACAAATGCAACGTATAACACAAAAAGCACTCGAATTGTTTAAATTCATCGAATAAAATCCGCAATTTCTTGTATTTTCTTTGATTTTACGGGTCCTCCGTCCGCCTTTTGTATGCAACAAAAACCAACGCTAGCGATGTGTATAGCACATTCGATATAACTATTGCATCACAATCGATACTAATGCAAATGCATATCGATAGTAGCGATATGCTGCAGCTGTTATTAAATAACATCATTTAGAAAATAATATTCAGTCCCTTAGAGGTGAAAGGCGCGGTGTTCAATTTCAATACATTTCCTTTCCCAATAAAACATAGGTCATGTTTCTAATTTAAAAAGTTTAAATATATTGGTTTGTTTTTTTTATACAAATACACATTGGCTTATACATATTAGCTTATTTTTCATAATTTGTTTCCTAACACATTTAAGACAAAGATCTTGAAAGTGATTTTTACCTGCGGTAGTTTTCTGTTTCGCTTAGTTTTACATATTTTATTTGTTTTTTTCTAAGTGTGAGTTTTTTTAAATTTATTTTAAAACACATAGTTAGTGTAGAAATTCTCATGAAAAGCGTAGAAAATTTCTAGTACTTCCTTATAAATTGTGTATTGCGATTGCGTAATTAGGGATGTGGTTTTGTTGGGTGTTTCGTGTTGTTGTTGTAAATTGCCTGTTCATGTCGGGGCTGGGACTGAGACAGCCGAAGTAGCTCCAGCAACTTGTTCGAATTTCTTGTCATGCACAACGGCGTTCTTCATCAGTATGAATCATGAAGCGTTATTCGTCTCACCGTTATTCTCATGAAAGTTGGTTCCATTCACAATAAACGACGTGCCCAGCCCGTATAAATGGCCAGAGTATTTGGCATTATCGATGTTATCCTCGAAGAACATCTGTAAACAGGTGTCAAAAAGGGAATTATTATAATATTTAAATTGTTAAATGTTTATCACGAGTTAACTTATCATCAAGTTGGCAAAGCTGCTGCTGATTCGTTTTTCAGGGAATAAGTGGGGTTTGTTATTGGTTTTTGGTGATTAAAGCATGCTGTGTAAGCGATTTTATGGATGAACATGCAGTGAGTATAACAACAACAACAACTAACACAAACAATAGTCATAGAGTAAGTTTTGAGATAGAGACACATAGACAGAGTTTAGTTAGTTTTGTTAAATAAATTATAATTTACATACCATGTACCAATTTTTGTGTTTGTCTTTTGTAAATTTTCTTCGCTTTTTATTCTATATTGTTTTTTTTTTTGATTTCTTTAATACTGAGTTAACGGGTTAAACACTTGATATACTCAACATTCGCGATGCAATGGAAACTGCAAGGAAGAATATTTCCATATCGCTTAAAATTACAAAAATAAAAATACTCTTAGGTAATAGATAAAATGTGTTAATTCACTAAAAAAATAGATAACTAATTAACCAGCTTAAAACTAAAAAAACTGAGTAATTTATACAAAATACCTATCTATAAAAAAGTAATTAATTGAAATTGCAAGAATACCCATAATTATATATATACATATATATATATATGAAAATTAAATGTTTATGTAATTTAAGTATAAAACTAAAGAATGTAATGGATAATTGTGTATATCAATAAACGAAAGTATTTGCTTAAACTAATTTGATAAGTGTAATAAAGCAAGTAATAAAGCATTCATTCAATAAGCATAAAGTGTAAAATGATAATAATTGTTATAATAAGTTAAAGGCCCAAAAACCATAAATAATAATGAAAAAGAAAATTGAATTTCAATTCATTTAATTTTCTATTCAAATTCACTTTTTCAACTCTTTTTTTCTTTTCTTTTCATTTTTTTTGTAACAAAAACATGTTTTGACATAATTAAAGCAACTTCAACTAATTAGAAGATTAAACGTTTTTTTTCAATGGGTGTGTACATGATTTTCCTTCATCATGCTTAACAAATTGTGTAATGGGTTGGGATGGAGGGGGATGTGATGTTGGTGGTGGAGGTGCTGGTGGTGTTTAGCCGTTGAAAATGCATGGCATGCGCCATAACAAACAAAATGCATATCGTATATGTCCAGCAGCGTCTAAAAGCTAATTAGGATTATTATAAATAAGTACATAAATGAGAATTCAAATGCTATATGTACACAATGTTAGAATAATGCGGGGAATGAATATGAATGCACATTAAATCTTCAAAGTGATAAATGATAAGGTAAATGTGTATATTAGAGGGAAGCAATTTAAATGTGGCAACCAAGCACAGCAACATCGACAACAACATTTTTGCATAAACTAAGTATGCTCGGATTGTTTAACGGGGTTCAAAGTGATTGTCGTTATTGTGTTTGAATCAATGGGGAGTGTATAGACTGTTATGGTAAGGCCTAAAGACTGAGAACTTGATAATGATTGTTCCACAGTATTGGTGTTTGTTGTTGTTGTTGCTGCCATAGTCATAGTGGTTGTTGTTGTTGTTGCTGTGCTAAGATTGCTGCTGCTGCTGCTCGTGTCGTAGCTGGCACTGATGACAATGGGATTGCGAGGCAAACAGACAGTGACAACCGACTTAAGGTGCATGGCGTGCTCAAGCACATAGCTCAAAAATACGGTTGGCTCTTCAATGTGAATGTGTAAACCAAATGTGTGTTGTACCTCACGCATTTTGAAGAAGGCCATGCCCGTGAGAAGCGCATCTGAACCAGCCTGATGCTGTGGACCAACGCGACGCAGCTCCAGCTGATCGGCCACCTCCTGTAGGCCGCCCTTGAGGTTTTTGCACGATTTCATCAGATATTTGATATCAAAAATATTCGGAAAGTATATGTGCAACAGTTCAAAGAAGTCACCCTCATCGGCGGGCAGATTCTGATCGGTGAGCAGCTTCAACAGATACCCAAAATCATAGCCAGAGTGAAAGCATAGCCATTTAATGTTATCCATCAGCACAATGCCCGAACTCATGAGCAGCTCGGCAAACTCAATGGGATCAATGCCGTCCTCCTCGTGCTTCTTGAACTGTATGCCTGAATTTTGCAGCAAATCTATCGAATCCTGCGCGTACATATCCTCGCTGCAATCCAATAAAGTTTATCATCACGATTCACCTATATTATGTGCATAACAATGCAACGATGACGTGTGGTCGATACAACTCACCTTAGATTGAATTTAAAATTGAACTGCCATGTGGAATAGCCAGGAGGCGTTTTGCCCTCATCATCCATAAATGTGAGTCCCAATTGTATGATCCTCAGCAAGTCCACATTGCAGCGCAGTAATTGATAATGATAATCGGCGGTTGATCGAAATTCACCAACAGGTCGGGCCACAACACCTGGAAATTCCGTATCCATGGCAACAAAATGATATTTTTGCACAACCTTTCGTATGGTACGAAATTCCTCTTCCAGATTGTGCTTCCACACGTCCCGTATGCCACACTCCTCATTGCTGGGTATGTGCACCTGCCCATGCGCGCCGCCACTGATGGCCGAGGGCATTGTCTGTGAACGGGTTATCAAATAACGAACATTAACATTGAATGACACCAATAAAATGTAACAACTGTCTTGTATGGTTATGTGTTGGTGTCTTGGAGCCCCCAGCATGTTTTTGAATGTATTCAAAGCGTTATCCACAACAGAGATTGAAGCAAAACAATTTGTTGAATTCGAATCAAAAGCACAATTAATCAATAATTTATTGTTTATTAATTAGATTCAAACTTAAATGTGTGAATACTTCTTTCTTCATTTTGAGCGCATTAAGAAAACTTATTGATAATTGCATTACATTTTGTTTGTTATATTAAAGAATAAAACTGTTGTTGAACTTGAATACCAATATATTATATATAAATTTAACTAGTGCTGTTTAAAGCGTTATTCAAATAACACTTTTATAAACAATTATTGCACTACAAAGTTTTGTCAGCTTTTAAACATTTTTTGTTTCAAAAAACATAAATGCAACTCTTAGTTTAATCGATAAAATATATCACATTATGTTTAGTGAATATTTTGGTTTGTTTTTCAGAATTTGGAATCTAAATATCTGAAAAATGTAAATAGTTTTTAATGGGGCTCCATTCGAGAGTGTTTCGTGTCTGTTTATATACTTATATATGTGGGAGGAGATTAGCAACATAAAGTAATACGAGGTAGCCAGGCCGATTGGTTAAAATATTAGCCATAATTAAAGAAAACTGATTTTGTATTTGGAGGAGTGCGAATAGTTGTTGAAATATTTGCCAATTCTGCAGTTAAGAGGTGCTACAATTTTGTTTGCTGTCACTACACAAAAAGAAAAAAACAAATACACGTAAATAAAAGAACAAAATGGAATTTTATTGATTTTTTTTTTGGATTTGTTTACTGATTGATTGGAGTTAACGGGCGCTACTTACATCGTCGCCGGTCGTTGCCTGTTGCTGCCGCTGCAGAGCTGCTTCAGCCACCTTCTCACCAAAGCTAACCTTAAGCTATGTACAAGTTATTTTATTGTTTGATCTTTTTTATGATTTTATAATTTGTATTTTGTTTTGTTGTTTGTCTTTATTTTAATACTCTGATCTGCTCAGTGATCTCACAGCAAATGCCTGCAAGAGAACGTTGAGTAACGTTGACTTCAAGGCTTCGAAAATACATAAATGCAATATCAACAATCAATAGTTGAAGACATTGTGAAACGGTTAAGTAGATAATATACCACAAGGAGGCTAACAATAAATTAGTAGACTATACAACTTGTTAGCATATTCTTTGCCTAACTCTGTACAATAGAAATGTTTAAGAGTGTGATACAAGGTAGAAAGGGCACAGAATACGTCAAGAGATTTCTGAGAAAGCAATAGAAATACTATGCTTCTAGTATAAACAATAACAATAAACAGAAATAAAAACTTCAGTATATTAGAAGTTAAATTTGAATTTCCGATCAAAAAAATCATTTAAAAGCATCATACAGTTTAATAAATTATATACAAATAATAAACCTTTTTTATTGTACAAAATTTACCAAATTTATAATGAAATTAACTTTACATTAATTCCTAGTTACAGCAATATCTCTTTCAAAATAAACAATAATATTAATTGGAGATTAATTTCGATAAGTTAATGTAACATTGTGGAATAAGTGAACTATTAAACGAGTGCTTGCTCACAGTTCAGAGTAGCAAAAGTAGCTAGTGTCATTACACCACAAAACACTGAGGCCCTATCTGCAGCTACAAACACATATATATACATATGCATGTATGCGTTTAAAATCCTTTCAAGTATGTAACCTCTTTTGCAGTTAGGTCCTTGTCGAAAGGGGTGTGGTTCTATCCTATACGAAAAGCAATAACACAATGCAAGTGAAACCTACTTATTAAGTCGATAAATAATTGGGTCACAGCTAATGGGGCATTAATTTTTGCCGCGCTTTGAAACAGCAAGTTCTGTTAAAAATTGCAACCGCTTTTTTTCCCACACACACACGCACACCAACATACTTTCGCACATACGCATACATAGGTGGCTGCATGCGTGAGACTTAACACAACCACACATGCACACGTACATCCACATGCGATATGTGTGTAGTTTTAATGAAAATCGAAGGCCGTCAAAAGAAATGGAAGCTCTATTGGCTGCCATTGGTAGGGAAATAATGAAAATGCCTTGCACATTGCCTTTCAGCGATTTGGAAACTTACCCATTTCATATTATGCTTGTTAGAAAAAATGCTGGATTTGGCTGCTGCTGCCGATTTAGTTTCACTTTGGAGTTTTCAGATTTATGCTGCAGTTAGCTCTTGTACTTTATAGATTTGTTACTGGCAACACAACAATGAAGACCGGTGTTTGAGCTGTGCCTATGGCGTTAAATAATTAGTTGGCGTTAATGTTGTTTATATCAAAGTGCCATAATGCAAGACATGAATCTCTGATAGTGTTAACAACAGCACAATGATTTGAGTGTTGCACAACGCGAAAACGATTGACAAAACCAGGGCTGCATAACAAGATGTGGCGCTCTTTTGGAATTTTGTATTTTGTGTTTTATGGACTGTGTATTAAAATAAGCAAACAAAAATATATACATAATCAATGACTTACTAAGTTATATTTTTTATATTATTCCTTTTGTTTATACATACTTGTTCAAATATCTAAAATTGAACTTATGTTAGACAGGTGGCGCTGCTAAAAAATGGTCGGACTGGCAACTCTTAACTTTCAGCTGTCGAAGTGCGTATGCATGGTATGCGTCCTAAAATCATTTACTGTGATTAATGTGTTTAAGTGAGCTTCACTCTTTAAGTATTGACAGTATTTATCAAAACGGATTGACAGCACTTGAAATAATTAATGTAATTAATTTATTATGTTACAAATATAATAAATATAAATATAATTAAAAGGTTTCTCTGTAAGCAACGTACTACGCCTGAAGAAATTAGTAGGTATTCCGAAATCGGAGCGTGCACTTTGCCGGCAGTTTGTATACCAACTCTATTTGTTTACAAACTAACTAAAAGGTGAAAAAAGCACACGTATACCTTGAACATTACTCCGATAACATTTAAATTAATTGTTTACTTAAGTTTAAAATTACTGTGGCTGCAGAGAGAGCTCTGCCAGCGTCAGCATCTACCGAAACTTTCTTAGCGCTTGACCTATTTCTTTATTAGTTGACTATATTGTTTAAGGCGTTTGTTTTAGTGTGCATAAGTGCTGTGGCCCATGTTTAGCTATGCACACAATACAGACCACCAATTGTGGCACATTGATTTATTATTGTTATTTGTTATAGCTGTGCGCGCTAACTAAAACTAGTTTTCTCTTATCTTGCCAATTTCAATTGGCAATTGCAATCAATTGGCCGTTGACATGGGAGAGTGAGAGCTTTAACTCCAAAAAGGCGGGCATTCCATGCAAGTTACATACAAATAAACAAATTTACTTAAATACTTTGCTCAATTGTCTTCTTAAGTCATTGAACAGCTCCTCCTAATACACTGTGAAATGGTATTCTCACTTTGAAATATCGTTCATGCATTTGCCTAATGTTAGAGAGTTATTGTATGGCATTTGTTATGCCTGACAGCACATAAATTAACTGATTTTATATACTGTCAATTCAACTGCTTCGTTATGTTTGCATTATTGAAAAATGTGCAATTGATATTGTTTTTTAATCATGGTCACGATCAAATTATTCGAATTAAATGCTCAGAAAGAGCATTCACAATAGTCATGCGAACTTTAGTAATCATTCGCTTCTTGTAATTTAAGCAACTTATGCGAGATGATATTGGAAATTGTGTGCACGCAATTTGATCACGTTTTCTGTCCCTTTCTTATTAAACTAATTGAATCGATCGTGTGATTGTCACATCTGCGGCACGCGATCGATAAACTCATTGAAATTCTCTCAGTCTTTGGCCAGCTCTTGCCGCGTTCTGAACGCGGTGAAGGTGAAGTTTGATATTCTCGTTCCATTGAAGAGATATTCTTTTGTCTGAAATACTTCAAAGTTACTCAACGTGTTTATGTCGAAAATGTAAATAAATAATTGGTAACATTAACAAAGACATTTGTGCAAATATTTAAGTGGTTTTTTGTGTTTAATTGAGACACGAAATTTAGATTTTATAATTTCATTTTTTACAATTTTGGGTTGCTTAGGTAAATTTAAAAATTAGAAATGCAAAACCAATTAGAATCTAAATTGTTTTATACAACTGGCTTATCTGTAATCTGCAAATTATGTAAACATCAAAACCGGAATTATTCTGTATCTTTATTACGTCAAAATCAGATAAGCGCTATTGCTATTAGCTCGCATTTCTAGTTCCACTTTCGTATCAATATCAAAATAATATAAAAAGCAAACTTATTCGAATTTAAGAGCTTCATTATGTTCTTATTTTTGTTTAATTGATAAACAATTATATTTAGTTTAACTAGTAAACAAACCTGTATATTGTAGAAGAAATATTACAAATATTGTGTATAAAAATCTTTATTAATTTTAAATTTGTTAACTAAAGATAAATCGAATGTATTGTTTTATATATATATATTGTATTTTCCATATAATATATCAATTAGTTTATAAATTGCCTGATCTATCTATAAATCTGTTTCCGATATAAAAAATCAATCTAAATTCGATTTAATATATATATATATATTTAAATTGTTATTTGATATATTTGATACAGTTTATATATATATTAAGTTGATTTATTTATAAACAGTTTGATTATTCTATAAATCAGTTTTTCATCTCAAATATCAATTAATCCAAGCCAATCTGTAATCTTTTCTTTTAGAAGAGACCGTGTCATGCCGCTGAAGAACTTGAGTGTTCTGCTGCCAGGCCTTAAGTGGCTGCATGGTTATACGGCGCAGGATGCGGTGGCTGATCTGATAGCAGGTATCACGGTGGGTCTAACGGTGCTGCCACAGGGCTTGGCTTATGCGACGCTGGCGGGTTTGGAGCCACAGTATGGTCTGTACTCATCATTTGTGGGTGGCATTGTCTATGCGTTGCTGGGCAGTTGTCGCCAGGTCACAATTGGACCGACGGCTTTGCTGGCGTTGATGACAAGCCGGCATACAGGATTTGGTTTAGACTCGGGTCCAGCTTATGGCATACTGTTGTGCCTCATCTCCGGCGTGGTAGAGCTGGCCATGGCTGTGCTGAAGCTAGGCGCTCTGGTGGATCTCATATCGTTGCCCGTAACCGTGGGCTTCACATCTGCCACGGCTGTTATTATTGGCACCTCGCAGCTGAAGGGTTTGCTTGGCCTGAGAGGCGGCTCTGGTTCTGATTTCATCAATACCATGCGCTCTGTCTTTGGCAATCTGCATCAAGTGCGACGTGGCGATCTCACCCTGGGCCTGGTGTCCATAAGTTTGCTCCTCTTGCTGCGCGTAAGAATAAAAGTAAATGAATGCAAATTCAGTTATACAAATTCTTTGTCGTTCCACAGAAACTGAAGACCGTCAACGTGGCGACTCGTGTGAGGAATCTACGAGCCCAGCAGTTGCTTAGTGGCAGCATTTGGGTTGTATCCACCGGACGCAACGCTCTCGTGGTGCTCGTCTCCAGCGTCTTGGCTTACAGCCAGTGCAAGAGCCTGGACAGCTGTCCCTTCATCCTAACGGGCAAAGTGAAGAGCGGTCTGCCGAGCTTGGCGCTGCCCAAATTTGAGACAACAATTCTGGGCAAGAATGACACGCATGTGTCACAGAACTTTGAGCAAATGGCAAGTGCTGGCCTAATGAATGCAATCCTTATGCAATAACAACATATTTCATGCATCTGCAGCTCTCAGAACTTGGACCTTCAATGCTGATTCTGCCCATCATTGCTGTGCTTGGTAATGTGGCCATTTCGAAGGCTTTTGGTGGCGCCGGCCTGAGTCCCACACGGGAGTTGGTGGCGCTCTCGTTGAGCAACATTTGTGGCGCCTTCTGTAGCTCGATGCCGGTGACCGGTTCCTTCTCCCGCAGCGCCGTCAATCACGCAAGTGGCGTTCGTACCCCAATTGGCGGCTGTTATACCAGCATCCTGGTGCTTCTGGCCTTAAGTCTGCTGGCGCCATACTTTCAATACATACCAAAGGCGGCGCTCAGTGCTGTCATCATATCGGCTGTGATATTCATGATTGAATTCGAGGTCATACGACCGCTGTGGCGCTGCAGCCGTCGTGAACTGCTGCCTGGTGCCATCACCTTTGTGGTCAGCCTGGCCGTTGGCGTTGAGATTGGTCTGCTGCTGGGCGTGGGCGCCGACGTCGCCTTCCTCGTTTACCGTGCCGCACGTCCCGTACTGAGCGTCTCCAAGCTGCAGACCATAAACGGCATGAGCTATATTCTAATACGACCCAAGCACAGTTCTCTCTATTTTCCGGCCATTGAATGGGTACGCTCGGGCATCTCCAAAGCGCTCTCCACCCACGGCACTGCGCCCGTTGTGCTGGACTGCAGCCATGTGCATGGTATGTGCATTAAATGTATATCCTTCTGTGCTTTAAGCTCTTACTTGCCTTGCAGATTTCGATTTTACGGCTGCCCGTGGCATGGGTTCGCTGCACAAGGAGCTGGCCAAGGCAAACGTGCCGCTCTTTTTGATGAGCGCTCACAAGGACATCAGTGTTATCCTTAAGGAGTCCACTAACATTGAGTTTCCCACGATAGATTGTCCCAATGATCTGGAGAGCTTGCTAGAGCAATGTAAGCTCATTTGTAGTATTCAATTAGTTGTTCTCTCTTCTTGTTTCGATTATATTAAATCAACAATTTCTTCTTTATTTCAGTTCCCGACTATGAGTTGCACTTGCAGGTGACCGCCCCGCTGGTGGCGTCCAAAATGTTGCAAAACGTTGAGGCAAATGCAACAGAACTTTCCAAACTGTCCACAAACAGCGCGTGAATCGAGTTCACAATTTCTTATAGAAAGAGCTGGGTGTACTTAAAGTGGAATTGAATGCACACAAATACTATAAATTGTATAAAAAAACTATATTTAGTTATGCTTAAGTTATCTACGTTTTATATTTCGGATAAAATCAATCATTTTCATTCCTATTTATGCTTTCCCAATGCTTAACCTAAGTTTAATGTTCAAATTAGTTTCTGTTAAATATATATGTGTTCTATTATTAATATATTTTCTTAGTTGCTTTATTTTATTTAAATGCTTTCAACAGTGTAAAACCTCATTGTGCTATTGTTAAGATATTACTTAAATTCCTGTAATTTATATTAGATTTCAAAATATTGTTCTTTTTGTCGGTTGTTTGTACATTTATATACAATTATTTAAGACCTTGCTCTTATTGATATGATAAAGAAATGTTTATAAGTTGTAATTACTATCAAATGATCCAATTTGAAAGACTTCATTCCTATTTCTACCTTCATGCGATAATACTGCGCACTCAAACGACTTAAGCCTGATTGTATATAGTAGTTAAGTTCTCTATATCAAGTTTTGTATGCACAGACTTTATTTATAATAAAGTTATAATTACAATGAGCTTATGTTCATAAAATATTATGCACTTGATTACATGAGTATTTTGGAAAATTGAGTACAATTTAAAATTGTTTAGACAATTGGGAAGACTCCATAAGAGGCCACTTTACAGAGATTGTTATGGTTGCGAGCGAGACGCATGTAGCCTCTTTCTCCCCAACCACCCCAGGAGTTCTTGATGAGCCAATAATTGCTGCCGTAGCCAACAACAATAACGCCATGATTCACTGATCCAACACAGCGTTCGGTAAAGATGCCGCCCCTATAGTGCTGGAATCCTCTTGCATCGACGGCAACGGCAATTGGACCCTTATTGGCGACGGCTTCGGCTAAGGCCTGCTCACTTCGTGGTACTTTGACCACGGCCGTCACCTTGGCGCCAACGTTATTGCGAAGGAATCGGCAAGGTCCATCGCGAGCCTCATAAGGATAGGACTGCTCAGTATCGAGACCTCCATTATGTTTGACATATGTCAGGGCGTTAGCTGGCCATCCACCATGGCAGCCATTGTTATCATAACCCCAGGAGCAGTCCACCAGATTCTGCTCGGAAAGTGGAACCAATTGTTTAGTTTTAAGGTAAGTGTGACTCTCCAGCACGCCGGCAGCGGCAAATGCCCAACAGGAGCCACAACGTTTCTGTGACTTCACTTCGGTCACAGCTCCCTTGGCACGCCAATCCACGGTGCTGGGCAGCTTAACATTTGATGGTGAATACGTATACTCGGGACGGACACCCAAATCACTCATATTGAATCTGGTCAGCATACGACTTTCAAATTCCGTTGCCAGCAAATCCGTAAATTGATTGACGCCCATCTCGTAGGTCTCCTCACCGGCGGCATAGCGTTCGTTGTGCCTATCGATCAGCTCCTTATTGTCTTTGAAGATCTGTTTGCGTAACTGTTCCTCGTATTCGTCATCGTAGCTTTTCTGATGCTCCACCTTAAAGGACTCGAACTCCGCCTCCAGCACCGCTTGGTAAGTGATGCTTGCCCGGACATATCCGATCAGGACGAGAGCCAAAATCCCGATTGACGCTTTCATGTTGAAGTTGCTCAGTTCGCACTAATGCAAGTCTCAAGAAATTTAGCTCATTTTATACCAAAGTTTTGTATAATAATAGGAACCCGCATCAAAACTCCAATATGACTAACATCTCTTGCGGTGGTGTGGATATGAATATCGTACGCAGTGGAAACTATAACTATAACATTTATTGGTAGTTTAGTTGATTTGCTGCATTAATTAACTACTTATTGGTTATTTATTTTTAATTACATAAGTTTTCATAGATTTATAGAGAACAAAAAAGGAACTTTTCAGTCTAATCAGATATTTCCCCCAATAGTTCATAACTTGATCAATGACTTGATTTTTCGCCTATCTATTGTGTTTTCGGCATTTTTTTATGGCGTTTGCAACACTAAATGATTTATTTACAAATAAAAGAATTGATTTTGATGACTTTTAAATCAAACAATAAATTGCGATAGCGAGTGTATTCTTTGTTTTGCTTAATATATTTTCCTAAAGTCACTTTCCTGAGTAGCTGCCATAGCTGAGCTGTTTGGAGAAGATCCAGGAACTCAGAGGTTCCATGCCGCATAAGCAGCACAACTAATGGCTACGGTGCTGCGCCTCGATCACTCTGAAAGGCGTCCAAGAGGCGGAGCATGTGTGCTAATACACCAGGCTTGCCTTGGAGTACCCCTGAGTTTGGCAGTTTAATTGATCAACCCGGTCAACTGAAATGTATCGAAATGTGCTATTATTTATACCAGGCTTGCCTTGGAATACTCCAGAGAGTGGCAGTTTAATTGATCAACTCGGTCAACTGAAATGTATCGTCAAGAGAGTTCACCCAACCGTGCTGTCCCACAGAACTCTTTAATCTTCTCCTTTTCGCATTCATTTATCCTATTATCTAGGTTTAAGTATATACATATGCATATATTTTGTTGAAAACTAATAAATCACTATAGCATAAGTTATTATTAACAGTAACAGTAAGCTATAGAAACAATAAACAATAAACTAATAAACAATTTTAATAAAAAAAATAAATAAATAAAAAAACTAAGTAGCTTAGGCATTCTTTGCGGCAGCTATTTAATAATCATAAATTTATTTTGTTGCGCCACCAGTTGGTTGAATTCCCTTTGTTCATCAGCAACCATATTATTATTAGTGTTTATTTAATTATTATTAATGTTTTTTAGTAAGGCAAACTCTCAGTTCTTATATGATTGCACGCATAATTTATTTATTACGAATTTACTGATAATGTTGCTGCTTTAAACAACGGGATAAACACCATAGCTGGCAATGTGACATTGATTTCTGCGATTGCGAGTCATGCGAATATATCCCTTCTCACCCCAGTTCTCGCCCCAGGAGTTCTTCACGATCCAGTAATCGCCTGCATTTGGATCTGTACCGTAGCCAACAACGAGAACAGCATGATTCACCCGTCCATTGCATGCTCGACTGAAGACGCCGTCTCTATAATGTTGGAATGAGGATGCATCGACGGCCACAGATACTGGACCCTTTTGGGCGACCGCATTGGCCAATTGCGATTCACTTCCACTTGAAACTCCGACCAGACGCACAACTTTCGCTCCAATGTCGTTCCGATTGTAGCGGCATCTGCCGTTTTTGCCTTCATAGGGATAGGATTTCTCGGTGTTGATGCCACCATTGTCCTTAACATAGTTCAATGCCCTACTTGGCCAGCCACCGCCGCAGCCGTTGTTGTAATAGGGGGCACCTCTGGTGCAGTCCACCAGATTCTGATCGGATAGAGACACCAATTTGCCAGTCTTGATAAAGTGATGACTCTCCAATACGCCGGTTGCCGAGAAGGCCCAGCAGGAGCCGCAGGAGCCCTGGTTCTTTACAGCGGTAACAGCACCCCTGGTACGCCAGTCAATGCTACTCGGATTTGAGAGTTTTTCAGTTGCACTAAATGTCTGATCGACATCGAATGCCAAGTCAGAGGCATTGATGCTTGAGAGCATCAATCTCTCAAACTCTTGCGGTAACAAATCCGTAAACTGATTCACGCCCATTCGAAAGGTCTCCTTACCGGCGGCATAACGGCGATTGTGTCTGGCAATTAACTGTCTGTTGTTGGCATAGATCAGCAGGCGATGTTGCTCCTCCGGGCCATCGCTGTAGACTTTGTTGTGCTGCACTTTGAAGCTTTGGAACTGCTCACTAAAGGAGTCTGTCAGGCTCGTGGCCTGGACTACTACAAATATGGCCAACAATATAAGAACCTTCTGCATTTGAATATAGTTTGAAGCTCACTGAAAGACAATGAGAGACTAACTCTAATTTGCTAACCATATTGATCTATTTATATACCTTCGAGTGGGGTGCATTATACTATCAGTAAATTGTATATTAATAGATATTCTAGCTGCAGTTTACCTCATGAAATTAAGGCATTTGTTTCCTTTGATCTTATACTAATTGCTCTGCTATTGCTAATTACTTAAATACAATTGCTACATTAACTAAACTATAAGCAAAAGCCATTATAAAGATTAGGCATTTGTTTACTGCAAGAAATGCAAATGAAATTATAATCTTAGTTGTTGAGAAAACTTAAATAAAATATAAATAAAATGTATAAATGAAATACAAATTTTATAATGTTCCATGTTGAATATATATTTTATTTCTATTAAATTGTCCTTTAGACCAAAGGATAAACTGCATAGCTGGCAATTTTGCACTGATTACTGCGATTGCGTGCCATGCGAATATAACCCTTCTCTCCCCATTTCTTGCCCCAAGAGTTCTTCACCAACCAATAGTCGCCCCCCTTCTTAGCGTTACCATAGCCAACAATAACCACCGCATGGTTCACATCTCCTTGGCATGATGGCTTGTTGAAGACACCCTTCTTATAATGCTGAATCTTAGATGCATCGATGGACACAGAAATGGGACCTTTTTCGGCAATAGCCGCTGCCAAAGCGGATTCGTTTCCTTGGGGAACCCATGCAATTCCAGATACTGTGGCGCCTATTTGGTTCACATTAAAGCGACAGCGTTGATTCTTAGCCTTGTAGGGATATGATTTCTCAGTATCGACGCCGGCATTGTTCCAAATGTATTGCAGAGCTGTGGCTGGCCAACCGCCCTGGCAACCTTTATTGTAATAGGGACTTCCTCTGGTGCAGTCCACCAAATTCTGCTCTGATAGGGACACCAATTGGCGGTGCTTTATAAAGTGTTGACCCTCCAGTGAGCCAATTGCCGAGAAGGCCCAACAGGAGCCACACTTCTTCTGATTCTTCACGCCGGTAACAGCTCCCTTACTACGCCAGTCAATGCTGCTCGGAATGGCCACATTTTTGGACGAGGTGAAAGTATAATCACTGCCAGATCTAAAATCATTAACAGCAATACTTGAGAGCATAAGTTCCTGGAATTCCTTTGGCTGCAGGTCCGTAAACTGATTTATGCCCATCTCGAAAGTCTCTTCTCCAGCTGCATATCGCTCGTTATGTTTGTCGATCAGCTCCTTGTTATCCTTGAAGATCAGCAAGCGCTCTTGTTCCTCTTTCTCATCTATGTAGGTTCTATTGTGATTCACTTTGAAGGACTGAAACTCTGCTCTAAGGACATTGTGATAGAGGTTGGTTGCCTGAGCAATGCCAAACAGAACTATAATTGCAATAACTGATTTCATTTTGAAACTGTTCAAAGCTGATCATAGCTTTCTTTTTATATACGCCAAATTGATAATATGTTGTTAGTTATTAATCAATCATTATTGTCAACTCGAGAGTTTTTAAAGGAAAGATGCACTTAACTATGTCTGAAGTGAGCTAATATCACATATTTACATCCTGTTCAGGTTGTAGAACTCATCAAATCGGATATTGTGACACAACACAATAATGCATCAAGTGCTTTGGCCAAGCAACAGCAACAGCAACAACACCTATCAGAGTTTTTATAAGTCACATTGTCAGTTGTTTGGGAAAAGTATTGCATACTTTGCAGCTGTGGTATTAATGCTGAGCCGAACCTGCAATACTTCTTAAAATATAATATATTTAATGAAGTATGTTTATTAATTATTTAGAGAATATAGTATTTAAAAAAAAAAAAATGCAGGCAAAATATTCTTTATTGAAATGTTTTTTAGACATTCAGTATTACTGATTAACTCTTCTGTTGTTGTTGTTTGTTTGTTCACAAAATAAATAACTTTATTAGTGTATTGAATTACTTAAACGAAAGTAGACATTACTTTTAAATATAAAAAGAACGAGAAAGTTATTTTCTTCGTCTGGTTTAAAGATCATTTATATATCAAGCACATCAAATATAATTTTATTGCAATTTTCAAATAAGTAATTGTGTTAAGAAGTGTTGCATACTTTTTCGCATATGTAAAAATTGAAATGATCTGTTAATTATTAAGATATTAGAAACGTTGCTTTATTTGATAGGTTCAAAGGTGTGGGTATATATTTATATTTATAAATGATATATATATGATAATTTATGATTAGATAATAAGATTAATATATATTTAATATACATGTCCTTTAAACCACGGGATATATGCCATAACTGGCAATTTTACATTGATTATTCTTGTTGCGAGCCATGCGAATGTAACCATTTTCTCCCCAATTTTGTGACCATGAGTTCTTCACCTGCCAATAGTCTCCGCCGTTGTCATCATGGCCATAGCCAACGACAACAACGCCATGGTTTACACCACCTTGGCACGATGGTTCATCGAAGACTCCGCCTTGATAGTGCTGAAATAGGGATGCATCGATGGCGACTGAGATGGGACCCTTTTCGGCGACTGCAGCTGCTAATGCGGACTCATCATCGCTGTTCACACCTGCAATATCTGCTACAGTGGCGCCAATATGCTCTGCATTGTAACGGCAGTCTCCATCTCTAGCTTCATATGGATACGACTCCTCGGTATCTACTCCACCGTTCTCCTTAATATATTGAAGAGCATTTCCTGGCCAGCCACCTTGGCAGCCGGCATCCTTTTTAGAGCAATCTACCAGATTCTGCTCGGATAAGGATATTAGCTGTTGAGTCTTTATGAAATGTTGTCCCTCCAGTGTGCCAATAGTGGCGAAGGCCCAACAGGAGCCACATCCACCCTGATCCTTAACACCGGTCACAGCGCCCATATCCCGCCAATCTATACTATCCGGAATCTTAACGTTGCCAGATGGAGCATATACATAGCCGACTCCCGCTATTAAGTCACTCGGATTGATGGTTGAGAGCATTAGCTCCTTGAATTCTGATGCGTGTAAATCCGCAAATTGATTGATGCCCATCTTATAGGACTTCTCTCCGGCGTCGTGTTTTTTGTTGTGCTCATTGATTAGCTTCTTGTTGTCGTCGAAGATCTGCTTGCGTTGTGCGTGCTCATGAACATCCTTGTAGACTTTGTTGTACATCGATTTGAATGATTCGAAATCGAAGTTGATGTTCGCCTGGGCGAACCCAACGAGAAATAAGACAGCGATTGCTATTTTCATTTTGGAATATGTTGATCGACACTTTGTAACTTGAAATACTAATTGTTCTTTGCTTAGCGAAACTCAACAGTTATATACCATTCGTAGAGTGACCTTATCCACCTGATAACCTTGGACGGGGTTGCCCAACAGCCGTTGAGGATGCAATGCTAAAGTGATTCATTAGTTTCTTTTAATCTAGCGAGTTCAATAACAACAGCAACATCAGATGGACAATGTCTGCATTTTCGTCATGTTTATGGCTTTGATGTCAGATCGTGATAAGATTAAATTGCAAATTTATTGATAATTGAATTCTTAAATATACCCTGTAAAACATAAACTGTAGTGAATTAAATTGAATTTCACAAATCAATAGCAATTACAAGAAGATATCAAATCATTGGCTACCGAAAGTGAATTTTCCTAGTTTTATATTTATTATTTTATTTTTTTTATTATTATAAATATAATTTTCTATATTATTTTTTAATATAGGCATTAATATTCTCCATTTATTCTTCACCAAGACGACAAGCTCATCCAAGTCCATGTTCTTTTGTCCATCTGTGTAAAAGTGATGCATACTTTCGAGCTGCAGAAGAAATTTGAAAGAACGGCCAATTAAAATATGTTTAAAGCATACTTTTAGGCTGAGACGGTGCTTAAATCAACTTTGTTTATTATATAGCGATTTAATTAATTTGTTAATATTAAGTGCACACACTTTTAGCAACATTTTTGCTTAATATACTTCACAAATGTCCTGTTGAAATCACTGTGGCTGTCACATATCAAAGCAAACACAAAATAGACTCATTAATTACCAAAAGTAATTCAAATTTTCCCACAATAATTTATCATAAACATAAGAGGCAAATGAAAGGGAAAATCCCAGATAAGTAGGTACAGCATCTTCACTTGAAAGATCTAAAGATCAGAGACTGCGCAAGCGCAAAGCGGGATGATGCTATCAGAGAATGTGTCACAAATCATTCACCCCAGACACCCCAACTTGCAACTTCCACCTGGGGGAGAAATGGAAATGATATTAGTGCAGCCAAAGATAAATAGAAAGAAAAATCTCTAAATTGTAACAGTTGCTTGGAAAAATCAAATGTAGCGGCAGCAGCAGAATCAGCATCAGCATCACAACGTCCACTGAAGCATTTAGAACAACTCCCAAAACTTAACACGAGTATCTTGTAATACAATCCGTGCGTAACTGCAATTACTTAGTGTGTGCCCCGTGTATCTGTGTATCTATGTATCTATGTATCTGTCGGATGCACTCGCTTAAAGGTGAACAAACTCTGTTGCGCATGCGTTGTGGTTTCTCAGATATTATCCTACTCTGTCGTTGTCATCCAATTTGAAAACATGAAATATATTTGTACATTTCCGTCCGTGACAGTTCCTGTGTCCCCCAAGGTTCAATGAACTGCAGACGATCCTGTACAGACAGACTTGTTGCATGCAACAAACCTATAAAGTAGGGGTACAGTCTATCTGTGAAAGGTGCCACTCAAGTAGAAGATCTTTCGTTTATCAAATCGAAATAGATAATCAAGAGTCCTTAGAAATGGACTGAACTAAGATGCTGCAACATGTTCGCGGGGTGCAACAGACACGTCGTCTGCAGGAATCTAATGGAAGTGAATGGATCCGCATTGACTGCACGTCCGACTCCGCACTGATGCTATTTATAGATGACTGTCGCGAGACTTCGTCTAGTTAGTAGCCGATGGCACAGCATCATGTTGCCGACGAGGGCTGATGTTAGGGGCTGTCTTCTTGCCACAGACTCGAGCATCATTTCAATTGCATTCCAACGCGCGTTCGGTATAGAGATACGGGTACGGACCAAAATACGGATACGAGATCGAATTTAATTGGATTATCAGTGTATGTGAAAGTGATTGTGCATAAAACCAATAAGAAATCAATAAATTAATTATAAATAAGAATTAAAAATAATAAAAAACAAACAAATGTGACAAGTTCCTGGCTACAAAGCATAGCAAGAGTTAAAATATATCATCTACAATAAAATTAAACAATTCAAATGTTTATATTCTAAACAAATTAACTGACATAACTGTTTTATAAATATCGCAATAGTTTATAAAATTCCATTACGATTATAAGGTGTGTATGAAAAGTTCTTTAAATTGATTGCAAGATATCAAAGTTTTACGTATCGATCTTTGAAATACTTTGGGGAATGGGGAATGAGTAATGCGAATGTAATTTGATGTCAGGCTAGTTGACAGAATTAGCGTGCCTCTTCCATGTTGCCACAAATGCCTGGAGCATGCCAAATATAGAGACCATGAGTGTTCGAAGATAAAGTGACCACATCGCAAGGCATTTAAGTGCCAATGTCTGGAACGTAGCAACAGCACATAAAATAAAGAATCAAGAAAAAAAGAAGACTTCAAATTAAATTCGAAAGACTGTCGCAAGGCTCCCTCCACTTTTCATTTTCACTTTTCACCAACAACAAAACAGAAGAAAGAACAACAACAACAACAACAACAACAACAACAAAAGAAAAAGACAAGACAACAAAAAGGAAAAACGTAAACAACGAAAAAGAGTGAACGCGGCACAAGTTCAAGATTCTCACAGATACAGCAGCAGCTATAACAACAACAAGAACAACATCTACATCTACAGCTATAGATACAGCTACAGATACAGATACCGAATCTCTCAGTCTTAGCTAAAAGTAGAAAGAACACACGAGACACGAGACACGAGACGAAGCAATAAACTGCACCGAATGTAGTTTAATGCAGTTTGCTGGGGATCCTTCATTTCTCCCCTCCCTATAGCCCCTCTCAGCCGTCGCCCTCTGCATTTTCCCGCTTTGGCGCACGACAACAACAACAGAAACAACAGCAACAACAACAACAACAACAACATTGCATCGCCTTTTCCCGATTCGATAGTTTGCTTGATCTATTTTTGGCCTAGCCAAGCCAGGCATTGTCTTGTCGCCTCCAGTAATTTGTTTGTTGCGTTTCTTTCACATAACGCCATACACTGAGCGAAACAAGAGCTCCTTCAATTGCCACTCTGAAGTCTTAGTTTATTGTCTACTAATTCAATTTTGTATGTTTTTAGATCTGATGATTTAGTAATAATTTCTTAGTCCTTTAGTTGGACATTTTGAATAAATTATAGAGTATTGTTAAAGCAATTCGAGCAGTAAGGTGTCTGCAGAACTTCAAGTGTAGCTGAGGGATGTGAAAACAACGGTACATAACGGCAAAGCAAACAAGCAAAACAGAGTGCAAAATCAACAGCAACGCCATTGGCATCGATACTTTTGCAATCGGCATCGATAACACACAGCAAACAAAGCAAACGCTGTTTTCGAGAGCGCTTGATAGAGAGATATGTTGTAGTCAGCTTTTGAGATGCTTTAACATGTATTCTTCTTGCAAGCAATAAACGCTAGATGGCGCTAAAACAGTTTTTACACATTTGCGCTGAGTTAAATAGTTTCTTTTATAACTTTTGTGTTTAATTGCCGATCAGCAAAGTGAATAGAGAGTATATTAGCATAATTTAATAATCTATTTGCCACGATGCCTACTTGTGCCTGTTACATGCCATTTCACTAATTAATAATACCCTTTTTTACATATTTGCAATGTGTGTAGGGTATAAAAAGTGCAAATAAATGTTTATTTAAAGCAAACAAAAGTTGCAGATACTTTTCACCCCACAAACAACCACAATAGCAACAACAAACAAACACACACACAAACACACATACATACACACATACACATGTAAGCTTGCAACTTCAGTTTCAGTTTCCAAGTGCAACAGCAACTGCAACAGCAATGTTGACGTCGTGTTTAGTTTTTCCCCAATGGCCCGCAAAATTAAAAATAGTGAGCATTAGATGAGCACAACAACAACAACAGCAACAGCAACAACACCTACTTGAGCAACGGCTGGAAATGTCAAGAGTGCGTCGACATTGCATGTTGACAGTGGAAATGCAACGCCGACGGTGGCAGAACTATTACGACTTCCATGTAGTAGCAGCAGCAACAACAACTGGGCGCGCGCGCGCCACACACTCAACGCAAACAGACACACACACACACACACACACACACACACACACGCACACACTGACACACACATCTGAGTTGCCCCTTGTTTTCCCATTCCTTCTTGCTGCCACTGCTTGCAACCAAGAATCGTTGCAGGGGGCCAAAAAACCAAATGGAGTTGCGTGTTGTCCATAAATGGGGGAAGTTGCCTGCCACTTCCGTCTGCTCCATAGTCTGTCTGCCTGTCCGTCTCTCTCTGTCTGTCTGTGTGTGTGCAACACTAACGGAGGCTGCCAGATTTACGTTGAAACAATCTCACATTTGCCGTGGCATTAAGAGGCATTAAAGCTATGGGCTTATCATTTACAAGCTTGCACCTTCAAAAGCGATATACACACAACGCAAAGACAGGCGTGGGGAAGTGGGGTGAAGCGGGCAAGCTGGGGCTGTTGAAGAGTACTCACTGTAGCTATGTTTGAGTTCATTTCCGCTAGCAGCAAACGCCACGCCCCGCTTTGCCAGCCCAGGCTGTTAGACAAATTTTACGGCCTTTCTCTGATTTCATGGCTCATTTGGTGGATCGTTAAAGTGAAGCACACCAAGTGCACCGCAAGACGTTCAATTTATGTTTGACTGTAGCAAGTACAGTTATGCATTTGCACTAATTACAATGGACTCTCACAAATGAGAGTTATTTGATATTTATTCTTTTTTTATTCAATTGAAAATTACAAACTTTGAATACTTAAAGGTTATACAAATAAAATGATTAAAAAGCAGTTTCTTTAATAATTTAATTTGTATTTTTTTCATAATTTCAAGATATTTTTAATTTGATTTTTATAATAAATAAATTAATTAAATATTTTGGATTTTTCTTAATAATGTAAAGCGTATTTTTTGTAAATTAAACAAAAGTTATTCAAATTCCCTTTTAAACTTTTAAATATACAATTATTGAAAAGCAATTTAATTTATTTATTTAAATTCATTTGAATTTCATTTGTTAATAAAAGAGTCAACATCTTTGGAATATTAATGAAGTTTAAAAGTTTTTAATTTAATATTATCTTAACATTTTTGATGAAATTATAATTATACATGTCTCTCTTTTTCTTTCTCTTTCCCCCGTCTATCTCACTCCCTCTTTTTCTATATCTCTCTCCCTTCCTATTTCTCTTCCTCGCTCTCTCTCTCTTTGTCTCTCTCTCTCCTTCACTTTCTCCCTTTCCCTCTCTCCCATTCTCTCTCTTTCTCTCTCTTGCTATCTCTTGCTCTCTCTTACACTCTCTTTCTCTCTCTTTCTCTCTGTCTCTTTCTCTCATTCTCTCTCTCCCTCTTTCTCTGTTTCTCTCATTCTCTCTCTTCTTCTCTCTCTCTTTTCTATCTCTTCCTCTTTCTCTCTTCTTTTTTCTCTCTCTCTTTCTCACTCTCTCTACCTCTTCTTCACTCTCCATTCTCATCTATTTTCCATCTCTCTTCCTCTCTCTTTTTCTGTCCTCTCTCTCTTCTCTCTCTCTCTCTCTCTCTCTCTCTCTCTCCTACTATCTTCCCATCTCTATTCCTCTCTCTCTCTCTTTCTCTCTCTGTCTCTCTCTCTTCCTCTCTCTCTCCTTCTTCCTCTCTCTCTCCTTCTTCCTCTCTCTCTCTGCTTCTCCCTCTCTCTTTCTGTCCTCTCTCTCTCTCACTCTGTCTCTTCCTCTCTCTCCTCCTTTTCTCTTTCTTTCTCTTTCTCTCTCTCTCTCTCTCTTATCTCTCTCTTTCTCTTTCTATCCTCTCATCTCTCATCTCTCTTCCTCTCTCTCTCTCTCCCCATGTATAGCTAATCCCAAATGTCAATGGTCACAATGCAGCTGCAGTCGCTGAATGTGGATCAACTGGAGATGGCCATGACGACGGCGACGCCACCGCTGCCGATTCAACCGCCACCTAATAATGGCATTGTTTATGGATTTCGCACACGACATTTGTCCTGCATTGAGGAGAATGACTCGGATTCGTTGCATGGTTCATCTGTGCCACGAGGCGCCTATGATCTGATGCAGCAGGCGGATGAAACGTTTAAGAAACTCAATGCAGAGCTGGAAAGCGAGAACGAGCTTGATGATGGGGAGGACGATGATGATAATGATGATGATGATGATGTTGAGCTGCCAGACACGATGCCTATGATTGATGAGTCGCGTTTAGGAGATGCAAATTATCTGGATGAGTTGGTTGCCGTTGAGCAACGACAGCAGCCAGAGGAGGATGTATGGCAGCCCAGTTTCAATCGCAATGACATCATGATGACCTCGTGCTACGGCACTCTCAACAGCTCCTTTGGCGAGCCGGTGACACCCAAGAAGGCAGCGGAACCATTGTATGCCACGCCAGAGAAGCGACGCGAAAGCAATCGCAGCTTCGACTCGACTTGCAACTCGCAGACGAGCTCCATTTATGGCGGCTCAATGAACTCCTCGCTGGATCTTAAGTACATGATGAATGTTTCTCTTGGCGCTGGAGGAGGAGCAGGAGCAGGAGGAGGAGGAGGAGGAAGCAACAGCATTGGTGGCGGCATCAGTGCCACTAGCACATTGCGTGGCGCCTCAGTGCCGCCAATGGATTTATCGCTCTTGTCTAGCGACGGTGTCAGCGCTCTCGATTGGAGTTCGGCCAGTGTTACGTGTGTCCTGGACTCGGGCGATGGCAATCCCGCCGAGGAATTGAATGGCGAAATGGCAGCCAAGTGTCTAAGCGCGGCTGAGAGCGGTAAGTGGCAAAAATTCTAATTAATTTGTGGTTATGTTGCTTATTTCTGAGTTGAATATTCTATTTGAAGTATTTTAAGGTTATTTATTGATTTATTTATTGATTTATTTATTTATCTATTTATTTATCTATTTATTTATTTATTTTTTTATTTATTTATATATATATTTATTTATTTATTTATTTATTTATTTATTTATTTATTTATTTATTTATTTATTTATTTATTTATTTATTTATTTATTTAACGTCGACTAACAGCAGTCGACCCAAGTATAAAATCAAACTCTTATGATAATTAAATTAAAAATAATTACAAATGAAATTTTATTATAAAAAATGAGTTTAAAATTAAGATTATTTATGTTTACATTTAAATTTAAAATATGTAGCTACAGTTACAGTTACAGTAACAATTGCATTGAGAATTTTAAGGTTCGGTTTAAATAAACAGTCACCATTATTTGCGGTTATCTTGATAGAAATACGTTATAAATTGTAGCAAAAGTAGTTGTAATTAAAGAGTTTTATTTGCTATTATAACTATAACTTTTAGATTGTAAAAATATCAATTGTAGCAACAGTTTGATAGTAATTAACTTATAATAGGTATTGCTGCCCATTTTTGTGGAGTTATAGCTATAAGCTTTGTGCTTGTAGTTGTTGCTTCATTTCCGTTGGAGCTGCACTTTCCAATTGATTTTCCCCATTGATCGCATTTGACATTGTTTCCTGTGGCGTTGCCTGGTTACGACCATGGCAATTCATCAATGCGTCAAGCCATTAAACACATTTACAATCCTTCATTATGAGCCAAAAATATGCCAGCACAATATATTTTAATGACCGACCCACTCGCTGCGAGGGGTAGACCTGACTTTTGAGGCTCCTTTCAATGCTCGGCATTAGAAAGGTAGCCCGCAAGGCGGTGGCTGACCCCCAAACGAAGCCACATTCATGCAGCAAACACACAAAACAAAACAAAACAACACAACATGGAAAAAGAGATGATAGAATGACCGTTGAGTTGAAGACGGTGGTTTTTTTTGAGGTGGTGCAATTCGATTGCGAATAGTGTAAACAAAGCGACTGATAGTTGTAGATGGGCAACGGATGGGAGAGTAAGAGTGTGACAAAGAGAGAGATCGAGAGAGAGAGGGAAAGATAGAGAGAGAGGGAGTGTGTGGTGCAGTGGTGCAGTGAAAGCCATCAGGTTGCCTGGCAGCAGCCCATTTCACACAGATGTTTAACAAGCCAGCCAGGGTCATAAATCATCCAAATAAATATATCTCTAGAAATGAGCCCACATTTACATGCAAATACATAGCACATACATACACACACACACACACACACATACATATTCATATCCTTCATTTGCTCAACAAGTTAACTATCCTCGGGCGAAATTCACTGACATTGGCAGTTTCTAATAAGAAAATTGGGAAAGATTTATGCATTGCTTCTCCACTTCGATTTTCATTAAAAACTAATCAATAAAAATAATAATAATAATAATGAAAAACATCAACAACAACAACAACAATCACAAGAAACATGCAAATACTGCCAAAAGAATACAACAAATTGCAAAATGATGCTGCAAAGTGCAATGTCACAGTAATTTACGTGCCACAGCGCGTTGTGGCACTGCCACGCAAAAAAAAGCTGATGAAAATTTATGCAAAGGGTTAAAGTGTCAGGCTTGTTAATGTGCTGCACAGTGGGCAGAGTTGACAAATTACTGCGCACGTTTCTAATTTTGTATAATTTAATAAAAATAATGCCATAAATTAATAATTCAATATAAATTATAAAATATGATATATAAATATAAATATATATAAATATAATATAACATAAATAAATAAATAATAATAATAATTACAATTTGAATTTTAATAGTAGTTATAAATATAAATTATATTATTATAATTATATATTCAAATATGAAAAACTTTAAAATATAATAACAGAAAAATAGTATTATAACATATAATAATAATTATTATTAGAAAATTAATATATATACTCATTATTATAATATACAGCGAATTTTCAATTTAATAAATTGTTAATTGACTGAATTATTTGCTCAAATTAACATTTTAACTAATTATATTTCAATTATATAAAATAATTTTTTAAATTTAATTATTGCGATACATACATTGCTTTAATTACTAATTAGAAAAATATTAAACATAGTTGATATTTGTCTGCTGCACTTAATAATCATTTTCGCCCACTGTGGCATGTGTAAAGCTCAATCTTCTAGCTTGCCCCAAACGCTTGTTGTATGCATGAGAGTGTGCAAAAGTGAAAAGTCATGAATCATATACATGCATCATGATCAAAACGCACCTTTGATTATCATAATAATGATGATCACGTTGATGTTGATGCTAATGATGATAATTGTGAGCTTGATGATCATTGTGGATGGTGAAGTTTGCCAAGCGTGGAATACGAGTGCTTGTGGGCCATAAAGTAACATTGCTTATCGCTGGAAAACTTTTAAAAACCACTTGAGATAGCTGAGAGCTGAGAACGTGCCCCCACACAGACACACATACACACTCACACACACATAGACAGACAAACAGATAGGCAGGTAGAAAAAAAGGAGAGCTAAAGACCATGCAGAGAAAGAGTGGGAGAGGGAAGAGAGTAAGAACGAAAGAGGGAGACAGTGAGAGAATAAGTGGAGTCGGTGGCAGCTTGTTAGCTTGCCGTGTATCTACAAATAGACTCTGCGAGTCGCGCTGATGGCCACAAGACAAAGTCAAACAAAAGACCAAACGGTAGTTGCCATCAATGGTCGAACCCAAAACCGGCTGCGGGTCTACCTGCCGGTTGGACCCCAAAAAACGTACTCCCCAGTCGATGGTACAGGCGCAGCTACAGACACAGACACAGACACATGCGCACTTGCAACTTTGTTGCCCCACCGAGTGGCACAAACAACAGCATCATCATTGGAACAGTGGTGCTGGACCTCAGCAGCAAACAGCAAAATGCAGCAAGTATTTATTACCATGAATTGCTATTGGGGCACAGATACGACCACTTGCCGACTGTTGCAGCGTGCAACAAACTGAACTTGCCACCCAATCAAACTGCAACTCGCACGCATCGAATAAGTCGAATGCATTTTGTGTGTTCGATAAGCGTGTCGGCGATTTCCCACAACTGATATATTCCTATTTGAATTTGCAATTGCTCTTCTTATATTTATGACCCCAACTCTCTGCTAATACCCTGTAATCATGCTATATATATTGCATTAGCTACATAGAGTATATATGAACTCAGACTCTTTCCAATTTCCGAACAACATTAAAAGCTTTAGCAATTTGTTATTACATATTTATATAAGTTAGTAATGTATTGAGAATATTTAAAAACATTACAGGATATCCACTAGTCAGGCAATCAGTTTGTTATATTTCGCTTGTTTCTTCTTCTTTATTTTCCTGCATAGATAAGAGAAATGTGTCTTGGGTCGATGAATCCACAAAGGTAAAGTGCCATTCCAAAGAGAAGGACATTAAGTAGCATTCAAATTAATGGTTTCACTTATCAATTTTGTAACGCATTTCTAGCTACTACTTTATAATAACAAGAGTCTAAAATTTCATGCTTTAAAGTTATAATGTTTTTTTATTACACAAATTTCCCATTTTTGATGTGTAATAATTTCGATAAGCTGACAAATTTCAATTACAACGTAATAAAATTGACTTAACATGTAGTTGTTAAAGAGTCAACCGCCCACAGTTTATCAGTTAATACCCTGTCCCCGTTGGCAGTTAGTACAATGAGAATATAATAGCCCACAATCAGCGGAGTGTTAGTTGTCGAAGCAGTTTGCTAAGTAGAACAGCTATAGCGCAATCAGATCCCACACAAAACGCACATGTAAAGCTCACAAATGAGGTAATACCTCTGACACCATCTAGATTAATCGATTGTTCGTTCGTAATACAGTTGAATTTCGATAGAGCTTTATAGAGTAGTTCTACGATTGCAAAAATGGGAAATCTGTGTTAAGTGCTACATTATTGCATGATTAATAAAACAATAAATTATTTAGAATGATAAGAAATATTTCAGATAAGAATGTAATAGCTTAGATGAAATGAATTGTAAATAAATGAGTTTTTATATTTTAAGCTGTAGCTGTTGAGTGTCAAAGGCTACTCAGGGTCTCCAAATTAGTTTAAAAGCTCTGCATATAACTGCTTCCTGCTTAGGTTCTTGCGGTTAGCTGCGGGCCATCCTTCACCATTGCATTTGCGTGAGTCTTAAAAAGCTCCGCACATTTGATTCTTAGCAACGCATTTTAATTTGAAGTTTTACTAATGTTCTTACTTAACATTTTGGTTTAGCTTTAACGGAAACTTAGAACAACTTGAGTTAGTCTTATCAGAACCTCACATAACCCTTCGTAAAGTATCTTTGGGGCTTATCGGAATATACCTCGAACCTCACAGGCCTCTGTTCCGAATGATCATGGCAGAGGTTCGAATGCTTGCGTCATTAGCTCAGCGCCGGTTGTGTTGCTATTTTCGTTTACTTGCGATAAGCGGGAGTCAGCACCTCAATCAGTCAGAAACCATCAACAACAAATATATAAATACAAGCAGGCACTCGCTCAGTAACAACAACAAGAAAGCGTGAATGAATTTTTCCACACAAATTGAAAATGAAAATGAAATGTGTGATAATGAACTGATAAGACAGACACCGCGCTCTGAGCAAAGCGCCGCATTGAGATCGTGTATCAGCTCCAGCCAATGAGAGAGTGTGAGTGGGAGACAGAGAGAGCGAGCAAGTTCATGCGTTCTGTGAGCGCTTCTGGAAACCGGTAAAGTGCTCAGTGTAGACTTTCGTTGTAGAGTTGCGCTCTCAGTTAACTAATGTTATTGCTGTCTGACACTTGTTTGCTTGCGGTTGTTCAATCTCACGTTCAGTCTGTAAACGCGTTTCAAAGCTTGCACATCGTGTGCTCCGCGTCAGTTGCGTCAACGATTTCGTTCACCTTGCGATCGCGTGTAGCGCGATGCGACATCGTTTGGATACGGTTTCAATTTTACATCGCGTGTGAAAATTGTTTAACTAAAAAGCGCAAAGTTGCACAAACATAACAAAACAAAACAAAAGAAATAGTAGTAATGAAATTTGTGCCGGCAGCGTCCATCTTAATGAAAGGCAATGCAGAAATGTAATACTACGCGTACATTGTAAGAGTGTTTATTTAACTGTTTTATTTTGATTGTTGTAACTTGTACAATGATCTTTTATTTAACTAAGCAAGTGAATTGAAAAAGCACAGCAAATTATTTGATATTTAACCAAATTAACGATTTCTACAATAAATACGAACACTTTTCGAATTGTGTGTGTGTCAACGTGATGAAATTATAATTTAATCGAACAATAATTATACCTTAATAGCGAATACGAAACAGAAGAGAAAAAGAATACCTTAAAGTGAACTCAGAAGAGGAGCCAACGAATTTGCAGACAAAAAACTTGGCTTAAATCGATTGGAATCGAGTTGAAAGGATTCGCCAGGGCCAGCAGCTGCAACTGGAATAACATACATACATTGCACACACATACATCTACAAATAAATACCGAATACAGAATACTACACATACATGAAGAAACCGACAACGAAAAGCAAAAAAGATTCATGCCATGTTCCCACTAACCAACCGCTCTTCGAGTGGCAAAAGCACCAACAAAATCAACAGCAATAGCAACAACAACAACAGCAACACTAACACCAAGAACAACATTGGCATCGGCATTGGTATCGACAGCAACGGGAACGGCAACGGCAACGGGAACGGGAACGGCAAGGATAAAATAAATTTCCAAAATAATTGGAGCTGCAATAAAACAACCGGTCGACGCGCTGGAAGTGGGTATAGCTGCAGTTTCTTAGGTAAATCTCATGGGTGCCATAAGAATAAATAACCGTTAAGTGTTTTGGCCATTTCGGGTGTTATTTAGTATACATCACTACATACATACATATACATAAGTACATCAAAGCAAGCCGTTGACATCTCAGTAAACAGAAAATGAAATTTATGTGGGTAAAGTACAGTGAATCTTCTCCAGAGAGAACTCTAAGTGAAGATAATCTGCCGATATTCAATCTTCATAGGGGTTAAGCAATCACCAACAATAAACTTATGCGAATAGGCAAAAATAAATTACAGTAATCCACATATATTTACCCAAAAGCTATTTATTGCTTCATGCGGTTTTGTATTGTTAATTATTTATGGCTCATCATTTAAAGAAATTGATTATTCGGTCTTAATTGTGAAAGGTGTTTCACGCAGAGTCCACCCACTGTTCGCAACACTCTTTCATTGTAATCATAATCGTCTGCCATCATGTATTTTGTCTACAACATCTTTCTGGTAACTGCACGACATTTTAATTTAAGTTTTTAAGTTATTTGCAATGCAAATTATAATTACAATTGCAATTTTGTGTTTTCATTGTTGTTTTTACATTAAAATGCAAATACTTTGCATCAATTTACATGTCGCGCCGCAGTCTCATATAATTCTCAATTCTTCTTTGCTCATATTTGCTGTTTGTTGTTATTGTTGCGCAGAGACAATGCAATGCTTTTGTCTCTGAAAGAGTTCTGAATCGAAAGGGAGGGAGTGGAGTTCGGGTAGAGCAAGTGTATTCCATGAGAAATGCTATAAAAATTCCAACAAACGGCGGCATCTTTAGCTGCGCTTGCGCAAAAAGCTTCTTCCTTTCGCTGCGCATGCCAAAGCTCAACACGGGCAATGAACATGCAAAATGTGTGTATAAGGAGAGCGGGCGGAGAACTGAAGCTTTTGCGTTGGGGTTGTGTGCGCTGTTTGTTTGTTTGCAGCTACAGAATTCCCAGAAATGTTTTATTTTGAAATTTGTTAACAAGCAGCTTCACACACACATACATTTAAGAGTAGCTGCGCTCTGGGTCTCCACATAAGTGAGTACACACTTCAATGCTATAAGGAATATAGAGAGGGAGGCTCAAATGTGTATCAAGTGTTTCTACGTTTATTTGGTTTTCTGCTGCGCTTTCAAGTTGAAGGTTAAAGTTGAGTTTTACCTACTGAAAAGGTGTATAATTCTGTGTGTAGTATTTGTGTGTTTTTTTCAAAGTTTTGAATCATATTCGAGTGCCAACAGACAGATCCTTTGTGTATTCATCTCAAGTATTTAAACTGAATGAAACAAAAGAAAAGAATTTGAAATTTTTTGATGGACTCTAGACAGTTTTCAATGAGCTTGTATTCAGATGAAGCTTTATAATTGAGCTTCAACTTGAATATAACAAAAACAAAAACAACATAATGATTTTGTAGAGTTGTTGTTGTAGAGTGAATGGGAGAGAAATATAAATTTAGCACACTCGTTAGAGTCGCGTAAAATGCAAGAATTACCGCTTATATTATTTGCTGTAAATAATTTATGTATTTAGTATAATAAATATTAAAAAACTAAAACAATCACTGAAATGCCCTTCGCACTTCTTTCCAAATGACTTTTTTGCCATCAGTTTAAACATGTTTTAAATGCTATTTTCCAACTACAAGTATATTATTAATTGCAAAAAATAAAAAATAAAAAAAACTACTGACCAGTCATAACATGTCTAATTAAGATGCTGGCGAAATACATAAATAACTCGGATATATTTTTATTTTGAGAGATTTGCATGCAGCTGTTTCAATATCGAGGTCTTGGCCCCTCATGCTCGCATTATTAGAAAGGCAGATCCATGGACGAGATGAAGAATTTCAAGTCTTCCAAATGGCAACTGGCAATGAGTTAATTTGCTGCCAAAACACACCCTCAGGCCTCATTAGGAGCTGTATATGTGCATGTGTGAGTGAGATTTATAGGCAAACTGACGTCGAATTAGCTGGAAATGCATATAACGAGGGGTGGGTAGGGGCTTATGGGTCTCTCGGTTGGTTAATTGTGCGGCAGCTCAGCGGGTTGCCTGACCAAATGAGCGTTTAAAGTGTCTGCGGTTTTAGATTGCAACACGCGGATGCGGATGCTAATGCGAATGTGAATGCGAATGCGAATACGAATGCGAATGCGAATACGAATGCGAACGCGAATACGAATAGCATAGCGAAATCCGTAAACAAGTTGGCAACCCTGTTCGTAATCCGCAGTCGCCCCTTTCTGTAAGCTAAATGACTTTCGATTTGTTGCAATGACATTTTGAATTATTTGACACTTTGCATGCCGCAAATCTTCATAATTCTTCATCCCTCTCTTTCTCTGTCTCTCTCTCTCTCTTTTCGACTCTAACGCGCAGTCTTTCTTCTTGCAGTTTATTAACTCATTATTTTAAAATCAACGTCACATCGCATCGCATCGTTTGGCCGCCAGGCAAAACGTGTTGCAGAAGACTGTCTTCTGTGCGCTCTTCTCTGTTGTCTGACAGCTTTGCAGTTGTTGATTAACTGTCCGGCACTCATTTTGTCATTAGCCCATGAATATTATTCATTTTGCTATACATATTCGTATTCGCAATTTGAAAATAAAGTTACGACTCGTTTTCAATTAAGACAATCAATAAATGTGGGAAATCTTTAATTGGCTGGCATACATATATCAAAATATCAATAAAATTGAACAATTCAGTTTTATTTAACTTGTGAAATATATTTGTTTAAATGCAGAATCTCTTTTTTGCACTCTTTGTTATGGGAACTGTAACAAAAATGTGTATAATGAAGCCTTAAACAGACTTCTTTAGATATTCTTTAAAACTCTTTCAAATTTTATGCGAATTAAATATTTCCCATTAAACTTAAGAGCATTACATAAAAGGTAACCGAGATCTACCCACTTTTCGAAATCAATTATGTTTTTAAACAGCTTTTGGCATTGCATAAAATTTGCTTAAATATTTTTTAAAGTGTTGACCTCCCCAAAGATTTGACTCATACGCCGACAAGCATTTCAAATATAAAAACCATAGAAAAATCTTTTTAATTATTTGCACATTTTGTTGTTGCCGATTGCCAAATAACAGCAGCTGCGTAACACTTTGTTGTAGTAAGCGCGTCGGCCAAAGATAAAACAAAAACAATAGAAACAAAGTAAAATAAAAAAAAAACATCAACATTCATATCTCATCGTTGCTTGGTGTCAAGTTGTAGGCGTCAGTTGTCGTGGCGGTAGCACCGAGGTTGTCGACAAAGACATGCACAAGTAGCCGAGGACGAAACATACAACACGAGTTGCCAAATCAACACCTTACACGACTGACAGATACCCTTCAACAGCGCATCAAAACGTAACTAAATGCTAATCAATCTAGAGGTCAAAGCTTGATTCAAATGTCAAAGTTATTGAGTATTAAAGTCTTGCAATAGCATTTAGCTCAGTTAAAACTTAAATTTATAAATATTTCAAATAGATAAATGTGCTTTTTATTTGTGAAGTTCTAGTTAAACGATGACTCCTTCATTTCTAAGTAAATTAATCAGTAATTTCAACTATGACGAAATTCCGCTATTTGTTTTGTATGTTATCTTTAATTAATTGCAATAATTAAACATTTAATGTGTGTAGTTAGTAAGATTACAAAGTGTGCAAGAAAGGTGCAAAGTTTTCGCTTTTATTTGCTTGGCTACAGTGAAAGCTCCTTAAAGCTTTCACTGCAATCGCATTGCTCATTCATTTGGCATTTGTCATTTGGCACGCGAAATGTAAAACTTTTGATAAGATAAGACATTTGCTAAGAATCTAGAGGAACCCGGTACATTGTGCTTACCTGGTTGTTGTTTGTGACCGCCACACCTGTCACACCTGCTCTAAATGTTCCTTAGACGCCGTCTGACTATTGTTTTCTCAATATTTACAAATAATTAAAAACGGTAATTGACTTTACGTGTTAACCTCCCTCCAGACAGTCTACAAACATATATATATATTTATATATATATTTCTTATTTTTTGCTATCTGCACAAAGTTTGTTTTGTAAATTGTCGCGTCTCTGTTAAGGAAATGAACAAATTTCTTTAGTTTTTCTGCTTTTTTTTCGGTTTTTGTTTTGTGCAAATATGAATTTGCTAAATTTGCATAGTCGCCAAATGTTTGCCAAGCGCTTTTCGCTTAGTTCTGCTCCACTCCTCCCGCTCTCCTCAAGTTTTGTTGTCGCACCTGTCGCATATCGCGATCAAAGCTTTCGTGCGGGCGGGGTGCGGTCTTAGAGCGTGACTTTTCAGCTGTAGAAATGGGCAACGTTAGAGCTTGAAGATGAAGATGAAGATGTTTGCAGTGGGTCAGTGTGATAACCAGGGTCAAGAGTGGGTCAGCACACTCTGGAAAGCATATTGCAAGGTTGAACAACAGTTGTAATCGAATTGTCAGCATATGACAAATAATTTATTGAAATAAATTAAGTAGTATTAGCAATAGAACAACTTGAGTTCATTTCCTTCAGTCGCTTCTCGTGAACCAGTTCTCCACTGACTCATGAACCTACGGACAAGTTCCTTGCCTCCTTCTACTTATCAGCAGAACAAGTGATTAATCATTCTGAACTGACCTTACTCAAAGCTTATCATTATTTAATGTAGGCGATAATACGAACTGCAGAATGACTCATACGAATATCGAAGAATCATTTGAGTGTCGTCTACAGTCTTCACTGCTCTAACTTTGTTGTTACAATAATGAAAAACACATTTAAATATTGCAACTTCAGTTAACTAATTTGCGAATCTGTTTGAATGTCTATTCACATTCATTCACATATTCAAATTGAGTTATGCATTTAATTTGTGGGCGTCACCAAACACATTAAGTAATTTATTGCTTAAGTGTTTTTCTTTATGTATTTTTTTCACCTTTGTATAATTGCTGCATATGATTTAGTGATTGTTTCTTGACTTTTTCTGTGATTTGTTATTGTTTTGTGAGTTAACTTTCACCCAAGCGAATGTTAAGTCGTTTAAGTGAAATTGCTGCCTAATGACTGAGCATTTCTTTTAATTAGACGACTCATCACAGGGGCCACAGCAGAAACAAAACAATTTCCTCGTTCCCCCTTCCCGCAAAGTACAACGTAAGCCCCTCTCAAACAATGGGCGGAACTGGAAAGTTTGTTGAACTCTCGCTTGGGTTGACAAGGTGCGTGCCAAGGGGCAATGCTCAGGTTTCTCATTTGTTTATTTTCATATCATATTATTTATATTCATACATTACAAGCTGCCAAATCAAATAAGTTCATCTGACATTAATCGTACCCGAGACATGCAAGATGGAAGAGCAGAACAAGTTATTCATACTTCTGGTAGGAATTGAAGTGTTTTTGTCTCTGAAAAGTTTCAATTCTGTTGCGTTTTCCACATCAAAATAACCGATTGATCAACCTTTAATGGACAAACGAGATGTTCTATAGTCTGTTTACTGAGTGATCTTAACTACTGCGTATACAAAATAGAATCACACCTATAATTCGCAACCGGTTCCAGCCGTACTCCGATCTGATCTATGGGTGTGACCTGTTTCTCCACTTGACAAGTGCTTGTAATCTTGTTTGTTGTTTGTTGTTTGCCGCCGCCGCAGAACGACAACAATGTAAATCACTTTTTGCATACTTTTTTTCCTTTATTATTATTATATATGTATACTCGCATGCTTGAATTGAATTCAATTCAATTGTATGCCGTTATTTTGGTATTATTGCACTGTCATTGGCTGCCATGAATCACCTTTGCTGATGACGCAAAAGGGTCCAGTTGAGGTCCACTTGGTGTCCACTTGGACTCCAAACAAATCCCTCACTTTGCATCGCTGCACGTTTGTAACGTTGCAACTGCAGCGGATTAATTTATCAACATTTTTACCGCTACAATGTCAACGCTGCCACAGCAAAACACGAAAGCGAAGTTCGCCGCATTAAAAGGCTATAAATTTCTATATATAAACACATTTATATACATATATATATATATATATATTTGTATATATATGTTTTTCTTTTTTTGGTATAACTGAACAAACTTCCAAGAAGCTGGCAAACCCAGGCAAGGGGCAATTTGATCGGGCCAAACAATTTTTTGTTGAAGAAAACTGCAGACCAAAGTTTGATTTATGCGTTGAGATGCTCAATGGGCGATATGAAAACAGACGACGGGCTAAGAAAAGGAAAGAAGAAGGAGAAGGAGATGGAGTTGAGGTAGTAGAAGAAGAAGCAGTAGTAGTAGAAGAAGCAGTAGAAGGAGAAGAAGCAGAAGCAGAAGGGGAGACATAAGCTAACTAAACGGCACGACTAACAAAACGCGCTGCCCGCCGGATAAATGCAGCATAGACATAAATTATAAGCCATGGCTAAGTAGGAAACTGTTAAGCAGCCGCAGCAGCTAAGCACAGTGGTAACATATGCAAATTAGCATGCAAAAACTAACTCAAAAATATTGTATGCATTTGAAACTAATTGAAAACAACTTATAAAAGAATGGTTTACAAATTTAAATGCATTTATTTAACATTGTTTAATTCACTTTAATTTATTCAACTTTTTTATTTGTTTATTAAATATTGAAAAATTGAAATCAACTTATAAAAGAATGTTTTACAAATTTAAATACATTTATTTAGCATTTTTTAATTCACTTTAATGTATTCAACTTTTTTATTTGCTTATTAAATATTTGAGTTTAATTAAATCTAATATTAAGATATAAATTCTAATTAATTAGACTTATTTAAAATTTATATATATATTTTTGTATGCAAATGCCTCAATTTCATCCACTGTGCATTATCTTTTACGGCAGCTTCTGGCAACTGCATTTAACTAAGTTTTAGTTTCTCTTTCCTTCATATTGTTTACAAATATTTAACGAAAGTTTACAGTTTATACAGTGCCAGAAGTAAGCATCAAACACACACACACACACACAGACACACACACATGCAGAGATTTGCTTGGCCATGTTGGGGTTTGGCCATGTTGCCAGCATTTGGTTGTTTGCTGGTCAGCAACATGTTGCTGCCACGTCAATGTTGCGCCTTTGTCTCGTAAATTTGAACATTTTTATTATAAAATCGCAATGTTGTTGTTGCTGATGTTGTTGTTGTTGTTTTTGCTGTTGCTTACTTTTCACACAATGCGCGCGATTTATTTTGTATGCATTTTGAAGCTGAAATTGATTAATTATAAAGCGGAAGAGACAACCTCTCTCTTTCTCTCTCTATCTCTCTCAGTTGGCCAGTTCTGCAGTCAACCAGCTGCAAACAACACACATTTTTCAAGCTTCCATTTATTATGGTTATAATTTATTTTGGTTGTACATTACACAAAGCAATGCTCAAGTTTTCGCTGTAAGTCACGGCTCAATGGTCAGGTTTACGTATTGTTCTATCGAAGGTCATCTATAGAGTCCCCAAAGCACAATCAAATGATCGTGCTGACACTGAACTATTGAACTGCACTACATGAATGAGGGCTTGAATGCTGTGAATACTATACAAAATTAATTTAATTAACTGATAATAGAATCAATGGTCACTCTGCTATCATTTATTATATATATATTTATATATATATACTTAGCTCCTTCAACTGTTCCCAGTTGAATCAATTCACAGTCAATCGACAGTTCTTGGCCGCTGTTTGTTTACACAATTAGTTTAGTTTTGGCCCATCTAAACATTCACATTTGTATTTAATATCAAACTCTTCTGATGCTTAAATTCAAGTCAAATGTTGTGGGGAGTGTCGGAAACTGTTTACAGCAAATGTTTTGCCGTCTGGCGCCAGTTGTGAAGTGTAGTTGGTGTAATTGGCGCCAGATCTTCAATTGGAACATGGAATGCAAAAGAACTGAAACTGAATGACAAACACGCGAGGAGGGGGAGCTGCATTGCAATTGCAATTGCAATCGAGTGTTCGAGGCGCTGCAATTTGCAAGTTCCAAGTTGCAAGTTGCCAGTTGCAAGTTGCCAAATGGGATTCGATCTTGAGGCAATCTCTCAGCTCAACTCAGCGACGGGACGGCAGCATTTGTAGTCAGAGCAATTAGTTGAAATCGACTCGATAGATGCAGATACATAATTGTTTTTGATGTCACATATGTTGTCATTTAATGACTCTGAGCTACTTAGATGCCATGGCATGTATTTTTTTTTATTTTTTATTTTTTATGTTTTGTTTAATGAGCCATTAACCATTTTTTAGAGTGCCTTAGAGACGAATACAAATTGTACAAATTGTCATGACGCTCCATGTGTGAGGAGCGACAAATTCTAAGGGTTTAATGGGAACACGTTGTCATGGCTTTATTTATTGCTATCAACTTTTGAGCGGAAACAGCTTTTATATATAACACGAAAAACAAACAAAAATGCGTTTAAATACTTTAGCTTTTATTAAGTATGCAGAACATATTAACAATAATACAGAAAATATGCGTAAAGTTTAAGTTTGCGTTCATAAAACTAAACAAAACATTTGTACTATATTTATAGAGAACTTAAATGCATTTTTAAATATAGTTAAATATATTATATATATTATTATTATATATGCTTTTCTACAATTACTTAATTAATTTACATATTTTTCTCTTTCTTCTAGGTAAGTGCCAAATTCCTTTATTTAAAGTATTTCACAAGGAAATTTCTACTGAAATTAGTAAGTAATATTTGTAATACCTTAAGTATGAGTTGACTAAGCTGATTCAATTAACAACTTTGCATAAATGAGTCAGAGATGTTGTCACTCACGGATTTGTCATCTCTGCAGAAACGTTTCTATTTTTGTCAAGTTTGCAAATAGAAAACTAAACAAATCCAAGTAAATTTGAAGAGTATCTTAAGTCTACACTTTGTAGAGTATTCAAGTTGTAGCTAATTGAAATTAGTTAGTTATAGCTGCGGCATATTACGGTATTGGTCCATTAAGTCTAATTGGTTTAACGATATGTATATTGATAATGACTTTCAGTAGCAAACATCATTATAAAATCGTCAAACTTTTGCGCAGCAGCCGCTGAAACAATAATCTTCTCATAATTTAAAATCAAATTTATGTTTGCCAAGTAGTGAATTTGTATTCGAAGCAGAGACAGAGACAAAGAGGAACTGCAAACTGTTCTTAGAATTGAGACAGAAATATAAGCACATTTAATAATCGTCGGCAAAGCAACAAAGTCTGGCGAGTCGCAGACTTGCGAAAAGCAAAACAAATAAAACATCGATCGACATGAAAAAAATAAATAAGTTGAAAACTGAAAATTGAAGCGAGCTTAAAAGTTCCTAAAAAGCAAAAAAAAAATGTGGAAAAAAAGCGTTGTATTTGTTTTATTTGCAATAGATACAAGTCGAACGATGTGAAGATACATTCAACCTTCGTGTTCGTTGCCTCGTTTCGACAATTTTCGTTGTTTGGTTGCGCAAATAAGTATCTACAACGACAAAGACAACGACAACAACGACAACAACGACAACGACAAGCGACGACAGCAAACTTTTGTATCTAAAATCAACAAGTTCACGACGAGCATGAAAAAGATAAAACCTTTAAGCGTCAGGTACACACACACACACTCGCACACACACACACACACCCATTCATTGTGAGGCGTTTGCTTAGACAACAAACCCAAAACCCAAAACCCCAAAAAATAAAAATAAAAGAACTAAAACCCAGTTGACTGACAACGCAACACAAACACATGAGTTTGCTAGAATAGTATATAGGTAATACCTATGCAGAGCGTAACTCGCTTAGAGCATTTCACTTGCCAAACAGTTGGAGTGAGAAAGAGGGAGGGAGAGGAAGAGAGAGGGAGAGTGTGTGCGAGAAAAAGAGACTGTTCAGTTCTTTGACTTTATTTTGTTTGTTTTAAAAATGAAATTCTGTTTTTAGATTAATAACAAATTAATACACTTCAGGTGGGACTAACAGGCTAGATTGATATAGTTTAAATTGCCAATTTATATAGAGAGTGTGTCATAAATACACTTAATATCTTAGCTTTGTTAGAAGTTATACTAAAATCAAAGAAAATATATAAGCAAAGCTATAATTAACTGAATGTTAAATGCCTGTAATGTTATAGACACTCTATTTCTAACTATGGCCTGTATTACTATATTATATATCTTTCATCGTAGAATAGATGAAAATAGAAACTTATACAGTTGCTTATTCTATATATTTGCTTTACAAGTTAACTTTAGCATCTCTTAGAAAGAGATTTTTAGAGAGTACACTTTGATAATGTAATTCAATTAATTCCTTAAGATATTTGTTAAATATTAAACTTAGAGAAATCTATTTGCTGTTGATTCATATGAACTTCAATTGAGTTAAGTATTTTCTTTAAAATTATGCAGCTGCTTTAGACATTTATATATATATTTTATATTTGCTTTTATTATGCTCTATAACTTTGCGGATCTTTTAAAAATTTATATATATTTTTTAAATGATTTTCATCTATTATAATTGAGATCTGTGGCTATTTATACAAATTTCTCTATGTTATGGAGCAGCTAATGCTTATGGCTAAGCAGTTTCTACTTTTGTTAACACAGTCGCACGTGGAGAACTGAATTTGCACAGTTTGTTTTCGCTGCGGCAGCATTTGCCCGATTGTACCACATAAATATCAGTCTACCTGTGCAATCGCCACACATTTGATGACAATCTCGCATGCAACTGTGAATCGCCTTTCACCCAAAAAAAAAAAACAAAAAAAAAGCACTTATGCGGCATCCCTGTAACATGTCCCATAAATAACAGCAGCCAAACACACTATCGTAATTAAGTTAGTAGAAAGAGGGAGTGTGAAACATGGCCATGGGCAGGGGAGTGCGGCGGCGGAGGAGATGGGGAGCTGAGGAGAGGAGGAGAGGAGGAGAGCGAAGACCTGCTGAAGTAACGGAGGCATTTGGTTACCACAACAAGTGAATTGCAGGCCATGAGTAATGCAAATGGAACCTGCCATCTGAAATTGATAGCACTCTCTCTCTCTCTCTCTCGCTCGCTCTCACTCGCTCTTACTCGCTCTCTCTTTTAGTGTTCCTCTCTCCTTTCGAGCTGCTTGAACTTGCGTTTGAGTAGTTGAGGGTTATGGAAATGGGAGTATATATACATATATATATACATATATATATTTATATATATTTATACATATATGTACATATTTATACATATTTATACATATTTCTGCATATATATTTTGGACATTCCGTAATTGATATGTATGTTATTTGAACTTCAATTGCAATTGAGCTGAAAAGGTTTCTTTGAATTTGCAGAAATTCGATTAGCTTATTTAATTGTGGCAAAGTTGTAAGCTACTCTAATACAGTCGACATGCGCTATAATGAACACATAACTATTATAAATCAACAAACTTTTAACTAAACGAAAGAAACTTTAATTTGTTCTCATTCAATACAGAATTTTAGATATGTAGCAATTGCTCAAGTCTTCATTATAGAGCAGTTTTACTTTAGTTTTTCATTTTATTTGAGTTAATACTGTAGCAGCTGCTATAAAGTTATATTATCTCAACTATTTATGTTTGCTTTGCTGTGGAATGAAGTTTCCGCTATCGTTATCACTATCTCTCTTTTCTCAGCTACAGTAGCACTTCCCTACAGTGCATTGCCATTCTAAAGTTCCCTCGAGACAAGTTTTACTGTACATATGGCAGTATTTGCAATTAAAAGACATAGTTTCATTGTGTAAAAGTTCCCTTTGGAGAAGTTCTACTGTATATATTACAGCTTTCTCAATTAATAAGCAGATTTACATTATACAAAAGTTCACTATAGAGATGCTCTACTGTATTGTGTTGCAGTATTCCCAATTGGCTGATTTTCATCGTATAAAAGTTCACTATAGCGATGTTCCACTGTACCGTATTGCAGTTTTCTCAGTTGTTGCTTCCACTCTCTTTCTCTTTCTCCTTCTCCTTCTCCTTCTCCTTCTCCTTCTCCTTCTCCTTCTCCTTCTCCTTCTCCTTCTTTTGCTTTGTCTCTGCCTTCTGCTTCGCTTCGTCCAGCACCAATGCTTCAATTCTCTTGAGGCTCTCTTTGATGTTCTTCATGTACTTCTCTTCCTCGTTTCGAGGCTGTTCTTTACCCCCTGCATCCGCCTCCCTCTGCTCCTGCTGCTTCTCCGCTCGACTGTCGCCTTTGCTGCGTCGTCCCATGGTCAGCTTGGTGAGCAGATGCCGCGGAATTCGCACCTCGGCGCCAATGCGATTCTCGCTCTTGTACTGCTCCACGACACGCAGGAAGGGCTTGAGGGGGCAGTTCTTGTCGCGGGCCTCGACCATGAGCCTGTGGGCATAGTCCATGAAGAAGGCATCCTCCTGCAGGCACTCCAACTGGGCCAGACGATTGTAGTTGGTGCCGGGACGTGCCTGATCCTCGAGCAGCTGCTGCTGTTGCTTGTCCAACTGGCTGCGCAGTTCATGTTGTCGACGCAGTTGCTCCTGGCGCTGTTGTCGCTTGAATTGCACATGAAGGAGTTCGTTCTGGAGTCGTCTCTCCACATCCTCCCGTCGCTCGGCTGCAGCCTGCTCTTTGGCCACCTCAGCCTGCTGCTGCTCCGCTTGCTGCATCGCTAGACGCTCCGTTTTGGCCTTTTCCAGTCGCTCACGCCGCGTCTGCTGCTCGACGCTGTGCGCCCGCCGCATCTCCACCAACTGGCGTTCGTGTCGCGCCTGATCCTCGCCAGCACTGTAGTGCAATCGGGGCGCCAGCTCCTTGGCTAACTGCTCATTGCGGCGCAGACGTCGCTGCACACGTTGCCGGGCGTGATTCACCTTCAGGCTGTCCAACTTGGCCTTGGCTTCGTTGTGCACCTCGCATTGCAGCTGCTCCACCTCCTCGAGCATTTGGAGACGCTGCTGGCGCTGCTCTGTGGCCACCAGAGCGGCCAGAGCATGCTCTCTCTTCTGTTGCACCTTCTTCGCTTGTGCGGCACGCTCCTTCTGCAGCTGCTCCTTGAGCTGCTCCTCATTTCGCAGCCGCTCCTGGCGGGCAATCTTCAGTTCCTCCGTCTTGGCAGCGTTGCGAGCCTCTTGACGCTGCTTTATGGATTGGAGCAGCTCACGATTGTGCTCGTCCAGTTGGCGGCGACGTTCGTTATGACGCAACTGCGCCTCCTCCAGGCCATTGAGCACTTGCTCGCCATAGATGCGCTTGTCCAGCGTTCGTTGTTGCTCCGCTGCTGCGGCAAACTGCGACTGCATCTCCCTCTGGGCGTTGACGCCACGCATCACCTCGCTCTGCAGCTTGGCACAGAGCAGTTCCCGTGGTCCCGGACGCAGTTGCTCCATCAGCTGTTGTGCCTTCTCAATGCGCTCACGCTGCTGCCTTTGCTCCTCCCGACGCTCCGCAAGACTTGCCTCCTGCGAGCGTTGCTTCACTTCCTCCTGCTCCGCCTGCTGTCTACGCTGAGCACTGAAGCATTGCTCCTGCTGTGTCTGGCACAGTTTACGTCCAGCAAAGCGCCGCAGCAGCTCCTCGCCGCCCAGACGCAGTTGCTCCTCGTACCGCTGCTGTTGCTGCTGCCTTTGCAGCTGCTTCTCCCGCGCCAACTTGTGGGCATTCCACTGAAGCCGCTCATAGCGCTGCAGGGAAATAACCAACGGTGGCTTCTCCCTTATCGTCACCTCACGACGCTCCTGCGGCAACCAACTGTACTGCATGGCGTTCGACTGGAGAATCAATAGAAATGTTTCCCAAGTTGCCAGCTGGCTGCCACTTTTGTTGGCTGTAGCTATGGATACAATGGTAGCTAAGGGATTGCGGCGCTAGAGCTGAGAGACTAGCTCCAGGCTATGGAACTTACAGAAGGTATAGACTTGTTAAGCTCAGGCATAAATAGAACCAGTTCAGTGAACTGTTAATTAAGTTAACGAAAGCGTTAAAGCAGAAACAGCAACAGAGACAGAGCCTCATAAGAGAAGTTTAAGCTAAACTTAATTATTTAATTAATAATAATGTAAGGCAGTCATCACAAATCTTAATTTATAATTATACAAAGTGATTTCATAGCAAAATATATAATTAAATAAACAAACACAGACTGAACTTACTTAATATAAGTTAACGTTGAGAACAGCTTATTTATTTATTTATTTATTAAATATTTCAAATATTACAATTTATTTCATAAAATATATTCAATACTTAACAAATTATGATTAAAATAGGAAAGTATTTCTTAACATTTTAAGGTTAAATATTTAAAGATCAAAATTTAATTGTGATAAGAAGTGATAAGCTATTGCTTAAACTTGTATATCTCATTTGTTGTCTGTTAAAATCTAAAAGATATTTAATTAATTTCAACTCATAAGATTGTGTTATTAGCTCTGAGATTGTCTAATAAAATAATCTTATCTATAAATCGAACAAATAAATGAGATAATGAGAATATTTTTAGATTGAAATAAAAAAACATAAAGAATAGAAGTAGAAGTTTTATTATGTAGTCAGAAAATTTATTTCTCTTCAAAATTTATTATATATAATCAGAAAAGTAATTCCTCTTCAAAAACTAAAAGTAAAGTTTAGAAAAATGCTCTAAAAATGAAACTTGTTTGATTATAGAAATACACACTGTGTAAATTGTTTGGAAAGTTGCATGTTTTGAATATTCTTGATCTTTTAAACGTCAACTGTTTACATTCAACAATTTTAATTAATATTTACGAATCATGCGCTTGATAAACATCTGCAAATTTGCATTGATCAGACTCTTTGGCCATTAGTTGTAATATCAATTCAAGAAATTCCAATTTTGTCAATGCACTTAGGCCACAAATGTTGTCACTTTTTCAAGATATATCTGTATATATATTTATTTTGATTAATTAGCCAAGTTGTGCGCTGGTTGACAACTGTCAACGCAAATGGCAAACATTTTCCCCAAATGCCATTTGCGATGGCTTAATTATGTCCAAAACTTATGTCTTAGCCATTTTGCAAGCGTTGCAACTGCTGACGGGTTTTTCCGATCAAAATAAAAGAAAAAAAATAATATTAAAAATAAAATAAATAGAGAAATAATGCCAACTGGTCTGTAGTTTTGTTTTGTTTTTTTTCCAGATGCATTTGCGTTTGTTTTTCTTTTTCTTCTTTTGTAAAGTCACAACATCAAATTGTCAACTCATTTCCTGATGCCTCATTATATTCACGGGTAACTTGGCCCCCAAAAAAGGCCACAAAACAAATCTATCGGGGCACGCTTCATTTAGCTCACATTCGAATCAACATTCATTCGTTTCTGTAACTATAAATGTAATTAACACTTGACTGCGACTCGCCGTTAAAAAGCCCACAATTGTCTCTGTTTTTTTAAAACCAAAAATACGTCGAAATAGAAGTCAAGTGGAACACTAGACTCAATCGAATTGGGTCAGTGATTCAACGTTGACTTCGTTTCCCACTCTCTATTGAGGCCTGCCTATAAATAAGGCCAATCAAATCCATAAGCTCACATTGAGTGCGATAAAGGTAAAATAGTTATTCATATCGATGACTGGAACTTGGTCAGTTTGTATTATACAGATAAAAGTAACTACTATTGTCTAATGACCCTTCAGTATTAGGCTTGAGTGCTTGGAATCAGTTTGTCTACTTATATTTGTCTACTTCAAATCGCTTGATATTGTTATATAGCAAAGTGTGATAGAGACAAAGAAAATATAAATATAATATAAGAAATGGATTAAAGTAAAGAAGTAATAGAAATATAAATAAAATATATAAAATAAATAAAATAATTAATAGAAATAATATTATTGAATTAAATAAAAATAATGAATAAATATAATAAATGAAATAATAAAATAAATCAAATAATTAATAGAAATAAATTAAATGAAATAAATAAAACTAATGAATAAATATAATAACTCAATAAAATAACTCAAATAAATTAAATAAGATAAATACAATTGAAAAAGATAGATAAAATAAATAAAATATATAAAATGCATCAAATACGTAAAAAATAAATTAAATAAAATGAATAAATAAATAAAATAAAACAAATAACAATTAATATAAATAGGATAAATAAAATAGTAAAATAATTAAATAAATAAAGTAAATAAAATTAATAAATACATAAAATAAATAAAATATTTAAAATAAACAATGAAACAGACGAAAAATATTAATGAATAAATAAAATAAGTAAAATAAATATATTGTATATAAATATAGCGTAATAAAAAGTTAAATAAAATATATTAAAAAATGTTACAAAATATATGAAATTGTACAAATCACAATGAAACAAAAGAAATAATATTAATAAATTAAAAAAATAAGTAAAATAAATATAATATATATATTATAATAAAAAATCAAATTAAAGAAATTAATAAATGTTAAATAAAATATAATAAATTGTACAAATATTGAGAAACACTTTTTAGAGCGCACATTTTTAAATTAGACAATTTATAGAAAAGTTATCATTTGTAAAAGCGAACTAACTTTCATTGCTGAGTTATTCACATTTCCACGCACTTCCTGGAAATATTAAAATGCAATTAAAAAACATTATTCGAACTGCATTTTGAAAAGACTTTAAAGAAATGACTTCTCAGTGGCAACTAGAGTGACAACTGTAATGTTACGCAGTAATCTTATCTAATCTGAGGTAATTGATTCTCTATAAGCTTCAGCTGATAGAATTATGAGCTTTATGTACTTATGTACTTGTATACATGCTTAAATGTATGTACATACATGTGTGTGTGTGTGTGTGTAGGTATGTAGGCAAGTGTTGCCAGCAGTTGCAATTGTGGCTGGATGACTTGAACGTCAAGTGCAAATGACAGCTTTAAGCAACTGCAACAACAACAAAACTGTTTTAAACGCCTTCTCTTCTTGTTGTCTTCTTGTGGTCAACTTCTGTCTGCTTCCCCCTCACCCACTGTCGCCTGTCCCTTATGTCATGTAGCGTGTCCAGTGGCTCTGGGCTGCTGTTGCTTGCCACTTGAATGACTTCATGTGCCCCCTTGTCGGATAACTTGAAAAACTTGTCTTTGTTCAGAGCTAACGAAAGAGTCAGAGAGACACAGTGAGACAGAGAGACAGAGAGGCTACAGAACTCTCGAAAGCCATAACCACACGTACTTTACTAGGTACTTGCACTCGAGAACACGACGAGGTGGAAGCGACAGATAAACAACAAGAACAATGATGGCGACTGGGACAACAAATGAGTGCAACTGTTTTAAGGCCCAACTGCAGTCCAGTTCAGGCCAGTCCAGTTTTCCAGAACTGAGCCAGCAGAAAAACAAAGAAACAAAACAAGAAATGGAAAGAAATGAAAATATAACTTAAGTAAAAGCGAAGACTTCATACTCTCTAGCAGCACAACAATTCCATGATATTGCAATCATTGAATCAAATAAATAAATATTATAAATAGATTAGACTCTGTATAAATGTATGTCTACATATTTGCAATAAGAAAGAAAACTACAACTTTCCCACTTACATTTTCTATATGAGCGAGTAATTTGATACGATAAAGATATATTTTAAAAGTAACCAACAACTGAGTTCAGATAGACAGTGTTACTTAGGCGCAATTGGACTTAAGTGTATTTTATTGTACTACAGCTGTTATCATTATTGTCCAACAAATGTCATGACAAATTTCGAATACCTATGGCAAGGGTATAAAAAGAGTACAACGATCACATCAAAAGAACAAACAATGTCCACTGACTTCTGCCAGCTCCAACTCTGGCTGGAAGCATCGTCTGCGTTTGCGTCTGACTTTGTATCGTTTGCAGATCTTAACTGCGTCTTTGAGCTGGCTACCATCGTGGGGCAAGTTGGCCAGTTGGCCAGTTGGCCCGTTGTCTGGCCGGTGGTTAGGGCAATTAACATGCAATTAAAAGACGTTTCAATCTAAACAGCTTTGGAGCGAAGCCTACATATTACCACGTCTCACGGCATTCACGCACACGCACACGCACACAAACACACACACTTACACACTTACACACTCACACTTTAGCACATGAAATGTAATTTAAGCATCGTAAACACTTTAAAGATCTACACGGACAAGCTTTGAAGCGCCGATTCTCTTTCCCAATGCTAAATAGGTAGCTCTGTTATACATAAACAAAGTAAATATCAGTTAATGCAAAGTTCATGAAATTCATTTGCAGCCAACTTAATGCAGCATTTGCGATCGGCGTGGCGTTGCCAGACTGCTGGAATTTCGTAATGAATAAACTAACTGAAAACTAAAAGTGTAGAATAGAATGATATATATTTAATATATAATCTTATTGATAAATTAACCACTACAAAACTTCATCTTTTGTTCACTTTTCAAAATTCTGAAATCATTTGTGGTTTGGCTAATAAATAACGTCATTCATATACAACATCTTTTCTGTAGAGCATAGCTCAACAGTTTTGACTGTTTGCATATTAGCTGTAGATTGATTTATTAAACTGTCACTTAAGCAACTGAGAATTGTGAGTGTGTGGCTTGAAATACTTTTGCGACTTATGTCATATGTAACATAAGTGCGCAAGAGCAACAACTCATACTACTAGTGGCTCTATCACAATATTTTGGAATCATCAGGCAATCAAACTCAATAGAAATGAACTGAATCGCATTTCAGTTGAAGGCGTTTCCAGTTTGTGCGGGGTTCAAATCAGTTGAACTTTTAATTATATGTTTGCATTATCAATTGAAATGTTCTGGGCATTCTACTTATTCCTCGATTAGTCGATTTCATAAGCATTATTTTCGTCATATTGCGACTGACAGTTGCCGTAGTATTTCAATGCCAACTTGATCACGTTTTTCTTGACGGCAATTTGTTAGATTCTTTTAATTTTATATTGCCTTTTTTTTATAAACTCTAAAGAGCATAGCAAATTGTGTTCCACCATATCACTTACATGAGCTTTACATCTGTTTGTCAGACACACCTGAAGTTCACTTCAACTGTTGCTGTTGTTCATGTTGTTGTTGTTGTTGTTGTTGTTATTGTTTGTTGTCGAGTCTCGATTTTATTGGTATTTTCTCAGTGTCATTTTGAAGTCTCTCGAGTTTGTCGTTGCTTCATTATTTAAATGGGGCTTTAAATGTTAGCCAAGTAATATTGGAAAATTATCATAGATATGCTAATATAACATATGACTAATGAAATAAAGAAAAAACTATTACAGTGTGAATTGATTTAAGTAAAATTTACAGTTGCGAAGTTCATCATTTGAACTATAATATTTAAAGTTTGTTTATTTAAATTCAAGATGTTGTACTTAAAAATTTCCAAAGATTTCCAACTGTAAACAAATCTTAGATACAATCAGAAGAAAAATCTAGTTTTATTTTATATTAATTGAAGCAAATTAAAGACGGTTGCCACTTCAACAAACTTTTGACAAATAAAACACCTTTCGAAATTATTTAATAACTTTATTAATATTCATTTTGATCAGCAAACTGATTTCGTGCTGTCAATCAAAGAGCTTGAAAGGCAATTCGGACCTCTTTTTCCTCACTTTATAGTGAAATATTTCATAATTTCATATAAAAAATTGTACGCGTATCGCCAATTCTTTATTACCAAACCCGAAATCAATCAATCAAAGCGCATTAAAGAGATATAAAAACAACAGCAACAATAACAACAGCAAGAAAAAAGAATAAAGCAACCGCAGAATGGAGAACAGAGAACACATTACGGAGAGTCGCTGTCAATCACACGCTCTATTTACAGCAAATTAAAAGCAAAAACAAAAACAACAAAAAGCCGACGACCATGTAAAACGAAATCATAAGCAACAACAAATAATAAACTGGTACAAAATATTGGTCAAAATATTTACAACGACCCAAAAAGAAAAAATCAAAACCAAAAACAAAGCCGAAACAAAAGAGAAAAAGCCACGCCCCAGAGAAATGATTAATGAATCGCCGCCCGAAGACCGAAGGCTTAGAAAGCGTCTAAATGGGCACATTATGACAATTGGAAATTATCAACACCAAAAAAGCAGTCAAGGCATAGATGCATAGGAAGAAGTGTTGCATTATGTTTAATGTTGTTGCCCCAAGGCGCAACATGCCACATACTTACCACAGTCAACTCAAGTGGCGCCCACACGCGATTGGCATCCGAAAACTCATTTGTATGCAGCTGATCGCCTCATCGTGGAACGATAGCAATCGGTGGCGTCGCGTAACGCGCCAGCCAATGCTGAAAGCTTGTCAATCCCCAGCCACAGACAAACTGGAATCTCTCCCCTCCCACCCTCTCTCCCTCTCTCTCTCTCTCTCTCTCTCACTCGCTCTCTGTGGACACACGCGTGTTCCCACAATTCAATTTATGCTAATTTATGCACGCAACAAAAAAATTGTATATTTTATAATTTGTTATCAAGTTCTACGCGGTGACCACTTCCACTTTAAGCCGCTTTGGGACATACTACATAGTCACATCTCTTATGCCCATTAGCATAATGGACCAAAACAGCAGCCAAACAGTCGGTAGCCCTCACTCTCAGATAAATGTAAGCCAAAAGAGTCTTTGACTAGAAACAACGCTAGGAAATCATAAGCAAAGATCTCTTAATGATGTGCTAATGTGGTTGAATAGAATATATATTATTTATACATACATTTGACAAGCATACCAAAAATATTGCCTTAAACAAATAATCGAAAGATGAATATTTGAAAACACTCATGAATATCTATTGCTGAAGGCACTATTTTGCGTGGTATATACTTATCGATGAGTTAAGCTTTAAGCAAGCTTACTTTAGGTAAATCAACCTACATACCAATATAATTATTTAACTTAACAATTGTTCAAATTTCAGTTTAATAGTTTAACAAAGACTGTTGCAAAAGTATAATAACATTTTAGAAATAAGAAAATAAAGAACAAAGAACAAAACATTTTGCATTTAATCGCTTTGCTGTGCCAACAAACATATGCACGAGCGAACCACAGCGAAAGATACAAGAAACTGCATGCATTTGTAAATATGTGCGTATGTATGCATGTGTAAATGTATGTGTGTACACAGATGCACTGAATTGCGAGCGCGGGCATTTAAAAGACGTATAAATGCTTCACTTTTGACAACTGATAGGCATCAGTTCACATGCGTCTATTTTTAGCACGATAACCGTTACCTTTTTCCATTCTTCTTTCATTTGCTTCTGCATAGATCAAACTGGAAGAGCAACACTTGCTTTTGCGTCTTCCTTCCAGCAACAACGATTAACTGCTTAAAAGGAACTTGCAAGACATTAATCGTTGTGTAAATACTGTTTACTATTCCTGTTTATGTTATTTCCTGTTATTTTTATGTAAATATGTAAATATGTGCATGTTCGTATTACATTTACTGATTGTTGAATAATTGTATATTTATCCAACCGAATATTTAATGCAATTTTATGATTTTATTACTATGATATACTTTTATTTTTATTGCGTGCGGCATAGGGTATTTTACTGTTGAGTATTGCAAGAAGAATATATGCAGAACTGTAAAGCTTGCCACTTTATTTTTAAAAGCTATCAAATTCCAATTCAAATACTATAATTAAGAGTGTATTCAAATTGTTAAAATAGTTAAAAACATGTTGTGAATTTCTCTCTTTCTTAATAAGTTCATTTGTTATATGATATCTATCTGCTTTTCTTATTAAAATACACAAATAAATAAGGTGGATTGAAAACGTAGATAAGCATGTAAACAAGATCTAAGCATTTCGAAGTCATTTATTTAAATCAATATTATTATTGTTAAATTTCTTGTAAATACCCAAAAAAAAAAACTATAAACCATTTTTATCGCCTAATCATCGACACGAAAACGCAGCCAAACCCATAGAGCTGATGACCTTAGGTCAATAATTTTATCATAATTAGGAGAGCCAATGAAATGCATGAAACATAATCTTTTAAGCCGAATTTTTAGGCCTAACGAGTTGAATATTTAAGCACATAACTAGAAAACAATTAGATTGTAATTAATTTCTCGCAATTAAGTCTCTAATTCGAAATTTGAATTTCTTTCCAAACAACAAAAGCCGCACAAATTAAACGCTCATTTTCATAGAAAACAAATTAATTTCATCAGCTGCAAGATAAAAATAAAACAAAATAAAATGGAAACAAATGTTTTTATACAAATTTCAAATGCTAATTCAGCTACAAATTAACAAAATAACAATCAGTTACGAAGTCTTTGAGGGGAGTTATAGAGTTATAATGCTTTTGAATTGATTAATCAGAGTGAAATCATTTGATTTGCAAATTCTAAGTGTTGAAATAAATTTATAGCCATCTCTTAATTAATCTTAATGGAAAGCTGTTGATTTGCGTGAGAGAATTAATGGAGTGTTATAAGAAAATCCACTTTAAATAACTTTAAATGCATTATAAAATGATCAGAAGTGGAACTTTTCGCTCAGAAAGTATTTATATAATTGACCTATCTCAACTCAAGTTACTCGCATTATTTAACTACAAGCATCGATGATATACGCTTCCGCTCGTAAATCCATTCACCGATAAATATATAATTAACCCAATTCCAGAAGCTATTATCGCCTGTATTACGCCTTCAACACCTGTTCACACTGGACTTTGGCAGTTTACAACGCCCGCGCTATAAAAGGCAATTAAACGTGAACAAATTGTTAGAGCTTATCGAAAAGAAATATATTAAACACTAAATCATAATACTAAAAGAAAACCCACAAATCTGATGTGCAACCCGCATTAGTGAGCCTCTGAAGGCTTGAACTGATCGATGGCCGATGCCAATTATGGCCAAGCGACCCACAGATGCAGTTCAGAGAGCTTTCCGAAGATTGTTTGTCAAAAATGTCGCTTGAATGGTTGCTTGGTTGCTTATGTGAAACGTGAACGCAATGAATGAGTGAATGAATTGAATGAATGAATGAATCAGCTGTGGCGTACTCAGTTGAGGCGTACTCATACTCGTATTCGTATTCGTATGAATGACGAGTGAGTGGCCGCGTTGTCTGCGTTGTCTGTGCGTGGGTTTCCTCCAAAAATCATTGGAAAAAGAAATAAATAAAATTTTGCACTAAAAATACAAAGACAACAAGTAGTCAAGCGCTAATTGAGAGTACATGACTAGGAAATACCCTAAGTTTTAATTAGGCTTGCAACGCATAGTGTCTATAGCTAATGCAACAGAAGTGTTTAATTTTTGTTATATTATAAGATCTTATATTTCTGTCTTTTACAGGGTATGTATATATATTTTTTTTAGAATGTATTGAATTTTTAAGACAGGCAACTCCCTTCTAGCTACATATATTGTATTGGTAAATATATAAATATAAAGCTGTTAACAGCTTTAGGCTACTCCTTTACTGTTATTACAGGTTGTGCAAATAGCTAACTTCCTCCAACAATAGCTACCCTCTTGCACAGCTTACAGGGTATACAAATAGTTTGCAAGTACACGTATGCGTTGGCATTGGGATTTAAGCTTGTGCCCATACCTAGTTGTCTCTCTCCATCTCTCTCCCTGTCTGCAGAGCGTTGTCTTCCAATAAAATTGTCACTTTTCATTTGGATCTCTTTGAGGTCTCTCGTTAAAGCCCACGCGCAACGGAAGTGCCATTTGATTTATGCATATTCACATTTCGAATTGAATTGCGTTGCATTGCGTGTGCTTTGAATTATTTTTGTACATTTTTTTCTATTTTTTTTTTGGCAAACTTCCGGCCAGAGCTTGAGTTTGACACACATTCAAATTGTGCAGCTTAAAAGACCATAAACATAAATATCAATTGAAAATTAAGTTTGTCAGGCATTACTAATTGAGCCATATCATATTTTGGCTGAAGATGTGCACAAAATGTGTCAACAAGTTTATCGATTATTGAAGTTGTCGTCTTACCTTTCCTGGAACTGGGTCAATGCTAACAGATAAATTAAAATTGAGTTATTTGATACTTTAGTTTCTTGCATCGCATGTTTCTTTACTCATTTGGGGAAAATGTTTTGGTTGCCCTTAGATTGGATTTATGTTTTGATGAGGGTTTTCAATATGATAAAAAGAGTCTTTAGAAAGCTAAAAGATTTTAGAATCAATTCTATATGAATTGTTTTGATATATTTATATTTAAATTATATATTATTTTTGTATCTCTTGAGGAATTCTTCATTTCACGTTGAGATACACAGATCTACAGTAGAATTATATACCTTTATGTATCTCAATAGATCCTAACCAAAGTATCATTGTTTTCTCGTACTGAAAACCCCTTCAACTTGAGAACGAGCCTTCTTATTATGTTGTACAACTACAACAATCTGTTTATTCTAGCGAAACGAGACATCATCAAAGCGAACATTAGCTCATCAGCAAGTACAGTTCAACTGAACCGGAACTGTAGATAAGCAAATGTTGATTTCACTGAATGATTATTACAGCAACACGTTGCGACATTTTCTACAGTTCTTTTTTTTTTGTTACTTTTATCTAGTTTATGATTAAGTTGCCATCAATTTCTTGCCGTGTACCGCAGAGTCTATGACTGTTGGCAAAAGCATTACGAATGTTATAAAGTTTCATGGATTTTCCATGAATAGGGTCTGGGTCTTGCGGCACAGCGAACTGTTAAAAGGCTCTGGCAACGCCTCGCTTTTCCCGCTCTCTGGAGAGCGACTTTGTCGACTTGTTTGGTGTTGTTGGCTGAGTTTAAGGCCCAGGGGCAATGCTTAGGTAACTCTTCTCGTTCACGTTTTCACGAAATGCTTTTTGCTGGCGCATCAAAATGCAAAATCTCACGAAATTTGCCAATCGAGCGACCATTTGGGTTATTTATGAGCTGCGATTTGTTTGCAACTCATTTAACCGACTTGAAACTCCCAAAACTCTTAAGACTTTATGACACTTTTAACCATTTTGTATTTTGTTGTTGATGTTGTTGTTGTTGATGTATTATTGTTCAGTTCCAGCTCAAATGGCATCCAATTTCGCGCTTAATTTGATTTTTACAATGTCTCTCACCTGCCTACTGTTTACTGATCTTTTCTTGGCCTTTTCCATTGTCATTTTGTTTCTGTTTCTGTTGCTGTTTCTTTTTGTTTTTTCTTTTTATTTTATTTTTTTTCTTTATATATATATTATTTTGACGCCACTTGACGCTTTCTACCTACAGACTTTCTTTCTTTCACATTCAATTTGGCAGAAGAATGGCTTTTATGCGTTCATCTGAGTGAGTTATGATCGTGTCCTGAGTTTTACATACGTTCTCTGACACATTTAAGGGAAAATGGGTTAAGTTTTGGACAGTTTTTCTCTAGAATTTCAGAATATTTTGTAAATAAAGTCTTTGTTCTTTCCGAATCGTTTATATATTCATATATTGATCTATCATTTATTTTCAGTCTTTCTTAACATATTTTCTCTAGTGTAATATTAATTTTTGTATCGATATGTTGACTGTTTCCATTCCATCTTCTTTTATATCGTGCATATCTGTTTGATGGGCACGCAAGCGAAGCGATTGTTGATCTGAGCTCATGTCGATCTCAGTCATGCTAAAAATTCTACAGAAAAATGCAAATCGATTGCATCTATGTGTGATGTGAGAATGTGTGCTTTATGTGCAAACACACACATATATAATTACAGAGTTTGCATGGTCGTCCCACTTCCGACGCGTTAGGATGCTGACTCATGCCAGGGGCGGTCTGGGCGATGACAAACAGAATCCACATGCAAACACAATCCACACCATTAACCACAACAATAAGAGAGCCAACCATGACCCACGCAAAATCACAGAGCAAAAGAGACAAAGCCCAAAAGGGTGCAAGAGTGTGAGCGGGAGAGAAAAAGTGAAAGAGTGGGGGAAGTGACGAAGAGAAAAAGCCTAACTTCAATGTAAATATTTTGCAGCCCACGTATTGAACTTGAAAATGTTTTACGAAAAATAAAAAAACAATAAAGCTATTTATACGCTTTGGTTGCTGCTTTTAAATAAATTAAATAAACAAACCAGAAAAAATGTAAAACGCAATTATAAATGAACAAAAAGAAACCTGACTAAAGATCAAAAGCAATTTTGTAAATTCTACGCAAAACAATGAAAAATCGCTGCGCTGGAAAATGTTTCGTACCAATGCCAGTTACAATTTAATACCCTGTAAACAGAGTACGGTATGCTAAACCTATGTATAGATCCGCTAAGAGTCAACAATCAAATGTACGCTACACACATCTGCAGGGTATCTTGTAGTCTTGTTATTTAATTTGTTCTTTTGTGATTTTTTTTGCGGTTCACGTTTTAAAACTTAATTGAAGCTGCAAATCGTTGGCCACTGCTCAATAGTAAGTGGTAAGTGGTAAATGGACCATGGTCCGTTGGGTGCGCACTTCAAGCCTGAATTGTTACGGTCGAGGTTTGTGTCTAGTCTGTCAATCAATTGTAATGAATACGCATATTTGTGAAACTCCACATGGGGCCTGCCCTAGCTTTAGCTCTACCTCTCACTCTCTCAATCTCTATAAATACATAATGACGACGTTTCTCCAATTAACCCTGAGCTGTCCGGCAACGCTGTACAAATTAGCAGCCCTGACCTGACACTTCAGATCCAGCTGCGACAGTTTTAACTGTCGCTCGAAGTTCTGAAATTTCTCAGTTAATTATCTTGAAGTTCGGCAACCAATTTGATTTTGATTCACGGAGGAAACTTTTACTAAACATTATTAATATTTTATTAGTCAGCTCTCAAGCTCTTTGTTAAATCATAATTTCGTGTCGTGTTAATAAAATAAAAGACAACTCGTGCCTTTGGTCTCAGTCAAATTCTTTTTATGATTGTCTCATAAAACCTAAAACAAGTTTTGCGAGCTGTTCAACCGAAAGAGCTGTAAACTATGTAAAGCCCACAGGTATACATAATAAGGGGTATTCAAGGCAGCTTAGAGGCTAAATTAATAATAGTGCTGCCGAATTGTTTTAAAACAATAGAATACAAAAGTTGCTTGCAGTTTTTTTCAATTTATAAATATTTTATTTTTGTTTCTGTGTTCAGCTTCTCTTCTTTATCTAAAATATAGTTAGTTTTTTCATTTGCTTTTCCTAGAATTTTCCCATCACATTCCTTGGAGTAATTTACGAGTTATGCCAACAACAATGTCTATTAGAATACATTTCACACAGATTCTATGGGAAGGGTACAAAGTACAAGGCAGTTAAATTCTCAATTTAAAGCCGCGAAGACCAACCGCAAATTGAATTAGGCCCCAAAGCCGCCGCAGCCAGTAAAACTTGGGTATTCAAAGTAATTTGCAAAGAAATTACATAAAGGAAAACAAGTGCCGGTGCCAAAAGGCAGACACACTCACATTCACACTCTCACACACACACACTATGCATTCGCACACATAACGCCCACATGCGACCCACAGTGGGCACCGTTTGTGGTTTGCCAATTTAGTTGAAATAAAACGCCCACATGAACTACATGCTGTCTGCACCACTCTGCACCACTCACTGTGGGGGCAAACCGGCAAATCAAATGCAATTCATTCATTAAGCCCAAAACTAGGAAATATCACAAGCGGATTCACGACACTTTGATACTCTAATATTTCGGGTTAACAGATTTCAGCTTTTATTAGGTATTTACAATAAAATAAATTAAACCTTGCGGTTGAAATTTACAAAGTTTTAAAGGCAGTTTGATTATGAAAAGGAGTGCGATTGGGTGAAATACACTGCGGCAGCAGTGACGCACAACACTGGCCATACAATATTTCAGAATCATGGAGAATGATGAATCAATATAGGGGCTTAACAATGTAAACAAGAGATAATGAAAATCCCATGCATACTGGTAAATACAATTTCCCAAACTTTATACAAATAGTAGCCCCACAAATGAGATCAGTGAACGTATCCAAACGGTCGGAATTTTAATGTCTAAACAAGCTTTATATGTGCATAAGGGTCGTTGCAGTCTTATTGAGTACATCTGCCGAACAGCCAACGAAATGATAAGATTGTCCAAAAGGTTTTGTGAACTAGAGGGGTTTAGCACCGCCAGCTCGTATTTAACCAAAGTGTTCACACAAGTGAAGCTAACTACAAATATATCAATCCACGAAACGCAAAACCAAGAAATGTTTGCTTACTTCTTCATGCTTGCGATTTTCCATATGCAAATATCGTTTAAGTGGAACAGCTGTTGTACGATAGTATCGATATCAACATTTGCACAATTTAAATCGCATGCAATCGAATCGATTAATATTGAACCGCTTTCCATTTCGAGTAAAGTGATTTAGTGAACGATTTCAAAAGTGAACAAAACTAGATGTAAAATGAACTACTGGCTATTAATTACACGGAAATATACATAATTTATATGATAATTAAATTGCAAATACTATAAAGTAAATATTTAATAAATATATAATAGTTATTTATTAATATATAATAGTTCCTGTATAAAATTCGAAGAAATAAAACATCCCTTAACATAATCTGAACAAATATTTAGGGAACATGTTCACTCAGTTCAGTTTGCTACCCTTTTTTGTTCGGTCACTAGTGAATAACCCAACACTAATGCACCCGACCTTCTTCTTCATTTTGTATTCTTCAGATGTGAACGTACAAAAATATAAACAAAAAATTAATTCAAAATTGTAAAAAAAAATAATGGAATCTTGTCGTGTTTGCATGGGCAGCTCAGAGGTCGTGGTAGATATATTCGACGACCGACCATTGTATGAATATGAGATGACGCTGTCGGACATGATAAACGAGATCGTCGATTTTAAGGTACAACACGATGAACTCCCACGAAAGATTTGCATATCGTGCAGCTTAAACGCCCAAATCGCCTTCAGATTTAAGCGCAGTTGCGAGCGCAGTCATTACCTGCTCACATCAAAGTTGTTGAACAAAAGCAACTTCACTCTTAATTTAGCCGATTCAGATATGGATGATGGAGATTCAATGGAACCCATACAGGACTCAATATTGCAGCAGATGTACAAGAGTGCGGATTCATTAAGTTGTCGACAAAGAATCAATAGTTCAAAAGACCCAAACGAGAAGGAACAGAAAGAACAGCAGCCAGTGATAGACAATATTAAGAAGAATGAATCCAGCTCGATTGGCAACAGCAACTTGGATAGCAGCACCGGCAGCAGGATCGAGGGGCATAACAGAAGCCCTTCGAGAGTCATGAGCAATAATACAGAGTTGAATAGCTCCCAGGAAATGGAAAGCGATGAAGCCGAGTGGGAAAAACACTTCATGGACAAGAAGGGAAGCTATTCATCAAAGCGCGGGCAAGGAAATCCATTTGCTGCTAACGATGTGATACTGAAAAGGGAACCCAGCTCAACCGAGGATGACAATTCGTACGTCTTTCATCAAGACACTAGCAAGACCTACGAAGATTCCGACAACTTTTTTAACAGTGCATCCAATGATAGCGATTATCGCGTAATTATCGATACGGATTCCATGGCGTCTTCCACTAAGAACTCTTCAGATGTCCAAGGATTCACCAACAAAATACATATTCCCCGACGTAAAATTGGTCAGAGTAAAATAGGCTTTTACAAATGCCCCTTTTGCGGTAGGGCATTCAATAATAGCGGTAACCTTAGGAATCACATCTTCACACACACCAAGGAACGCCCGTTCAAGTGTGATCAGTGTCAAGCGGCATTTTCTCGCCGTGATAAACTAAATGTACATAAGCGTATACATTTTGATGAGCGCAAATACAAATGTCCCCAGTGTCCAAGATCATTTTTCGTGAACTCTGCTCTCCAGAAGCACTTGACTCTTCATAGTAGTGAGCAGAGTCCAATGGCAATAACTGTCAATAGTAATCTGCAGTACAAGTGTCCTCAATGCCCGAGGTCTTATTCCCATAACTCAGCACTGCTGAGACACCTCGAGTTCCACAGCGAAGAGCATCCATATAAATGCGAAGACTGTGCCATGCCATTTGCCAACAAATGTACACTCCAGCTACATAGTCGAATACATACTGGCGAACGTCCATTCAAGTGTTCCCAGTGCCCAAAGGCATTCTTTGCCAAGTCGAAGCTAGAGACTCACGTACTCTCCCACACCGGAGAGCGTCCGTATAAATGTCAAGATTGTGATAGAGGCTTTGTCACAGCATCGAACCTAAAACGTCACTCTATAAATATACATAAATTATGTTAATAATACATTATTTCAACTAAATGTCTGTTGCTCGAACTGTATTCACTTAATATCGGTGAGTGTTATCGATAAATCTCGCTGTCGTTACCGATAATTGAAGAATGCCATTGTACAAATTTAGTTTAAGTTAACGTTTAGCATTGATAGACTATGGACAATGCGTTACATGTAACCTGACTAAAGTATAATACCCTCGGAAGAGTATAAACAAAAACAAAAACAACAAAACCAGAATGCAGCGGAAAATTCAAATCAATTTAATGCGAACCGCAACCAAGTTCCTAACAATTCGCATAAATCTAATGAAATGTTTCTGCAGCATTTGAAGGGGGCTTCCTCTCTGTCCCTGCCCCTGTTTTCCCCCCGCAGTAGCTGCATAATTTACCAATTTAGTTGCATTTCCCAGTAGATTGTTGCAACCAGAGTCAGAGGCAACAGAAACGAGTACATTGACTCTCATTAAGCCCTACAAGTGTTGTGCAGTTTAACATCGCTACAACGAATTTATATAAGTGATCTCTTGTTTATGAATATCATCATGTTGCTTCCTGCGTTCATTATAATGCTGTTTGACTGTATCAGCCGTGCAATTAAAGTGCTTAAAATCCATGAAATTACCCGGCACAAGCGCTATGTGTGTCTCGGAACTACCTATATCATTAAAGTACAAGTAGTCCGTTCACATACCATTGTTCTTTGGGCCCAGCAGCAAAGGAACGCAACTATTTATGAGATCTCTCAACGGAATACAGACTTCTAAAACATAATTACTTTTAAGTCTATTTAGTTAACTCTAGTTAAATTTTTGTGTTCTTTGCAAATAATCTTAAGAAAGATGACATATATAACTGAGCTTATCATTTGCTAGTCCACAACTCGAAAATATAGAATATTATTATTTAACTTGAGGTTATTTAGTATAGTAAAAGCTTTGTTAATTGACGAAGAATGAAATTGGTAAATACAATACAAGAAACATGAACGTATCTTTCTGCTTGCTTAGAACACCTTTCATTATTCTGACTTACAGGGTATGTGTGTCAATTGCACACATGTAACTGCTAGACAAAGTAACCCCAGTTGCAACCCCAAAATGCTGTTGCTGCACGTAGGGGAGCTTCGTTTTGTGGCATCTGCCGCGCATGCGCACGACAAGCGTCCGCCAATTGTCAGTTGACATTTGGTAAATTGTTTTTGCGGTAATAGCAGAAGGGGTATTGTTGAGGAAATGCCAAATGGAACCAGGCGCACTTGTTGCTTAAGTGTGTATGGTTGTGTGTGTGTGTGTGGGCACAACAACTGTTCATAATTTGCGCCATGTGCCAAGGGATCTTGTTTTTTTCGAGGGTTGCACATATTTGCATAGCAGCTGCAACTGGCACAACGTCAAGTTGCCCGCTTACAAAATTCCCATGACACTGGTCGAAAGTTCAAGCAACGAAGAGTTCAAAGTTTGTGCCACACGATAAGGCGGCATCGGCAACAGAGTCAACGTGGGCTGTGGCCCGTGGTCTGTGGTCTGTGGTCTGTGTGCCCCTGCACCTCCAGACTGTGCGTCGTTGCAGCTGGCAGCAGCCCACGCGGCAACAGAACCTGGCAAAACTCAGCACACACTCCAAAATAATGCAAAACGAAGCTTGGCAAAGCAAAGAATAAATACTCTAACAAATATATAGAAAATATTAGCTACGTTATGTTAAATTTCAATAGTAATTGTAGTTGAATTCCCCAATTGAAAGGGTATAAGCATAGGAAATAAGAAATAATGCATAATGCTGCAGCTTTTTTTGATTTGCAATAAATAAGCGAGAAGAGAAATAGGGAAAATATCATGCAAAGTTTCGTATTGAGTGTTTGTCAAGTGGGTTTTCGAATGGAAGCCCAGACACAGAGACAGACACAGACCGTGCGGCTGCGCTTGTAATCCACTTTACGACGACCGGACGTGGTTCTTGTTGGCGTCGTCATCATCATCGTCATTGCAGTTCCCACTCACAAGCCGAACGGCAGAGAAACAGGAATTGTGACTGCAAATAGGACGTTGAATGCCTCACAAATTTCTCAGAGTTACAGCAGTCTGTTCTCTTCTGTTCTGTTCTAAACTGGCAAGACAGAGTCAGCAATGCGTTGGGCATCAAGTTATTGAATCCCTATAGATGAGCAATATGCTAATCGTAGCTTTGATACATCTACCAAGTCTGCAGCAGAAAAGAGGGGGAAGAAAGTCAAGAATGAGTCAAGAGTTTAGAGAAGATCTTTATGCTTTTAATAGTTTACAATTTCAGCAGCCAATTATAATAATTAACAACAATATTTACAACTTTGTTCAACTGCAAATCTGAAATTTACTTGGCTTCTTTCTCGATCCTCAACTGCGTTGACAACGCATCGCAGAAATGAAACTCTCAAATTGACTGCAACTTGCAACAGCCAGCAACGAAATTGCTGCAGATTGTTGCACACATTTTTACATAATATTGACACAGATTGACAAAGTGCTAATAGAAATAATAAAGCAAACGTTCGAATTAAATCAATTAACAAAAGCACAAGACAGACAAGAGAAGAATGCCTCTGATTGCCTCTTGGCATTGATCATTGACAAGACAGCGGGGGGAACAGTGGGCAGCAGGTGCAGTTACTACTGTGATGAAAAAGATAAATGCAAGATATCGACAAAGACAACAGAGATACAGATACACAAGAAGCACAGATTGGCAGTCCCCCTCCCCCGAGTACGGGGGAACCACAAAACGACATTTAATTGACAGTCACAATTTATGCAAACGGCCGCAAACTGAAAAAAAAGAAACTGCAAATAAATAAATGCAGCTCACTGTAAATTGTAATTGTGTCTGTTAAGCGTGGAAATTGCTTTGACTTGGACCATACAAATGTATATAAAAGTAAATAGAAAACAGGAAAAAAACTGAAATAAATTTGCAAGTCTCAAAATTGCATTCAATTAAGCCACAGCTCCAATAAAGTGCTGTTAGTTATGGCATTGTTGCTTTGTTCATTAGCCTAAAATGTTTACTGTGTATTCCCAATCGAATAATTATTATGGTAGTTAATTGTTAACGCAAATAAATAAAATCTATTAAAGTATTGCTTTAGCTTGTTAATTAGAAATATTCTCAAGTTTTAGAACTATCACATAATAAATATAAACTTTAATTATGCCAGCTGCAATTGTCAGTAATACTAAACGAACATAATAAGTTTATTATGTTATATATATTATATTATATTTTTTATTGTTATACTTAAATCATTATTCTGTATTATTAGCTACAGTTCAGTGTTATTCCATTTATCTTAGCTATGTATTTACTTAAGTTGCAACAATTACTTCTTCTTGCATTGAATACCACATTAATTGTAAGCATTTCTGACAAAACTATTACCGCAATCATTATAAATATATTTATATAAATTGTTTCTGTTTGCATTTGTTACTTGCAGATCTTCAATCAATACGACGGCTCTTGGAACACGATGCCAGCGGCTCAGTGTGCCCCTCGTGCCGCATCTCCTTCGATAAGGGCAAGCGACGGAAACTGATCGACACCTGTGGACACGAACGTTGCTATTCCTGCATGTTCCGCAACGATCAGTGCCCCATGTGCATGAACAGCTCGCTGAAAGGTGAGTACAAGTCACTCCCCCTCTGTACCCTCTGTAACCACTGTACGGCCTGTCTGCCGTATCTCTGGGATATGCCGTATAAGGCATACAAATATTTGTGTACAACTGGCAACTGGCTGAAGTTGTGGCAACCCTCAAAGCCTGATTGCAAGGTGTTGCTTTGAGTGTTTTTTCTTCCTCTTCTTCGTGTTTTTTCCATCATGTTTTCTTCGTTTTTTTTTAATCGCGGAATTTGCCATTTAGGAATATCTTTGTTTTTATGATTTCCTTTCAATTTGTTCGCCAAATACTTTGAGCAGGGGAAAATAGCTTTAAAATTACTGCAAATTGCTGTCTTCTTTCTTTCTTAAGCGCTTGACTAACTAATGTGCAGTTAAATAGTGAGTAATACTATTATATTTTGTGGTATGTAAATTGTAGCTTAACTTGTTATTAGTTATTGTCAGAGATTCGCAATGTTGATCTTGATGATTTTATAAATTCTATTTGCTCTCCTAAAGAGTTAATATTAGTTCATAAAAAGATTAAATATATTATTAAATATTATATTTATTTCTCGTAAATTCTTATTACTATTTAATGCTGCTCTTGTCGCATTCTTTAATATTATTTATACTATTTATATAGTATATTTATTAAATTTTAGCTTCCTTAAATTGCAACTTTGAACTTTTGAACCTTTCTCAATCTCTGGCGTAATTTATGCGTAAATTCAGTTACTGAGACAACAAGCGAAACACCTTCAGTGGCACTTGAAGAACACATAGTCTAATTGATAGCTACTTCACAATAAAAAGGGCTCAGAAGCACTATGAAGTTGCAAACTCATTGCCCTACCACTCGCTCGAACTGTATCACTTAATTAGCTATGCTAATAAGCTAAGACCCTACCACTTTAGGCACCTGGTCGGTACCGGTACCAGCAACAAGTACACGATTCGTAGAGCACAGTATGCCATCAACATAAATAAAGCGAGGACAGTAACCAATTGCCAGCTCATAAATTCACACAACACAACGACACACAACAACACACAGCGACACACACGACACACACTGTACGATGGGCAGCTAGTTAATAAATTCAGTTGGCATGTTGGGCGTGCACAGTGGAACCAAATGAAAACTGAAAAGGAACAAAAATCCGTTCATTACTTTCAATTTTCATGGGCAATGGAGCAACGGTACATCGCATTGTGGCTGCGCTTTGTCTGCTACTTTATGAAGTTACCCGAAACAACAAATTCCCCCCTCTTTACCCCTTCTTAGCCAAGCGGCAGCTCGTCTACCCGCTGCAAACGTAGTTTGCATGCCAAATGACACACAACGCACAACAATTGGCATATAAATTGAACAACAAACGTTGCGACTTATAATAACAAATGTAAATGGACTTCTGGCATGGCGATATGTAATAGTAGTGATAGGAGTAGTAGTAGTAGTAGTAGTAGTAGTAGTACGTGTACATACATTTACTGGGTTTCTAAAGGGGAGTTGATCAGACAAACGATCTGGCGAACAGTCGTTGCCACAATCGATGCACTTGAGTTGGCAAAATGTCAAACAAAGGCATTCGATTGAAGGCAGAATAAATAAATAGATGTTTAGATCTATATAGGGAACTATTCTATAAAGCAGTCGAAACTAAGCAACTTACTCAGTTGAATATAAATTGAGAGCTACAAGAATGTAGTTATTATAAATATTCTAATATTATTCTATCTCTTCTAAGAGAATATTCTTATATACTAATTAAGTCTAACAATAGACAGCTTCTGCTTTTATATAAAAGTCAAAGCAAATGTTTTAATTAATTAATTTACTAAATATGATTGACAATTGCCAGAACTCCTAGCTTACTTCTTAATTAATTTCAAATATAGAGAAAGACTTATAGTTAATTTAAGCATAGTTAAGATAGTTCATCTAACAGAAATTGTACTCAAAACATATTGTAAAGTAATGTAATGTAATAATATGTAATGTAATAATAATATACTCTAAACATATTGTAAAGTAATGTAATAATAATATGCATAAAGTATAAATTGCGTTGATTGCATTATTGAAGTGTTATAGACTTGATTACTTACAGTTTACATCAATTTATGTTTGTATCTTTCTTTTACATCACACGCACACACCCACACACACACACGCACACACAGATGTTGATGGCGCCAATGCTCAGGGCTATGACACCGGCATCGGGGGCTCCACATCGACAATTGTCAGTCCCCTCGGCTCACCGCAGCCCCAGTTGAGATCCCATGCACAGAGGAACGCGGCTTTGGCGCGTTATATGCAGGTGAGTGCGTACTTTAAGATACAAAGATACTCAGATACTCAGTTACTCAGTTACTCAGTTACAACAGTTACAACAGCTATTACAGTTACAAATGACTCTGCGGAGGCGCATTTGTCTCTGTGTTTACCTTAATGACTACTTGATTATGCCTCTCCGACTCCAGCAGATCTATAGAAATGGTAAAAAAGTAGAGAATCAAAGCGGCAAAGAAGACAGAAAGCAACCACAAAGCGTCGATGCGACTTTTGTTATAACCAACTCTCATTTCCGTTGGATGGCGCCACTGTTATCCGTAACGCTTTGACACATTTGTTCCCTATCAGACGTAGGCGAGAGGCGTCGCCCCAGCACCGTTAATTGGCCATTGTCTGGTGGTCTGCGGGGGAGGCGCCTTATGGTGCCCAGATCGTAAAACATTTGATTTGCTTTTAATCAAGCCATAAGCGAGTGTCAACCAATTTGTTTGATGATAATCCAATAGGAACCCAACGATTTGCATATTTTAACAACTTCTTTGGGTGGTATTGTGTTTCGTATCAGTGAATGTGTGTGTAATCTAGGTTTATTCGCTGTTAAGTCTACTTTTATTACTGAATCTCTGAGTATAGAATAGAATAACTAGAGAATTATGCTTTCACAGCTCCAGTTAAAGCATTAAGTGGTGTCTCCAGTCAATTTTCATTTGCATAAACAGAACTAAACACATTTTACTCTAAATAGCATATTTAATCTCTAGCGAAATGAGTATTTTGTTTGGGTAAAAGTAGTTGAGTAATGTCTGTTTAAAATATTTATAGAAACATCAATAATTTCTGCGAATTAATATCTCCAATAAGAGGTATTTATGTATACATATTTGTGTTATATATCTATATAAATAATTTGTAGTCTATAAAGAAAAGAAAGTCCACACTCAGAAATAACTTTTACAAGCACTTGAACTGACATGGTAAACTTTCGCAGCAGAAATCATGGAAGAAAAAAAAACTAATTAGAAATCAATTTACACGTCGGATTTAAGTTTTAATTTGTGTTTCTCTGCATATATTATTAAATGTAACTTTTGTTTGTTTGTCCCGCTGTCCTTTTGAATGTCGGCTCAAAGTCGGTTCACTACATACCCGGGGATATGTTCAATTCGTTGTCATGTCCGACATTTGGCACATTTTATGTTTGCTTATGCGAGCATTAACAGTCTTAAGTGAAATCCCATGTCACGTGTCAGAGAGTGAGCCACAAAGCAGAGAAACAACCAAAAAGTGCTACACGAAATTGAAAATTGAAACTGAAAATTGAAATCAATTGGGAATCGTTGCAATTGAAATAAATATCAAGTCATAAATATGCTGCGAATAAAAAATGAAGAAGAAGTAAAACAGTTTTCGGCTTAGAAAGCCGAAGAAGAGCTGAAGCTGAAGTTGAAGTTGAAGCTGGAGGAGCTGCTGGAGCCGCTGGAGCTGGTGGAGCTGTCAGCTCGTCCGGCCACTTGAAGCAACTGCCTGACCCAATTTCCCGGCTTGGCATCTTCGCTGGCAAACTGTCAGTTCAGCCATTTGACAGTCGCTTTTTGAGAGATACACAAGCGCAGATATGAGATACGCTATGGCTTTGTATCTCCCTCTCTCTCTCTCTCGCTCTCGCTCTCACTCACTCGCTAGCTACCATTTGGGTATGTGGTATTGGGTACCCGGTACTCGGTAACTAGTAACTGTTAACTGGTATCTGTGATGGCAATCTGACTGCAACGTCTGGCGGCGCCCCACCAATTGAATCTTTTGCGCCGTTTTGGCGTATTTAAAGTGACATTCGCTGACAGTTGAACTGCAACTCCCCAGTTGCCCCCCCCCACCTTTCCCAAATTGCTCCCCATTGCCGCTCCACTGAGCCCAGAAAATATGATGGTAATCTTCGCAAGCAGGAAGACGCCATGCAGTTGAAAGCAAATTCAATTAATTACCTGGAAAGTGATTGCTGTAATTGTTTTGTAGATTCGAAACTCTGCAGTTGACATTTGACCTTTGGTTGGGATAACTGCACAGTAAGCTCTTTTATTTGATATCATATTATATATAGTGTTGTACTGCTGAAATGTTTAATTAATTAATATTACAACATATTCTAGCCACAAATAGCAGAAAAGTGTTGAATTTTAATATTTGTTTACTCTTTTATTGCTAACTGAATTGTCTTGCCCATTCCTTAGAAATATTTGAAAGAAAAGCTGTCGCGTTTGTCATAGTTTTGACAACAGCTGTATTCTTTATTCAATTTGATCTTTCTGATGCTAAACAAAGCCAACAATTGTTAGCCAAGTGTGAAGTAAAGAAGGTTTTATGGCCCATTTCTATTGATAGTCAATGCTGCAATCATAAAAAATGTCTAACACCTCGCGCCAGTCTATAAACGGAATACAATTAGATCTATGGACAACAAGTTGAAATTAAAAGAAGAAACTTTCATTTCGAGTTGATTTGAGGCGATTTGATTTGATGATGTGCCCGGAAAAAGTTGAAGCTGAAGATGAAGATGAAGTTGAAGTTGAAGTTGCACATTGATGTGGCAATTGAATTGAATCGAATTGAGTTTATGGCTGACCAAAGACCATAAGGAGAACGCAGACGCAGAGGCTTGACTCAATGAGTTATCATTGTCTTTGGCAAGTGGAGCAAGTGGAGCAACTGGTTGGCTTTTCTCCTTATACGAGTACGAGTCCGAGTCCGAGTCCGAGTAAGAGATATGGTTACGGTTATACTTTGTATATCGGAAGTGTGTCAGCGATTGGCAACAAGCACTTTACATAACTTTAAGCTAGCAAACTGTGTAGCTGTGTAGCTGTGTATCTGCTGTGTATCTAACTGAGCGGAGTCCGAGCCGAAACCAGAAGTCGTTTAACCAATTACTGGGGCGTGTGGCATGAGAACTGTCATTAGATTAAGTGGCAGGCAACCTGTGCAACAAGCCTCCTCCTTCTCTCTCTTTCTCTATATCTACTTTAGCTAATTATCGTTTGGAAATCGTGTTATTAGCTGCTGCTGCACCACCAACAAAATTAACAAACCACCAAAGATTTCTGATTGACACGCGCAGGCGACAAATCAACTCGTGTCTGCGATTCAAATTCAAATAGTTTGCATTAAAAATGCCATAAAAGTCGCATTGAAACCATTTTAAGTTTCCTATTTTTTTCCCCCTTTTTTTGGTCACATTCGAAAGCAAATGCCATGCGATTTTTATCTCGCATGCAATTTAGTTTTAGTAGCAGCAGCAGCAGCAACAAATATGGCGTTAATTATCCCACAATTTCGATAGCATCACGTATCCATGATTAACAAAAAACGCAATCAATCAATTGCTGTAACGCTGTATCTTTTACTCGCAGCTATGCCAAACATTGTAATTGGTATTCGCTTTGAATTACTAAAGTTGTTGTAGTTCATGTTGTAGTTGTAGTTGTAGTTGCAGTTGTTGTTGCAGTTGCAGTTACAGTTGATTTTGTAGTTGTAGTTGTAGTTGTTTTTCATTCATTTTATAAGATTTATGTCGTCGTCTTTAGCGAGCCTCACACCTGCGCAAACTCAGCCAGAGACGAGCTCAATTGACACCTATTTTTTGCTGTTGTTGAACAACCAGCAACTGGGCAATCAATCAATTCGGATTTCACTAGGCATTAAATTAACTGGATATATATATATATATATAGATATGCAAAGGCATATTTAATCCAAGCTTGCTAATAATTATCATATTTTCAAGTTCATCAGAATAATGTAGATCGTATGATTACTCGCAATCAGATTCCATCTGGTTTATTAGTTATAACTTCGATTGAACTTTGTTTGCTTCACAATCCCAATTTAAGCAGAGTTTTAAAATGCTACACTTTCCCTTTCAATGAACAGTCAAACACTTAGTCACACCTCAGCGAACAATAACTGCAATCAGACAGAGCACAACAACAAGCAGTTTAGCACTAATCAATCAAATATCGACAATGCGCGCTACGCTCGCTTGGCTGAGCAGCGCCACCTGGCGGTCGGTATGTGCGGACCTCTAATTAACACGACAACAGGCAATTTATCAATTTTTATTGATAGAACCTGCAAAAAGAATGAGCTGCACACTAATTAGTTGCACTGATACTTAAGTATTTGTGTGCTGGCCAATTGTAAATGGCAAGAATGGATAGCCCCGTCGGGCAACTGTGTCGCTCCCCCCCGCTTCGCACTCTCTTCTAATTGCCAGCTGCTTGTTGTTTATGTTAGTGCACTCGCGTGCAGTATGCAAATGAGAAAAGCACAACGATAAATATCGCACGGCAAGCGAGCACAGAGAGTCTCCAGTCTCCAGTCGTTGCTCTGAAGTCTACACTCTATAGTCAACAGCCTTCGACTCTACCCCTCTAAAGCACCCTGCAGCTTTTGCGGGTCCGCTAATCAACGTGAATTGTTGAAAATTGTTTATTAAGTAGCACAAAATATGTTCACCTGCTGCATATTTTGACATTTATTGTGATCGCTTTGGCTGCTAGGGAATTACTGTGGGATATTGCAATATAATGATTTCTAAATAATATAATTAAATATTTAATTGATTCAATAAATAAGTAAAAGTCGAATTATTACTCATTATGGAATCTTATCTAGATCTTTGATAGTTTCAACGATTTCTATGTAATTTGTCTAAAAAATATTCAATAATATTTTCAATTTATGCCGAATGAAATCGATTAAAACAGATTGCAATTTGAGCGAATGAAACACGCCCACGTCAAATTGACTGAAATTAACTTGAGTTGGGGGTAAACTCGGTCAAAAGGCTGTTCAGATTGCTGCTTAAAACAAATTACATGTCTTATCTTTATTGGCCTAAATTTCAATTGGCCAACAAGTAAATTAAAGCCTGCCATGAAAATGCAATTAATGATAAAAACAAAAAGCCACCAACGAACCACTCAAAAATTTTATATATGTTTTAAAAAGAAAAGAAAGTTGGCCTGCAACCGTCACAATCAAGGGCTAAAACGACGGCGAGATGGTTAAAAAAAAATGAAAATAAAAAATAAATACAATGATATCAAGGCACAATCCACATGTCAGCGAAAGATGAAAACATTTGCCAAAAGGTTTGTTATGTAAACTGCATAAAACACAACGAAAGAAAGACAAGAATCAACAATTAAAAATACAAAGTGAACCTTAAATACCCTAAGAAAATGTGAATAGGCTATGAAGATCCATTAGATCAATTGTTTTTTCTGTGGCAGCTTTGTTCGATGTTGATAAAACTTGAGTTTGGTTAAAGTATTTGAAACAACAGCTGCAATTCCGATTGATCAAGTCTCATTACACACGGCTACTCATAATCCAGGTACTCCCTTGCAAGTGTATAAAATATAAATTAATCATTTAGTCGGGCGTAGAAAGAGCGCAGCAGATGGAACACACCTACCGAACAATCGGAGGGAAAATAAAGAAAAAAACTTGGGCAGGGCAAGAGCTTTGACTGAAATTAATTTGCCTGCCCAGCAAGATGAATGGCAACTTGGCGAAAGGTGTCTTACGCTGGCCCCTCGGGGGGTTCAGGCGGGACTCAACGGATGCCGAGGAAGTGCAAAAAGCATAAAAAATGCTGACACCTTTAGATAAGACTTGGCGATAAGTTCAGAGTTGCTTTCGAATGTGCCACAATCGATAGAATATCGATATCGATGAGACTACTTCTGGATCGAAAGCTGTATGCAAATTAAAGTAAGATTGAAAGGCAAGAAAACTATGGAAGATAACGTAGATCTCTCTCTTTCTCTCTTTCTCTCTCTCTCTCTCCCTTTCTCTTCCAACACTAATTAATATGTAACTCGTTTAATGCTCGCTGATTAAAATTTACGCAATATTTTCATGTTGATTGATTGAAGAAAAGGTGCCGACAAATGGCTCACACACTCACACACACACACACACTCTCACACAACAATTTGTATTGTTTTCAATGGCAAACAGGAAAGGAAAATCAATGAAATTAAACGCATTTAATTTACTCGTTTTGTTGTTGCTTTCATTCGCACTTTATAGACTTTGTAGACACTAGACCCAAAGACAAACTCTAGGAAAATGTAAACCTTCGCAATCAACACGAATGTTGTTGTTGACGTTGATCCCCCCGCTGCCAAAAATTTCCATTGAAATTGTTTTTATCGCCGCTTAGCTTCGTTTTGTGGGCTTTCACTTTCTAGGCCCAGTTACCAATGTAAACAAAACTGTTGCCAAGGGCTTTTAATGCTGGGCCCAAAATCACGACGATGCTTTTGCATTTTATTTGTTGTTGTTTATTTTGCTTTGATTGCGAGTGAAGTGTGCCGGTGACGCAACTGAGGCTAATGAATGAACGTTTTTAGAGTATTACGTCAATTAATTCTGGAAAATAAAAACGAAATAATATACTAAAAAGAAGTAGTAATAGTTCTTAAAGAAAGTTGTTGTTAATGCTAACTATAAATAACTAAGAAAATACGTTTATCAATTAAAGTAAAAAGCTCTATTTAGATGAATCTGTATAGAATTTTGTTAAGGACATTTGAATTCTGAGAATTTTAAATACTATTATATACGATATGCTATTATCTTTAAGGATCATGTATAAGAACGGAGTGCTTAACATGTATTTCTTTGGGCTTTTGTCAGACATGCTACTAAAACTTGTACTTCAATTACAACTTTGTCTTGGTTTTCCTTTGAAACTAATCATGTAATGGATGTAGAACAAAGCGGTCAAGTGTGCTTAGGTTTTTAAGCATAATGCCCCATAAGTCAATTGTGAAACTCTCACCGATAATTGCAACCTAAGAGATTAGTAATGCTTAAGACTTAGGCTCCAGTGCCTTTGGGGGCCGTAGCATTGTGTGCTGCACTCGTATGTGCATATGTGCATGTAGTTATGACTGTAGTCGAGTGTTGGTGTAGTCTAGTGGTAAATTTGGCATGCCAAGCACGTTTTACACACTTGATGAGATGCAGAGTGCAGAAAAGAAACCCAACAGGGTCATAAATGCACTGGCCGCGGCATTAGAAAGCTGCAACAGAGCGAATGGTAATGGGAATTGGGTATGGGTATGAGTATGGGTATGAGTATGAGTATGAGTATGAGTATGGGTATGAAAATGGGATGAGGAATGGCCAGTGCAATAGGTTGTAATGCTCAACTTGTTCTCGTTACGTGCATGACTCATGGAGAGCACAAAGAGTGCAAGATCGTTTGGGGTTATGTGTTGGGATTCAATGGATGAAATTTGGATGGCTACAGCGAGCATTTCACTTTTGGGGGAAATCAATAATTCACACACACTCTCTCACGCTCCAATCAAACGAAAATGCTCAACAATAACAACAATTGAAAGACAGAGCTATAATTATAACAGACAATGGTACAAATGAACCAATGAAAATATGTTGTTGATTAACGAAAAGTGTTAACAACACTCACACCTACAGCGAGCTGTGCGCCAGTGTTGTTGAGCTTTTGAAAGCTCCACGATTAAGCAGTGCAATGTTGCTGTGGACTGTGAAAGTCGAAGAGATTTGTTCTTCTGTTGCCAATTGAATGCATTATGATCGATCGACTTAAGATTGCCATCGTTGGGATTGTACACTTTCCAAATGCCAAATAAAAAAAAAAACAGAGAGAGAAATATATAAGCGTATAACAACTTAATTTCACTTGGTTAACAAATGCATTTTTAGCATACACATTCAAAGTTATTTTTCTCTGGCCATTTCACCTGGTTAACCAAGCAACCAGTTGATCCCTCTCAATCTTTCTCTCCCTCCAACTCTCTGGCGTTATCTATCTGTTTATCTGGATGTCTTGTTTATCTATTTTGTAGTCTCAGCGAAGCTGGCATGCGAGCCGCTTCCTCAAATATAAATCGCACACTGCATTTGCATGTTGAGAAACAATTTCTCAGGCCTCGTTTGTTGGCTTTAACGCTTAGCTTAGGCCGCCTTTGATATATGCCACATGACGATGGTCATAATATTTTTGCGCAATTCGGTTGTCGTCGGGCAGCTTTTTAACTCAATTTATCGATCGTTAAATAAATGCATTAACTTCTTCTGTTTTTTTCCCCTCACTACTTTTTTTTTTGCATTTGGCTCACCAAAACGCGATTTGGCCATGTTGCTTGGCAATTGATTTACTTGCATTCGGTTGAACACAGCCAACACAATATTCGCAGTCTGGCAATTAATTAATAATCAATAAAATGTACTCGCAGCGTGTAATTTTCATCTAATAATCTCATATTTTCCAACTCACTTCGCTGATTAATTCGTTAGATTGTTTAATAATATTATTATATTATAATTATTTAGAATGGCAGTTAAACAGAAAGTAACAGTTGTGCTGCTATTATTATAGAGAATGTAGATAAAATGTAGATGTTATTAGCAGACTGTTAAATATTATTGCATACACTATAACAGATTAACATAATATCTGGAACAGTTGTCATTATGAAGACTGTTACAGACTGTTAATAGCAGCGCATTTACACAGACTGTTAAGTACTGTAAATACAATTGTTTATTTAACTTTTCCCTTCATCTTTATGTCTAAATACTGTTACAGTAAATAGGTTAGTTAACAATTGCGCTGATTTCAACTTAATGTCAACAGTTTGACTTGCTGGCTGCTTTGCTTATACACATTGGACTTATGTAAGATTTGTATCTATAGACGCAAATCATAAAATGAATGCACTCATTAGCTAATGAATGCGATTCAAATGCCCGCTCAGTGCATGTAATTACAATAATCTGTCTACGATTAGGCCAAGCCCAAGTCCATCAGCTGCTTAGCCTCAATTTGCAAACACTTGAGCCCAAAGTTTGGCGTTGATACGGCCACAATTCTGCCTTGATTACAATGTTACAAATGTATCTGTATATATATATATACAGCAAATACGTAAGTATGAATATCTGTTCAAATAATGTTCGCTCCAAATGATTTGGCAATCGAAATTTGATACAAGCAGCGAGTGGAGTGCATAAATTACAAAGCTAAACGCAAGTAATTCTCACAAAAATGAAGAAAAAGCAAATGAAAAAGAACGTAAAACAAATGCATAGTTGTAGAATGCAGGGGTACGATTACGATTACGAATACTTCTGCGAATACGAGTACGATTGCGAATGATCACATTGCACAGGCCCTCTCGCTCCCCACGCGGTCAAAACGCGGCCAAGACACAATGGCCCCAAAGTGGCAAATGGCGGCAACGAAACAGCCAAGTGGGGAGCCCACTTGAAGGGGGTGTCAACAGAAAACGGGCAGAGGAAGAGGAAGAGGGGACCCAGAGAGCTAGGCAATTTTCATTTCAAGCAAAAACAACATCAGCAGCAGCAGCAGCAGCAGCGCAGCAGCATTAACAGCAGCCGTGGGCGGTTTACGAGCGACAATAAACGCGCGCGTTTTGCATGCGTTTTCATGCTGCGCATTCATACGCAAAAGTTTAGTTGAAGTTTATGCAATCTGGAAAATGGAAGCAGCCAGTCAATAAATGTATATAAATATAAATAAATGTAAGCATTAAAATATAGATTAAGTAAACGATAACAGGTAAATGGCCATGGCTATTAATTATATAATGAATTAAATGCTTACGCCATAGCCACATAGAGAGCATCTGTCAGTCGAGCAGCCACGAATATCAAACAACAAGTGCTTGCAGCAGGTCAATTACTTAATTCGTTACAGTTTGATTACTATTGTTATTCGCATAATTGCAGCTTATGTCGCAACTATAACTGTTGATTTGTCATTATAATCATTTAACATATTAGACGTAAACTAGAAGATTGAAAGTCAAAAAGAAAAAGAAGAAAAAAATAGAATCATTGCTTTGCAGTCATCGACAGGCTGTGCAACTATTTTTATGACATTTAAACAATTATTTTTAAACACTTTTCTGTTAGCCATGTTGTTAAAATATCAGTTTATAGTTACTGCAAACTGTGAACTGAAAAGTGCAACGGCAACTGCGGGCCAAGCCCAATCAAATGGCGGCCAAGTCGTTGCCCCAACTGGTGTCAACATGTCTGGGACCGCCAGCTTGCCTCCGATAACTGTTGTTGTTCTTCTCGTGGTTGTTGTGGCTGTTGTGATTGTTGTGATTGTTGTGATTGCTGTTGTTGTTGCACTTACAACGCCCCGCAGCTAAACATGCGCGTATTTATACCCTGTATCTTTTAGCTCGACATTTGGGGTATGCCAGCAAGCTGAACCCTTCCATTGTGTGCTCTACAATACGTTTAAAGGGTATCTGCTAGTCCAACCCGGGCAACTTTCTGACTTGTGCATATTTTGCAGCCGCCACAAAAACTTGCCAAAAAATTATTATGAACCTGTTGTTGTTGGTGTTGTGTGTTGTATGTTGTTGCTGTGGTTGCTGTCGTTGCTGTTGTTGCTTGCTGCTTGTCCAAAAATCGAATCGAATTCTTGAATGAACCATTAATCTTGTTGCCAGCTCTGTCTGCAGCCGGACTCCACCGAGTCGATCATTAAATGGCTGCAGTAATTGCATTGCGGCCTCAGCTTCAGGTTTCTGCCTCTGTTTTAATGCTTTGTATACCCTAACAAAGGGTATGCCAATTGGCATATGCAATATGCATTGCCATCTTTATTAGAAATCTACTTTAATTCTGCGTAATTTCATCTGCTTTTTTGTCCACATCTCAAGTAACTGCTGTCAGTTTAATCAGCATCAAGTACAGTTGCCTAATGAGCTGCGATAGCATTTGTTTATCGCCTGCTTAGAGTATTTCAGCTTCGCTGCATTTGCTTCTGCTTCTTTATTATAATATTTCTTTTTTAATTTGATATTTTTAAGTAAATTAATGCGAGTTTGTCATATTACAATTACTACATCGACCGGCTGGCATTACACCTGCGCTCTGTGGCGGGACGAGAGCCCCTTGGGGGCCCGACAATCCAATTGGTTCTACTCGACATTTTGTGTGTGAAAGGTTTGTCGCATTTGTCTGTGGTTTGGGCGCAGCTTAGGGTTCGACAATTGGTGTGTTGAGGGTTTGTGTAAGTTTGCAAAGTGATCTTTGCGTTCAATTTGATTGTTACTATCGATGCTATGCTTATCGATAGCACATCTAGAGAGGAAACTGTCAAGAATAAGCACAACGAGTGTCTAATCGGTAGAGCTAACAGTTCATACACAATTTGACTATAGAATTTACAAAAATAATTCAATTTGATAGCAGATTCCAGCGTTTTAAGCTAGCTAGATATGACACTATAACTGTTTAGCGATAACCAATTACATTTACTGCAGATATATAAATAATATAGTCAGAACTATCGATGTTAAGCCTAGAATTGCTAATAACTCAAAGCAGCGACTGCATTATCTATAACTACAACTTAGAAATGCAAGAGCAGCTTTCGCCTTATCAAGTGTTATAGTAACTTTAACAAAATACTCACTTAAATGTTACATTTAATAGCGTGCGAATCTCTTAAATAGTTATAGAAATATAATTTCTGTGCTTAGCATTAATAGTTCTGCTAAGTAGAGAGATATTCAGGAGAAACGATCACTAACAGTGACAGCAATGGCAATAGCTGTAAGTTAACATAAGTCTGTAAGTTATCTGTAAGTTAACATAAGTGAGGATTTGTTCACATTTCGGATGATCTTCAATTATGGCAGATTGCAGTGTCACATTGCAACACCTCTCGCAACTAACGAGCACTGCCACTTGAATGATGTTAATGATACTCGTATGTATCAAATCTCCCCGCAACAAAATAACAACAAATTGTGTTGTAGAAAAGTGAAAATCAGCTTTTCAATAGAAATTTTCAATTTGCAATGCAGTTGCACAGCATAATTTGTTAATTAATTTTCCAGCTACAACTTAATCAAAATGATGTGGCCAATTAAAAATGCCACCGCGGGGTGGCCAACGATAACACAGTGGATAACAGTGGACGGTGAAGACAACGACAACAGACAGAGGGAGGGAGGGGCAACAGAGGCAATGAAGAAAAAACAGACCCCGAGCAATGCGAACTAGTTTAAAGAAAGCCTTTCTGCCATAGATAGCAGCGAATCGCAGCGAAACGCAGCGAATCGCAGTGGATCGTAACTAACCGGTACTTAATTACACCAGTCGAGGATCGATAGGTCATTTATCGAGTGTGAGCAATCGATTGGCGTTGAATTGAAGCAACTGTAAAGCAAGTCTCTTCATGGTGCTGAAGTCATCCCAAATCAGGTGGAACTGAGCTGACATGACAGACAGACAGACAGACAAAGTGGGCAGACTGTGGGTAGCTGAAGCATCCGCAGCGGAAGTGGGACGGAAGTGGGAAGTGACATCCGTAGGAGTTGACATTCTTGATACTGAAACGAAGTTAGAACTGTGATCTTTTCTTTTCGTAACATCTCTCTTCTGTCTGCTTTTTGCTTCGTCTGGTCACGTAATATTGTATGCTTATCTTTGACTTTCAATTAAATATTATGTTAGGCAACCAAAACTCAGGCTGCCCCTCAATTACTGCGCCCTGTGCCGCAGCAAACCAATTTCAAGCTATTATCCCACACAATGGGGAACAGGTTCTGAACGCCATATTGCCAAACACGTTTGGGGACTGATCTGCTCTCCTCTCCTCTTCTCTCGTCTGCTCTCGTCTGCTCTTGGGCTTGGAGCCTGTAGGAAACCAACGCAGACACGAAATGATTTGCGCTTCATTAAGACGAAACCCCCAGACAAACATGGAGAACTGTGTCTGGGATGACTAAGGCCTGCAACGGTTCACGGCATGCACTTGACAGTGAAATGGACTTGGACTTCGACTTGGACTTGGACTTGGACTTGGACATTTGGCTGATGTTCGGCCAACGCAGACGATGGCTTGATAAGGCGTAGACTGAAGCGCACGATCGGACGCCAACCTAAGCTCCACTTAATCGCACAGATTGCGACACAAACAGAGAGAGAGAGAGACGAACTGAGAGACAGACAGCTGGACAGGCAGAGCCCAGACTAGGCAGTCAGATGATGCCACAAAGTGTGTCCGTTGCAGCAAGTTCAACACGCCTCAACAATCGCGAGTAGGCTTGACTTGACTTACAGGCTTAATCAATAGTGCAACACTCAGACAACACTAAGAAATGGGCTAGTGAGGCCTTAATAGGTCTCTTGATAGGACGACAGAACTGTTGACAATTCTGCACTTTCATTAACTTCCCACAGGCGTAACATGTGTACATCTTATGCCTTTCTCTTCTTTTGGCTCTCTCGCTCTTCTCTGTCTCGATCTCGATCTCTCCCTCAACTCTCTCTCTCTCTCTTCCTCATTGTATTTCTCTCTCTTTCTGAATCTCTTTTTCATTCCTTCTCTGTCTTTTTATCTCTCTCCCAATCTCTCTCTCTCTTTCACGTTGTATCTCTTTCTTTCTCTCTCTCTCTCTCTCTCCCACTCTCTCTCCCACTCTCTCTCTCTCTCCCACTCTCTCTCTCTCTCTCTCTCTCTCCCAATCTCTCTCTCTCTCTCACTCTCTCTCTCTCTCTCTATCTATCTCTCTATCTCTCTCTCTCTCTCTCTCTACCACTCTTTCCCTCTCTCTTTGTCTCTCTCTCTCTCTCTCTCTATCTCTCTCTCTCTCTCTCTCTCCCACTCTCTCTCTCTCTATCTCTCTATCTCTCTCTCTCTCTATCTCTCTCTCTCTCTCCCACTCTCTCTCTCTCTCTACTTGCTTCTCTCTTTCTATATCCCTGTCTCCCACTCTCTTTCCCTAACTCCCTTTCTCTCTCCCTCTCTCTCTCTCTCCTCTCTCTCTCTCCCTCTCTCTCCCTCAATTTCTCTCTTCTTCTATCATTTCTCCTTAATATTCCCAACATTATTTCTTCTTGCCTTTGAGCCTTGTTGCTGTGCTGCCTAGATCTTTCCCTTTTCTTTGCCCTCTTTTCCTCCCTCTGACTGCTGCCTCATGGCCGCGCCTTGCTGCACTCGGAGTCGACTCCCTGCAGCACAGGTTGCTCAGCTCAGCTCAGCTCAGACATATATGACTAATCGATGTGCAACGCCTTTCTATGCAAGGCTCGCGTTCTCTTTGATGGGCCCTGGTGCGGTGGTGTGCCACCAATTGTGGCATGTGCCACATGCAACTTTCATCGTTGATAAACAATATTGAACTGAAGCCAACTCATTTCTCTGCTCTTCATTTGCTTTATGTACTTGCAGCAACATCGCCAGGAATCGCAGTCACCGGATTATCACCGTTATGCGAGCATTGGGAAACTGCCCCGTGCGGTGGCAGGCAACGGCAACGGCAATGGCAATGGGTTTGTTGGCAACACACACACCGTCACCGTCGACATACACCAACACCAACATCAGCAGCAGCAGCAGCACAGCAACAATGCAATTGGCAAGCAACAAACGAACATAAGCAACTCTGGCAACTCTGGCAACTGCGGCAACTCTGGCAACAACAACATCAGCCACAACAACCTGCACTTGCCATACAGCGAGTTGCATGCCACACCATCATTTGCCACGCCCCCAACGCGTCGGCGTTTCTTCAACCACAAGAACCTACGCAGCGCCCTCACCGGACACCGACGCACTGCCTCCAACGGCGGTTGTCCCCTGGACACGGCATCTATATTATCTGGCGGTAAGTTGAGCTGTCAATCTATTGTACTCATGATACTCTGGTGTTGGGTGGCAACAAGAGTTTAAGATCCCTAGCTATCCCAAGCATCCCAAGCATCACTGCTCCCACTCACCTCAGTTTGTCATCAACTTCATCATTCAGATCATCAACGGGGCAAGGAGACAAATGCCTTGAATACCTCCACCTGCTCGGACTCGGCGGTCACGCGACGTCGTCGTAAGAACGTTAGCAACAACAACCTGAAGACCTCAGCGGAACATGGGGCCAACAGTGAGAATCGGCTCAATCGCCTCAGTTTGGCTGGAACATCCATCAAGTGCTTGATCAAATCCCTTTGGAGTGTCAACTCCTCCAATTCCAGCGATGCGGGACTCAATCATCTTGCAGGCATGGCCTACACTTTTCCCCCTCGCACTCCTCGTCTAAGCATGCAATTCATTGTTCTTGTTATTTGGTTGTTAACTTTAGCTTGAGTGTGAGAATTGTTTGTCTGAGAAAAAACAGCAGAAATCAATTGTCAACTTTAATTACGAATGTTACATTTAATAGTTAACTTTAACATGTAGTTGTCGTTCTTAATTTAAATCAAATTATCTTTCTACAATTTATGTTTTAGTAGTCTAGTCTAACTCTGTTTTAAATGTCTCAAAATACGCTATGAAGTGTGCAGAAGTCAAAGCTGTTATTGAAATTGAAGAGAAAAGTAACTTGACGCTGTTAACCTGCTGCTCTTGATTTGGCGCTGTTAATTTGCTGCTGCTCTTTGTCGCTCTTGACTTGACGCTGTTAATTTGCTGCTGTTTATTTGCTGGTCTCGCTGCTCTTGACTTGCAGCTGCTAAGTTGCTGCTCTTGACTTGCAGCTGCTAACTTGCTGCTCTTGACATGCAGCTGTTAAGTTGCTGCTGTTAACTGTCAGTGTTAACTTGCTGCTCTTGACTTGCAGCTGTTAACTCGCTGCTCTTGACATGCAGCTGTTAAGTTGCTGCTGCTAACTTGCTGCTCTTGACATGCAGCTGTTAAGTTGCTGCTGTTAATTGCCAGTGTTAACTCGCTGCTCTTGACTTGCAGCTGTTAACTTGCTGATCTTGCCTTGCAGCTGCTAACTTCCCGCTGTTAAGTTGACTCTGTTTACTGCTGCTGTTAATTTCACGCTGTTCATATAACTTGAAGCGTTCCTAACGCATTCTCATCGCTCGTTGAGGATCATAGCGCTAACCCAAACTCAGCATGTTGTTGTACAAGTATTAATGATTCCTCCTTTAACTGCCGCACTACTTACACCACCCCCTCTCGTCTCTGTTCTCCCTCCACAGGCAGCGACACCTTGGGCATTGAGCATCACGCTCACTCGCTGCTCAACGAGAAGCAGCAGAAGGATCAGCTGCGCGCTCGTCTCGGACTCTTGCTGAACGACAACAACAACTGCAGCAGCAGCAGCAGCGATCACAATGGCAACTCGACGAGCACCACAAGCAGTGGTGCTGGTGGCACCACCAACATAAGCAGCAGCACCACTGCGAACAGCAGCAGCTCCTCCCAGAACATCAGTCCGGAGCAGACGTTGGCCTGCGGCGTCCTCAGTGGCAGCCAACTGTCGGTGGCCACCTGCACCACCAAGGAGGATGCCCTCAGTCTGTGCAGTAAGTTCAAAATGGGCTGCTCGATGCAGGAACATGCCTACGAGGCACTGCCTCTGGCTAAGGCACGGAAGGGCGCCACGCGACGCTCCACACGTGGCCAGCAGTTGCCTGCTTCCGGCGCGGGAGCAGCGGGGGGCAGCAACGCTTCGGCTGCAGCTGGAGTGGGTGCAAGTGTGGCGGGTGGTGCGGTGAGCAAGCGGGCAGCAGCAGCCGCCGCCTTGGCAGCGGTGCAGTTGGCACTGAAGCCACTGTTCTTTGAGGTGCCGTTGCAGGAGCCAGATCCTCCGTATGTGGGACGCCAATGGTTGGTGCAGCAGCTGTCGAATATTCTGCTGGGCACGGATACGCGGGTGGTGCTCATCAATGGACAGCCGGGCACGGGGAAGACGGCGTTCTGCCTGCAGCTGGTGGAGTACTCGTGCTTTGGTCGTCGCCGGATGCAGCAGCAGCAGGAGCAGGATGCGGATGCCATCTACAGTCAGCTGGGTGCGCAGAATGAGCGCATGCGGGGATTGGCCTCCCACATGGTGGGCTATCACTTCTGCCAGGCGGACGCGAATCTCACCTGCCAGGTGCCGGACTTTGTGCACTCCCTGGCGGCGCAGCTCTGCCAGGCCCCACAGCTGACCTCGTATCGGGATTATCTGCTCTCGGAGCCGTATCTGCAGGACATCCTGAGTGTGAGGGAGTGCATCGCCGATGCGGAGCGTGTGATGCGCTTGGCCATCCTGGAGCCACTGGCTCAGCTGCATCGGGCGGGAAAGATACCCGCCAAGGTGGCTGTCATCCTGGTGGATGCACTCTGCGAGGCGGAATACCATCGTCCCGATCATGGCCATACCATTGCCAGCTTCCTGGCCCAGCTCACGCCACACTTTCCCGCCTGGCTCAAGCTGGTGGCCACGGTGCGCACCCAGATGCTGGAGCTGGTGAAGGCGCCCAGCTACACGCAGCTCACCTTGGACAGCTGGGCGAGCAGCCAGACCCTGCAGCAGGACATGCTGGACTACATCAATGGCCGCATCTCCCATTGCCCAGAGATACAGCACAACATTGGCGGCACCTTGGCCCAGTCCCAGGTGAAGTTCGTGACGCATCTGCAGACGCTGAGTCGCGGCTCGATGCTGTATGCCAAGCTCATTCTGGATCTGATCTCGCGTGGCCAGCTGGTGGTCAAGTCGTCCAGCTACAAGGTGCTGCCCGTTTCCCTAGCTCAGATCTTCTTGCTCCACTTCAATCTGAGGTTTCCCACGTCGCGTAGCTTCGACCAGACGGCGCCCATCTTGAATGTCTGCCTGGCTGCCCTGTATCCACTGACGCTGGACGAGATCTACTACAGCATGGAGGCACTGCATCATGGCCAGGAGCCCCTGAGCTGGCCACAGTTCATGCAGCGCTTCAAGCTCTTGGATGGCTTCCTCATCAAGCGCCTGGACAACACCTACATGTTCTTCCACAGCTCACTCCGCGAGTGGCTGATGCGCCGCGACGAGGGCGAGTCCAGCAAATTCCTCTGCGATGCGCGACTCGGCCATGCGGGCATTGCCTTCCGGCTGTCCCGCCTCCAGGCGCCGTTGCAGCCCCAGCTCACCCTCGAGCTGGGCCACCACATGCTCAAGGCGCATCTGTATAGCAGCAGCCAGGCCGCGCTCTCCCCGAGGGATCTGCAATCCTATTGGCTGGCTGGCGCTGCGGACAACATCTCTGCCGCCCTGGGCGCACTGCGCAACGTCTACAGTCCCAATGTGAAGGTGTCCCGCCTGGTGCTGCTCGCTGGCGCCTCTCCAGATCATCGCACCGATTACATGGGAGATGCTCCCATTCTGTGCATTGCCGCCCACGAGGGTATCCTGCCCATGGTGAGTCTGCTGCTGGAGTTTGGCGCCGATGTGGGACTCACCAATAGCCAGGGCTGCACACCGCTCATCCTGGCGGCCATGCGGGGCCACTGCGATGTGGTGCGTCGCCTGGTGGCCGCCGGCAGCAGCTTGGGACAGTTGGATACCACACAGCGCTGTGCCCTGGTGCATGCCGCCCGCATGGGGCACCTCAGTGTGGTGCAATATCTGCTCGCCTGCGACTGGTCGCCACGTGCTCACTCCCAGGACGTGGGCCGATCTCTGGCCCTGCAGCAGGCGCTGATTGGTGCCGCCGCCCAGGCGCATGTGAAGATCCTCGAGGATCTCCTGGACCTCAATGAGCACGAGCAGGACGACCTCAGCGTCAATGTGAACGGCCTGGAGCCGAGCAGCGGGGAACTGGCACTCACGGCTGCTGCTCGACATGGCTGCGTGGATGCCGTGAATATACTGATGTCTCGCGGCGCACAGATCGATGCCAGGAATCGGCAGGGCTATACAGCGTTGTGGCTGGCCGTCAAGGAGGGACACTGGAGCGTCGTGGAGCAGCTGCTGCAACGTGGAGCGCTGCTGGATGAGCCGCTGGGGCAGACCCGCAAGACGCCGCTGATGATTGCCGCCGAGGAGGGACACCTTGAGCTGCTGGAGCTGCTGATAGCGCGGGGTGCTGCTCTGGAGGCCGAGGATCACGAGGGATTCACGGCGCTGAGTTGGGCGTGCCTGCGCGGTCATCTGACGGCGACGAAGTGCCTCATCGAGCACGGCTGCAATCGGCAGCACGAGGATCACAACGGACGCACTGCATTGGATCTGGCTGCGTACCAGGGTGCGGCCAGTCTGGTGCTCTATCTGCTGGAGCAGGGCGCCAATCTGGAGCACATCGATGTGCACGGCATGCGGCCGTTGGATCGCTCCATCGCCTGTCGCAACATCCAGGCGGTGCAGGTGTTTCTGCGCAAGGGCGCCAAGCTGGGACCCACCACCTGGAGCATGGCCATGGGCAAGCCGGAGATCCTCGTGGTGCTGCTCAACAAGCTGCTGGAGGATGGCAATGTGCTGTACCGCAAGAACCGCTTCCAGGACGCCGCACATCGCTATCAATATGCGCTGCGCAAGATCTCCGGCCTCGAGCAGCTCCTCGAGCGGAATGCGGTCTTCGCCCAGCTGCGCACCAATCTGCTGCTGAATCTGTCGCGCTGCAAGCGAAAACTGAATGTGAGTACCAAATCCGCATCCAGATTCTTGACTTATTAACTGATCTCAATCGTTTGCTTTGCAGGAACTTGACGCCTCTATAGATTTGGCCACGCAAGCCATACTCCAGAAGCCGCACAGCTACGAGGGCTACTATGCCCGGGCCAAGGCGCGCATGGAGCTGGGTGCATTGAACGAGGCGCTTGTGGATGCCAACGATGCCATGCAACAGGCGGCACAAAGCGGCGTCCTTTGCGAGGTCGTAGAAGTCTTGAAGCGCATCCAGGCCGAGCTTCTCACCCGCATCACCAGCGAGGATCAATCCACCAATCCATCCGCTGGCGCCACTGCTGTCTATGAATCTCAGCAAGAGATGACCGACTTGTAAATGCCCTTTGTTGTTATTGCACTCGTCCTATTGCATTCGAATCACAATCTTAATTTTATATAATATATAATTAATTAATTAATTTGCTTTTAAATACGTTGTATGTAATTTAGCTCTAGTGCTTAACTGTTTTCTACTATTTATTGCCTTTGGATGTTTTTAATTTTACAAATTAATTATTATTATTATTATTACTATTCATTTTTTCGTGACGCATGTAAAATATAGTTCTAATACACATAATACACCTAAGCTGACATTGATTAAATAAACAATTGCGAATTTATAATAGAATTTGTTTGATTTTTTCGTGGTTCATTCTCTGGGGTTGTATTGGGAAAAGGTCGCTGGAAATATTTACAATAAAGAGATAGGGAAAATAAGGAAAAGAGTTTTTATTTCAATGCATAGTTTTATCTGCTTCTATGCATAATCCATTGCATACTTTCTGGCTGTCTCTGAAAATGGCTGTAATGATATTTAATTATCGCTTTATATTGCATACTTTGCGGCTGTCTTAAAAATTTTACATTTCTCGTTTTAATTTTTTTTTAGTTGATTTTTGAAGGGAGGGGGTGAGATATCAAAAATCTAACAGAAAGCAAGCCAAATTTGGTATCTCTAGCTAGTTGCTGAGATCCAAAACATTCCTGCATCCCAATTCATTCGCAAGCAAAGCTATAGGGGACTGACCTACTGCCTGGTGTCACAAGTAATGGAGGACTTCTAAATCATCCTGGACAAAAGCCTTTCATTCAGAAGACATGATATTGAAAATGTCCTGATTGTATACAAATTTACACCCGAGGAGAAATTCGTTTAGTTTCTTTTATTCAGATAATCATATTCTTACATATGAGCTTTGAGTCAATGCTTATTTCCATCTTTCTTATTGACTTCACAATTATATCCGCCTTTAAGTAATAAATAATAAAATGCATTGAATTGGTTAGTACAATTTACGTATTTATTTTAATTCTTTTATAAAACTTTCACTTAGCATAACTGTTTGATTAATAGCTAACTTAATTCATAGAACTTTACAAGATGATAAATTATATGTCTTGTTTTTTTTTTTTTGCATGGCATTAATTTGGATTGGACAAAAATATCAAAAGAAATTGAACATTCAGTCTCGCTTTTTGTATGTTATTAAAAGCAGATTACATTAGGTTATATTACCACTTAAATGAATAAATTATCAAATACTATTTATAAAATAATTCAAAATTTACAACAATTATTAAAATCAAACATTTGTAGCGGGAATTTTGAAAAGGCATTCATAATATTATTAAAAAAAGTAAGTATTACTCGATAAAACTAGCTTAACGGAAACATAGAACATAGATCTGTACGATAACTTATAGAACGACTCAATGTGAGTCAGAGAAGGAACTTTTTGCAAGCACTGTGCAAAATGTATTCGTTGTCATTAACACTTTCACTGATCAGGCAACAATGGCACATTGATTGATGGGAAGATCATTGCGGACGCGTGGCTAGAACTTCTCATCGTCGATGCTTGGGCGGCAGTTGTTGAGCGCCGATTGGCGCTTCAGAGTGCCCGTCTCACAGTCGTTGTAGGTCTTGGCCAGCACCTTGGGTGTGTTGTTGTGGCTCATGTTGTTGCGATTGAGTGTGCCGCCGGCAATGTTGCTCGTCTTGGCGGGCATACGGAAGCTGCTCTGGCGCTTGGGGCGTTGATCGTAATACTGCAAGAGAGATTAGAGATCAGAGATTAGATAACGATGCAATGATTGGATTCACTTGACTTACATCCTTGGTGGGCAGGCTGGAATACTGATTGGGATACGAGTCGAAACTGGCCGTCGTCGTAGTCGTCTTATTGAGCGCTTCCTCCACGCTGAGCAGGAAGCGACGCCGTGTGAAATGATAGGTGACCAGACAACAGGCAGCCGTAAACAGGATCATGACAAAGATGACAATGGACAGGATTCCACTCGAGGCGCTTTGAATTTCTGCAAAGGAAGATTGCCTTAATAATGGTATTCCTCCCGAGGAGAAGAGCCACGACTTACCATCACATTCACCGGGTACACAGGCGGTCTTCTCGAACTCGCCGCCGCGACACTCCACGGCTGTGGGCTGCTCCACAACGCAGCGACGGTGCCGAAGACGGATGCCATCATTGGAGCAGGCCGACCATTCGCTCCATGCGCTCCAGCCGAGGAAGTCTGCAATGGGAAGCGAGTGAGTAAAGGCTGTAAGTGCTGGAAGCATGTGAACTCCACTCACCTTCACAGGGAACCATCTCGCACTTCTGCTCCTCGAGCGCACGTCCTGCACAGAGTCGCTCGTGCCCGCCCAGACATTTGCGTGTGCGCCGTCGCACGCCCAGGCCACAGGTGACGGAGCAGCTGGACCATTCGGACCAGCAGCTCCACTCGTGCTCCAATTGATGGTCAATGCTGTTGTCCGGCTGCTGCTCCACATCCGGGGGACACGCTTGAAGATTACACGCGCGATTCTGCAGATTGCGTCCGCGTTGTCGCTGCTGGGTGCCTCCGCCACAGCTGACACTGCAGGGGGACCAGTCCGACTCTGAATCGGAGGCGTCGTGGTCGTTCGATCTCTGACAGCTGCCGTCGGGGCGACAGTTGCGCGTCTCCTCCTTGAGCAGGCTAATCTTCACGGAGCTGGCATCGGCGCTGGTGGCGCGGCAAGCGTAACGGTATCGCTTCTCCACATGCGGCTCGGTGGCATTGCCAGCGGTTGCAGTTAACCAAGGAGTCCACGAGCTAAACTTGCGCACCTCGGAGCAGCTTTGCATGTTGCAATCCTCGTAATCGAGACGGCAGCCCGGACACTCCAAGCCGCCATTGAGCGGCTTGGGATCATCGCACTCGCGACGCCGCATACGAAAGCCGCCACCACATGGAGCGCTGCAC